>JADBJO010001700.1:275000-377500 GCA_016801955.1 Conus betulinus | reverse complement strand
AAGATAACCGTAATGTGCTCATTTTGAAATAGTGAAATGTAGTTTCCCAGGAAAAAAAACAAGATTCTGAGAATGTTATAAGGGTTACCTTGTCTGCTGCATATGCTTTGATCACAAGTTTTCTTAGTTTCGTTTGATGTAAGAAAATGACATTTTTGTTTCGAAGGGGGGGGGGGGGGGGGGGGGGGGGGAGAGAATTTCTGTTTCCAAGGAGGAAAAACAGAAATTCTCTTTGTTTCTGTTCATAGAGAGAAGAATCAAAACAAGCAGTCTGCGAACTGACTGAATCTCATTGTTGGTGCTTTGTTGATGTTTTTGTACAGACAGCGACAGGGGTTTGCTTTCTCTTTTTACATTCCCAGATCTTTGCAAACCTGTGCAGGCATCACGGAGTTTTATTGACTGTTAATATTGTTTTGGATGAGATTTTTTTTTCATTGTTTTGTTGAGTTTTGAGTTCTTGTTCTTCTGAAAGATTTTTGGATCTCTCTCTCACTCTTGTGTATCAGTCTGTCTCTCCTTTGCTGCACACTCAAGTCAGTCTTTCTGTCTGTCTCTCCAGATGTCCCCTTCAATCTGTTTGTGTCTGCCTGTCTCTGTTTTTTTCTCTCTCTCACATTTGCAGCTTAGTTAAAATATCTTCATGTGTGTCTCCATTTCTGTCTGTCTCTCTGTCTCTCCCTCTCTTTTATCCTTTTCACTCTTGCAGTGATGTTTACAGCTTGTAACGATGGCTATGATGAGTATCCTCCATATAGCCAACATAAAGGCATTTTTGAATGTTTCTATTTGTTTGGTTTCATTGTTTTTATGTCTACCTTTGTTGATTATACTTGGTAATGGGTTGCCTGTTGATTTTTTTTTTTTGTCTGGAAACAGTGTGGCAATTTTTCTTGTAAAAAAGTTAATTATATGGGTTTCTGAAGGATGAATGTTGTTTCTTCTCTCTCACCTGTCTGATAAATTTTGTATTTCTTGTTGGGCTCAGGACGATTATTTCTTATCATGAAGCTGTAAATATGCTTTCAAGTCAATCATAATCATTTCGTGAACTACAAGCAGCATTATTATTGATTATCACTGAGTGATATGTTTTCCCTCATGTCAAAATGTGGGTGCTGGTAGTTAGTGGAGTTTGTAGTAAAGAAGGGAAGTTGGTATAGCCTAGAGCAGGAAATACGGTTTTAGAAAGCTGTTTTCATGCAGAAAATTTTTAAAACTGGGCAGTTCGCTGACATTTATTTAAGATTTGTTTTAAAACTGTGTTTGAAAACTTAACTTGCAGCTTGGTTAATTACAAAATGAAATGAAAGGTTTGATAGTAACTGATGTATGGCTTTTAAAAATCAGGGAATGGTATTTAGCACAATCTTTGTTTGGTGATTAATGTTTAAACTTCTCATTACTACGAATAGGGCTGTAAGACTTATGCTACATTTTTTTTTTTTTACAAGGGAATGGATCATTGTAAGATAATCTACATATGACTGAGCTAAAACTGTGTTAATGGTAATGCTGATAAACTTTAAGAATTCAGTGAAAATTATATAATGAAAAGAGGAACAGGTTGTATAAGTGGACGCGTTCTCTTTATACTCATAGAAAAAGGGGTGAGAGTGACAATTGAGGAAGTTGATGTCCTCCTGTAACTATCAGTATTATAGATCTGTACAAAAATATGTATACTATTTTTGCACCAAATGTACCTTCGTATTTTAATCCGGAAAATGTGGACATGAGTTGTTATTCCAGAATGTGTTTAAACTCTGATTTTCTTTTCTTTCCAGGCATGATTAGGGCATCATGACTGTGGAGATGTATACAAGAGACATGGGGAAAGCTTGACATGTTCTGTCACAAGTCAGATCTCAAGAAGTTGCTTTTTTTTCCGGGGGGTGGGGGGAGAGATGAAAGATGGATTTAAAAACAGGTGAGAGAAAAGAACAGCCATCTTTGTTGTGGTAATTTCCTGTGTAAGCTGGGTTTAGCAAAAGTTGTGGACTTGAGGGAAAGTTTGTGGAGACAACCGAAATGAGTTTCCACAGGTCCTGAAAAATTCTTGGAAAACCTTTTTTTTTTTTTTTTTTTAAATTTTTTTTTTTCTTTTTTATTTGTACTGGTTCTGGAGATGTCCTGGAATTGGGCCAAACTGGTGAGAGCTTTTATGATTGAGATGGTATTGCTTTGCTGTTTTGTTTCTTTTCAGCTGGTAATCTTTTTTCATGACGTGACTTGCTTAGAATGTACCTTTCCCCCACAACAGTTTTGCAGCCCTGAAAAGGCCTATTGTTGTCAGCTGGGCAATTATGATAAAACCTGTAAACTATGATGATGAAACCAAGGAGAAGTTGTTCATGGATTTGCTCAGGGGTTGGGTGAGGGATGTGTCGGGTTGGGTGAGGGATGCGACACATTGCATCCTTTTCAGCTGTAGAGTGCTGAGAACAATGAGGCTGAAGTGTTGACTTTTTACAGAAGACATTTGTGTAAGAAGGAAGAGTTGAAAGAGATATGACATCTCCAAGCCTTTTTTTTTTTTTCCAGTTGTGTAAACATGGGTAAATGAAAAGTTGATGGGGACTGTGGCGGTGCTGTCCAGAGGAGAAAAAAACTCGCAGACACTGCCTCTGAAACCAACTCATTATTGTCTTATCTATACAGGTGCCACTTGCCCAGTGCCTCTTTGGATTTTTTTTTTTTTTTTTTTTTGAATTCTCGGATGACCTGATGCTGGTTGCTCTTTAAGGCAGTGTTATGGCTGTGTGTGAGATTAGTGAAAGGAGATTGATGCTGGGAAAGCATTGAGGACCAAAACACCTTCCTCCCACCATCCTTTCCCTTACCACCTCCTTAAAAAAGAAAAAGAAAATAATAAAAAAAAATGGGTGGAATGGTGAAAATGAGGGAGAGGTGATTGAGAAGAATGATGAGGCGGAGAGGGAGATGTGGAGGGGGAAAAAGGGGCATGGAATGGAGGGTGGGGAAGTGGGGGGGTGGGGGGGTGGCAGTAAATTTCATGCACTGGCGAATCTTTGGTACATATATATTATACATGACAAAAGTATTGACCAGGTGGATGAAGAGAGGGCAGATTATTATCATACATGTTTCTGTTGTTATTCTGCATGTGGAACACACTGTGGATATGATGTAGAAGATTCTGTGTGTACAGTGTAATATTCTGGTCAATGATGTATATTGTGGAGGTGATTGTTGGTGTCATTGGTGACTAGGTAATTGTTGATTCTGTTGGTGGTTGTGGTCTACTGTTGGGGCACTTCTCCACGTGACAAATAAAGTGGAGTGGGATGTACAGTGGCCAGAATTGCGTTTGTTGTCTGTCGATGGTGTCACACAATGTTTATCCCTGTGATGAATCGTAAAGAAAATGGTGACAATTCTTGGAATGACAGTAATAATTGTCGTAAAAACATGACGTTTTTAATTTTTTTTTTTTTTTTTTTCCCACCGGAGGAGGACACTGCACTGCTGCCGAGTCACTTTGGTGGTGTTCAGTGGCGCCTGTTCTGATCTAACATACGCAGGACACCACCTACTAAGCCCCCTACTGATGACAATAATTGCTTAGTCGCGGAGCCGGCGTGAGTGAGCTCTCCCTCCGGAGGGCACCACCACGTCCGTCCAACGACAGCCCCCATGGACTCGCCGATACCGGTGACCCCGACGGAACCAAACCAAGGCACAGACGTGGAGAGGGACATCGAAAACTGAGGTCACCATGAGAGCAGGGCATGAAGGGCCACAGAACTTGAGACATTTTTTTTATGCTGATCGATGAGAATGAGGATGATTAAGATGATGCTACGGATTTCCATTTCAGTCTGAGACTACATGACAGGGCTGTACTCTACACTTCCTTTTCATATATATCCCGGCGTCAACCAGGCCGAGAGATACAGGCACCTGCAGTGTTGGTCAGGAAATTTGAGCAACACTCTCAGAAAAACGCATCCATTAAGTGGATGAAACTCGACTGTGTGGTCCCAGTCTTCCCAACTGAGTCCGCAGCAAACTCAAACTCTGGGTAGGAGCGGGTCGGGGCAGAGAAACACACACACACACACACAGAGGTACGTACAATATACACACATGCACACACACACATGCACACAAGCACATGCGTGTGCATGCATACACACACACGCACACACATGCACACACACACACACACACTGAGAAGAACAAACAAGTGCAGAAATACTCTAACCAAATCAAAATCCATCAGTAATATAAATGACTTTCACAAATTTGCTATGTAAATGTGTCCGAGCACATCCTTGTGTATAGTGTGTCTCGGAACCAAACGTACAATATATTTCTTGCAATCATAATTATCGGTCAAGAGAAACAAATTTTACCTGTACCCCACAAGTTTCTGACAATGGAAATACAGTTTAAAATCACCTAGCTCTATACTAACATCACAAACAATGTTATGCGCCGATGCAACAATACCTTTTGTCGTCTGCTATGTTTCTTAGCAGAATCAAACATCAGACATGGAAAAGACAGTGATTTGAGCAAAGCTAAGTAGATAACAACATGCATAGTGTCTCCTACGTCACATTTGTCAAGGCAGCATGTTTTCAGTTTTCTTAACTGCTGTAAACTGCATTGATGAAATCCTCCAACATATCAATTCTGGTTTTGTCCCAATCTTTTGGAGCATTTACTTAGCTAGAACCTGGCGAAAGTGAATTGTAAAAAGGGAGCAAGTTGGTGACATCACAACCTGAAGAGTGTGAGGGGAAAACACAAAAACGGAAGGAACAGTTATCAAGAGAATGAGTGTCCATACATAGTGAGTAAGAAAGACCAGTTGAAAAGTTTTGGATTGAAAGCAGTGTAAGAGGAACAATAGAGACAGGAAGACACAATAATCTTCCACATCTTTGTCTTTTCCCAGATCCCCACTTACAGACACACGTTTAGTGAATGCTACAACAGTTGGCAATAGAGTGTGGCAGATTCGCCTTTTAAGTAACACTGAAGTTGTGAGCCTTGACCCTACTTCTGCGACCCCTGTCTGTTCAACACTGCAGACACACTGACACATCAGACATGGGGATGACTTCCCCTTTTCAATCCATGAGTGTTAAATTTTTCTCTCTCTGTCTCTGTCTGTCTGTCTGTGTCTCTCCATCTGTCTTTGTGTGGGTCCCACTCTCTCTGTCTCGCTCCCCTTCCCTCTCTCTCTCTCTCTCTCTCTCTCTCTCTCTCTCTCTCTCTCTCTCACAACGCTGTTACCCTAAACAAAAAAAAAGATTAAAAGCATCATCTTGATCTTCCTCTCTCCAACCCAGTAGAGACAAATGACCAAAGTGTGTGTGTGTGTGTGTGTGTGTTTGGGGGGGGGGGGGGGGGGGGGGGGGGGGGGGGGGGGTCTGTAACATTGCAGCGTTTTCAGCTGATTCACCCTTTTTAAAAATCATAAACGGGTTCTTTGAACACTTTCCCCACAAAACTAACTACCTGGGGTAACAAAATTTTGTACAATTTTAACACAATGCTTTCTTGCTATGGGAATCGTAAAGTTAAATCTCTGAAAACGTAAGTTTGTGCCCGTGAATTGGGAACACAGACACACATTACAGTTTGTGGCTGTATTGCCCCCTGATCGCCTAACGAAGCTCGGCTAGACTCTCAGGTGCTATATTTCGCGTTCTATTTGGACCACCTGCTCACGCCTTGTAAAGGGGCATAACTGCAATGTTGTATTACTGTCGTCGGAAAAACAGTCAAAGGGTTACCTCCTGTGAGATGCTGTGACGTCCTTCCCCGGCGCCCACTTCTCTGCGATAGAGCACCCACGTCACGCCCGTCATCTACCCTCTCTGCACCAGTACTCTCACCCACGTCACGCCCTTCATCTGCCCCCAAACGCCAGCCAGTGTCACTCATGCCCAGCAACCATGTCCCCTCTCCCTCTGTCGTATTACGCCCAACCATCAGCATGCACGCTCCTCCTCCCCATCCAGTGTGTGTGTGTGTGTGTGTGTGTGTGCTAGCTGGTAACAGAGCAATTCTAACAAGAAAAACAATACACATTTGTATTTCATTTAAACATCTTTCAGAAAGGAGTTTTGTTGCCATATGATAAATTATAGTGTCATCTCACCAAAGATTTCATACATATGACGAATCTCTGAGAAGACGTCACATTTTAATCAATGACGTTCACTTTCACAGTGTACATGTGGATGCAAGCGTTTAAAAAGTATAAGAAATTATTATTTTTTTTACTCAGGTTCAAGACGTATAGTCTACTTAACTATACGCTTCTCGATACATCGAATATTAATTACAGACGTGCTACACCCATGCTTCTGTATTGTCAACGTGCATTTGATAAAGTATGCGATGGTTGCTAAAAAAAAAAAAAAAGCACATCTTTTGCAGAGTATTCAAAAATATTAATTCTCATGAAAGAAAGAAAAAAACAACATCGTCCCTAATAATTAAAAAAAAAAAAAAAAAAAAAAAAAAAAAAAAAAAAAAAAAAGCGAACAGTAAGCGCCTCAGAAATTTGAAGCGGAACATCTCTTTGAATATTGTGCCCGAGTCAGTGAGTGAGTGAGTTCTTTAATTTAGAGTCTGTTCACACTTGGTGCTATTATAAAAAATAAAATAAAAAAAAAAAAAAGGGGGGGGGGGGGGGGGGGGGAAGCAAGAGGAAGGGGAGCGTTTATGAAAATCTATTAATTTGATGCATGGAAAGCACTTTTGCTATTTGCACGATTTCTGGTTTGTGGGTCATTGTTTTGATAGAATCGTGTACAGTCACATCCACGTTCGATTCTTTATACAATGAAGTTAATATTGAACAATGAAAAAGAATATGGTCCACTGACAGACGATTTGAAAAATCACACGCTACACTTTGGGAAAACTTGGTTTTCCACGAATTCAGTCGAAGCTTGTATATTAAAGATGACAAATATCGTGGGCATGATATCATTTCGTATTTTTCTGGAAGATGTTCACTGTTCACGTATTTTTCTAATAGTGAATTAATTTCTTGAACATCAAGTTTTAAATTACTCTCGTGTGTTTTTCTTAACGCACCATCTCTAGCTAATTTATCTGCTGTTTCATTACCAAATATGCCACAGTGTGATGGAATCAAGCAAAAAAGATACCCCAATTCCTTTCAACATAATAACATGTATGTAATGTCTTATTTCAAGAAGTAAATCTTTTTTTATTTTTGATTCCCAATTTTGCAAACTATCTAGAACTGACTTAGAATCAACGCAAAAAAGTATATGATAGACAGCAGTGTGATTGTCTCACATAAAAATCAACGCCATAAGAATAGCACACAGTTCTGCTGTAAATATGGAGAACCCTTTTCCTAGAGAAAAGGATCTACGAAATTTCAGCAATGGAATCATAAAACCGGACCCTGCATATGAGTCTTAAATCGAGCCATCTGTAAAAATCTTCAGATGATATGGATACACAGTTTCAAGGTGTTCTTTTGCTTCACATGACAGAATATTAATGTTATGAACCTTCAGTGTAATCTATATCGAATTTAGCTTGGATATGCTCCCAACGAGGTACGCTTGAAACTACTGGCACATTTGAAATACTTTCAATATCAATGTTACACTTTTCAAATATTTCATTTGGACAATCCCTGACAGGCTAGAGAGAGGTAAGGTGTTGAGTTCTTTTAGGATAGTCCTTTTCAGAATTTACTAACATATCAGGTTTGACAGAATTTGAAACATGTAGGCTTCTGGCAACATATTTAGCCGTTGCCTGTTTTCGTTGATCAGACGGTGGTATTAAGTTCGCTTCTTTAATGAGTATTTAACGAATTCTTGTGTACAGGAACACCAAGTGCTACCTTAACAGTTTTACTGTCTATTGACTGTAATTTCTTCAACAGGGTTTCTGGGGCATTGAAATAAACCTCTTGCCCGTAAATAAGCATCAATCGAACTAAGCTAGTAGCTAAATGTAATAGAGTCCTGGTATCTTGATCCCATGGGTGTGCATTGATTATTCTTAGTAGATTTAGCCTTTGTCTTGCGTCATTTACCAATTTCTCAATGTACAACCGCCAGTGTCATTTACAAGTTAAGGTCAAACCCAGAAATTTTACATTTCGTGAATATTCTCATATTTTGTCATTTACGCTAGCTGAGGCAAATGCTTAGGATTTCCCCATTATTGAAAAGAACTAATAGTGGGGTTTGTTTTTGTTTTTGTTTTTTTTCTCAGACAATAAAAGTGCGTTTTCAGCATATTTGTTGATTTTATCTATTTCCAGGTGATACAGGTTTTTAACATGTGTGTCATCGCGTGAGTGGTGCAACACAAGTTATCAGTCATTAAAGGACTTGAAAAATCCGCAGAAAATTTCAACAGAACAATAGTGCACATTAAAATCACTTTAGATCTGAAAACATTTTTATTGAGTTATGAAGGAGAGAATACCAATTTTCTAGAACTGTGTGTGTGTGTGTGAGCGTGGTGTGTGTGTGTGTGTGTGTGTGTGTGTGTGTGTGTGTGTGTGTGTGTGTGTGTGTGTGTGTGTGTGCATGTGCGTGCGTGCGTGTATGTGTGTGTGTGTGCGCGCGCGCGCGTGCGTGCGCGCGTGTGTGTGCGCGCGTGTGTGTGTGTGTGTGTTCAGTGTGTGTGTGTGTGTTTGTGTGTGATAGCGAGCGCATGCGTGTGTGCGTGTTTGTTTGCTTGTATATGTGTGTGCAAGCTGGCAGATTACCACATCGTTCTTATGATAAAAGTCCCCCTGCACAGTGTCGATACCGACCACCCTGACAGCAAGTCACCACGGGCCGAATACCACTACGTTCCGATGATAAGACTGCAGACTGCGCAGATGGCCCAAAATAACTGCTTACCCATGTCCTGCATGTGGTTTTTAAATGGAGTGATTTCGGGCGTAATGCAAGCATAATTCCTCTGTATCACATGTTCAATCAGTTGTGGGTATGACGATCACAGCCAAAGGCGTGAAGAGGCAAGAAGGGGAGGGGAAAGTGTGTGTGTGTGTGTGTGTGTGGGGGGGGGGGGGGGGGGGGGGGGGGGTTCTGAGTTTTAGCAATGCAAATGCCCAAATCACTCTCCCTCTAAGTGCTTAGTACAGGGAGTGCTCTAATATTTCTTAGCATGCAGGTTCGTGGAAATATGACGTATATCACACCATTATACAATTAAAGAGCAGTGTTTCCCGAGTCTTGGGGCCAAAAAACAAATTTCAGCGTTTTGTGGCTCTTAAAACGGAAACGACGGTGGAATATTTCTTCATATTAATCATGCTTCATTTGAAAATGCGTCGTAAAGATCATAAATCGCCATCTCCGAGCTATGACAGACGAAAGCTTCCAGACGTATACGCTCATGCATTGTGGTCGCACGATTAAGCAATCATTGCCATCCCTGGGGGAGGTTTAGTCAATGACGTCCTGCACATGTTGGATTAGAACAGGTACCATGGAACACCACCAAAGGGGTTCTGCAGTAGTGCAGTATCTCCTCTGGTGGGTTTTCCCATGACAGCTCAATACCGACTGTTTCCTGTGGATTGCCAGTACCAGGGCTGCTAGGAAATGAGCCAGGGTGATGAAGAGCGTAAATGAGTGGTGTAACAGTAATGATATGAAAGAGGAACAGAATATGAGAGAGCATTCACCCCCCCCCCCCCCCCCCTTCTTTTTTAAGGAAATCAATTAAAGATAAACAGTGCATGTGTATTCACGTTTTTAAACAGGTCACGTGGTGAAGTACTTATAGGATTTTCAATTTGTAACTACTCATGTACATGTATGTACACATGTGTGATTACTCATGTATATGTATGTACACATATGTAATTACTCATGTACATGTATGTACACATGAGCAAGTAGAATATAACCGAAAACAATTTTATATAACAATAGACATTGAGCACGGACATTTTTCATGTTAGGATATGCAGATACATGATCGCAGTCTTTACACACTCTTAGGAAAAGTTAAATACTCGGTGCCTACCAATTGTTTTTACATCAATTTCTGATAGGTTTGCACGTAACCCACTATATATGGACATTGTTTACATTTCTTTCTTCCTCTCTTCTCTTTCAGTGGCCATATTTATCTGTTTCCCTTCGTTCTCTCAGTTGCAGATATTTCCCCTGCTCTTCCATTTTTCATATACATTAACTGGAATTTCAGTGAAGAATGGCAGGCAGTACCCATCTCACGCCTATTATCTTCTTACAATCGTCTGTTCTTGTCAACATATATTTTCCATAATCACTTGAAGGTTGACGTGGGATGGGAAACTTTAAAATGTATATTTCATGGAGTTGGAGCACAATGGATACGGAGCTGAAAGCTCTAATTCCTGCTTTGTTTCCTCAGCAGACATGTCAACACCACTCTCTTATCATAAACCCACACTATAGATGTTAGCACAAAACAGCCAGCCATCTTGTTTTCATGATGCAAAATTTAGTGACTGCAGTGTGTCTTCCATATGGTATAATGGCTATTTTCATTGACAAATATGATCAGGGCATATGAAACCTAAATGAACTCCAACACATTTTGTTATATCCATTTTCCTGCCAAGGGTATTTGATGTTGTAAGGAGGCATCTGTTAATGATGATGATGATGATGATAATGATGATATAATGACGACGACGAAAACGACGATGATGATGATGATGACGACGATGATGATCATGATCATGGTAACGACGAACATAATTACAAATCACATTATCAGCTCTGGCATGATGATAATAACGATAACATTTCCAATTACTGTCAGACAATTTCAATTATCATCACCATAATGGTACTGATGACAATGACGACGACGACGAAGACAATGACGACGAAGACGATGACGACCATGATGGTGACGATGATGATGGTGGTGATATTGATTAAATTATGACAACGACGACGACAACGACGACTATGATTATAATGATGATGACGATGATGACGATCATGATGATGATGACGATGACAAACATTAATCAGGGCACTGTAAGTTGACCCGACACGGGCATGTATCACACCATGACTCCCTGTCCAAGGCCATCCTGCAGGGTCCAGTGGAGGGTGGACTCACCAGAGACAAGCTGAAGAAGTCTTCCATGGACAGAAGTGAGGGACTGGACTTCTCACAATACTACTTCCCGTGACTCACCATGTTTGTCTGGGTATTAGTTTGGCACCTGGGGAACGTAGACCAGCATGGCATCAGAAAGTCACCTGGAGCAGGCGGTTATATGCTGTGCCAATATTTGACATGTGTGTGTGTGTGTGCGTGCGTGCGTGCGTGCGTGCGTGCGTGCCTGCGCGCGCGCGCGTGTGTGTGTGTGTATGTGTGTGCGTGTGTATGCGCGCGTGTGTGTATGCATGTGTGTGTGTGTGTGTGTGTGTGTGTGTGTGTGTGTGTGTGTGTGAGAGAGAGAGAGAGGTGGTGTGTGGGTGCACATGCGTATATGGATATTGCGTGCGTGCATGCTTAAATTTTTTGTTAATGGATACTGCTCAAAATAATTTAAGAGTCACCTGCATTTTTCATGGTTTAGATAACGCATCGTTGTGTATAGAATTCAAAGCTTTTGTCCAATTTTTGCACTAAAAGTGTGACAACTGCTTCAATGCAAAACTGGTTTTGGCATGTGTTCAGTTGAATCTAAGTCTAGTGGGTTGTACGAGTTCACAAAAGAAACGCCGAAATCACGAAAGCATGGTCGCGGTTTGCGAGCGCATAACTGAGGCAGCAGAGTTGGGCTGACCGCAAACCGCATTGCACATGCAAGTCGTGACTTTGCTGAATGCATGGCAACCAGTTTTGCTGACCACTGGGTATAAAAAAGTGGTTTTTTTTTTTTTTTTTTTTTTTTTTTTTGGGGGGGGGAGTTTTTAACCATGCCACCAAGACGGGGATTAAATGATACTGACTATTGGCATTGATTGTCATTTGATTTGACTGTTCTGATTTCTGAAATGAAACTGTTCATCAATTAAGCCAGTGAAGTTGTTTTTGAGCAGCTGCTATTCGTTTATTTCTGATGTCATTGTATCGTCCCATAGATGAATTTTCAATTAAATTGTTTGAAGAAGTTATTTTGTTTTTTCGTTGAATTGTGTGTGAATATTTTTCGACTGTCTCTTAAATTGTTTTGAGCAGTATATTTGAAATGATTCGGTATGTTTATATTCTGTTCTTTGAAACCAAAGGTGAAAAATTGACAATTTTCTGTGGGAGGGAGGGGGGGGGGGAGGGGGGGGGGGGGCGTATTTTGATACAACGTTTTATCATGCAAAAGATCTGAGTATGGGTACATTTCAGAAGATCATTTCAACATATATACCTTTGCATCTGGGCAATTTCGAGCAGTGTTGAATCCTGCACAAATTTTGTGCATGATTACATTTCATTAGAGCCTGAAATTTCAGCCGAAGAGTGTGTGTGACGCTACAAATTGCAGCTGATACCAGTTGACATACGCTAGGCTTTGACCTTCAATATTCACCAACGACCATGGAATCCCATCTACAGTGATGCCCTCTTCAGAGAGACTTCATGTCTTCAAGGTGCCTGCAGCTCTCTTTGCCTTGTCCCTGCTGTGGTGGCGGAAGTGGTCTATCATGTTGGTGGGACATCAACCATTCCTGTTTGGAAGTTTTCGCTTGTTTATATACTTAGGATTTCCAGCGTCTTCTGATACATAGGGCAGTTATCACTCTTGGGCGGCAACGGGTGGTCGTCAGTGCTCTGGGGTGCCCCCCCCCCCCCCCCCCCCCAGCTGCTGTGCATGATCTGGAGCGTCAGATAGTACGGTGTGTTGCCAGTTCAGCTTCCCTGTTCTCTTTGTCTTCGTCCTTTGGGTCTCCTCCAAAGCAGTTGGTTTGTCAGACGTTGAGGGAGAATGCAAGCTTTGTGGCTTTGCCATTTGCGTCGCCTTTTGTCCATGATGAAGAATGCTGGAGTTTCTTTTGGGCGGTTACTAATTTCCTCGCTCCCTTCTCCTGGTTATATTTTTCAGTAGTAGGATTAGAAAATTTTTCTTTACACGCCCTGGTAAACCTGTCTTGATTTGATATCTACACAAATATACTGCATCGTTCGAGTGACAGATCTTACATTGAATCCTTCCTTCCTCTCAACATGTGAATGATAGCAAGCGATGGTGGTAAATAAACTTCGGGTTGTACCGACTGCCGACCATTCTGATTAGTGTCGTTACTTTGCTGAAGTATGGTCAACAGTAGAACTAAAACTATGGTCAACAGTGAAACAAAACTATGGTCAACAGTGGAGTGAACTACTTGATACCGATATAAACCCTCAGGTGTATAGAACAGTAAGAGTACACAATGGACGACAATACCCAACATCTTAGCACCATTATTTATTATGTATGTATTTTTCGCTATCAAGAAAAAAATCAAGATCAGTACTGACACACAGACCCAAGGAATCTGCGCGTGCTAAACGTATCTATCACTCTCTTGGCACTTGAACGATAGTATCAACGTCACCACTAACTCGTCTTGCCGAACTCGTATTCACTTTACATTCATTTATTACTTAGACCAATTCCAAAACGAAACAGACTCTCTTATTTTGTCTGTGAACTGGTTATGACGAAAGAATGATAGAAAATCAGCAGTTTCCGAAAAGTTCATTGGCACCCGAGGGGACATTACACAAAGTCCTGAGACTGAAGCTTTTGGATTTCGTATCATCATCTCTCTCTCTCTCTCTCTCTCTCTCTCTCTCTCTCTCTCTCTCTCTCGCTCTCTTGAAATAGGCTGATGAGAATGTCAACACCGAGAAACTTACAAAATGGCATTCAAAGTGACTGCAGTATATGAATGTCTGCCACAGACTTTCACTTTTATCATTGGTATGTGGGTCAATTTGTCACCTGCAAATATGAGATGAGCAAAACAATCTCATGCATTAAAACAAAATCTAACACGGTAACCAAAGTAAATTCAGTACCTCTATTTTTCAATATTCTCGGACAGTCGAACAATTGAAAGCTGAAACGGTTTCAAAACAGATCTTTGGTATGATCAATACGAATTATTGAAAAAAAAAACAGTCCGATCTGATCTGGAATGTGGGTAATCCTTACACGTGTGTGCTTGAAATATTTGGAAATTGGTTTAGCATTGTGATCATGCTTCGCCTTCTGGCATTCAATTCTAATCATTTTCCACCGAGATCCTGCCTGCTCTGATCTGCTGGCACTAACCATAGATGCACTGAACGTTTTACTCCGCAGAGAAGTCTGCCATGCTTTAATTCTCTCAGTTCCTGCAAGGGTAACGTGCAGAAGGTAATGTAGTACACGACACAGGCTTAATCCCCGTGGATGCTGGTGGCACTCACCATGCTGAGAGCAGGTTCTGTGGTATGGCTACTTCGTGTCAGTACTGTGTGGACAAAAGGTTTCCAACCGCAACAGTATCTCATCCTTCTTTCTTCCTCTTCAGATCCACCACTGTGGTCGGAAACCCAAGAAGTATATTGACTGGCATGACTTGATAGAGGCTGGACAATATATAGTCTTCCATCCTGCCCGTGACATACTGTTATACTGCCACAGTGCCTTTAATTTTCACTTGTATTGAATGGTAACAAGTTCACATCAGTTTGGTACGTAACATTGTGACTTTAGGGGTTGTTTAAGGTCATGCTTGAAGGTGAAGCCGTCCTCTCCTTCAACCCGTCGTTTACCCTCCCTGAACTGAATTAGGTACTGATGTACTGCTGGTGGACTGACAGGATTTCCAAGCCGAACAAACTCAACCCGATGTGCAGGTTGAACTCACGATGGTCAACTCCACAGACAAACACCTGAGTGTCAGGGTCATTCACTCGAACTGGACAGTCCCAATAATGACAGTACTATTAGCGCTGGTGTTGCTATGGTCATCATAACGTAGAGAGTGAACGCTACCACTCAAGGTGATTTTGAGAATGGCTGTCGCTGAATGGTGATGATTCTAGTTAAACAGAACTTACAAAATCTGCTTACATACTTCTGAACTAAGGCCGTAGAAACAGATATGTACAAGTTGCCCACTTTCTTTTAAGTGTGCTTAGTAATTACAGATGAACTGCATAAAATATCTTTGTCTGAGTGACTGAGCGTAGAGTCAACTGAATGAATGAAAGAAAGAATGCGTCAAAAGAAATAATGAGCAAATAAATAGATAGATAGATAGATAGATAGATAGATAGATAGATAGATAGATAGATAGATAGATAGATAAGTAGGTAGGTAGGTAGGTAGTAGATGGATAGATAGAGAGATAAGAAGGTAGGTAGGTAGATAGGTAGGTGGATATATATATATATATATATATATATATATATATATATATATATATATATATATATATATATATATATAACTAAATGAATTCAAGGATAAGTACCGGGCACCATTCCAGCAACTTACAGAGCAGCTTGGTGTTGCTATGACTGCAAGAAATATTGAATTATTGCAACACCAAGCTGCTTCGAAATACCAGTATATGACCAGGAGTTATATGTTAGTGAGCTTCCTCCCTATTGGAGATGTCTCCCCCTTTGGAGACTATAAGCTTGCTGAAGGTTGATTTGAGAAGCATTTATTATTCCTCATTCACCCACTCAAGCACATACTGTTAGTTAGCAGAATGATCAACCACTGCAGATTTGAATGTTTATCACCCCCCCCCCTATTTCTACTACAATCTAAGACATAAGAGCAAGTTTTGTTTATCATTCAATATTTCTTTCAGTCATTGCAACACCAAGCTGCTCTGTAAGTTGCTGGAATGGTGCTCGGTACTTATCCTTGGAATTTATTAGTTTATTGTAATTTAGTCCCTTGCGGATTCATTCCAAGAACTGGCCCTCAGCACTTGTGTCTTAAGAGGATATCTTTTTATATTTTCTACTTTTCAGAAGAAAATGTAGCTTGTTTTGCTCTTTTATGATTTTCTTTTGCTTCTTGGGTGACACCTTTGGTTGGTTTTTTGAAACTCAACAAACAACATACTACGGTATTGCACACCAGCCTTTTTCAGGGATAGCATTCTTCTTAAAACCGAAAGGCAGAGGAGTCAAATTACCACCACTTTCCGCGGTCACTGAGAAGAAACAATCAGTTTTTTGAAATACCGGTATCTGACCAGGAGTTATATGTTAGTGAGCTTCCTCCCCATTGGAGATGTCTCCCCCTATCTGACCAGGAGTTATATGTTAGTGAGCTTCCTCCCCATTGGAGATGTCTCCCCCTTTGGAGACTATAAGCTGCTGAAGGTCATTTTGAGAAACTTTTATTATTCCCTAATCACCCAGTCAAGCACATACTGTTAGTTAGGCAGAATGATCTACCACTATAGATATGAATGCTTATCACCCCCCCTTATTTCTACTACAATCTAAGACATAAGAGCAAGCTTTGTTTATATATATATATGTGTGTGTATATATATATATATATATATATATATATATATTTAGAGAGAGAGAGAGAGAGAGGAAAGAAAGAAAACCAAAAGGATATATAAGCCTTTATCTTACTGCCCAGAATCTATTTAATGACAAGCTTTATCACATTCCCTTTAACACACCGGGAAATTTCCGGTGACAAGAACCTGCTTGTCCCAGGCAATCAGCTTTATTCCTTTAGCATTCATGACTCATTGCATTCATAATCATTCTGTTGCCATTCATCTATCGTCGTTGATTGACGCTGAGCAAGAACACCAGGCTGAGGAAGATTGGGTGTGGATGTGTCTGACTGTTTGGATAATCAGACCAATGAAGGCGTGGAAGGATCTACCGCAAGTCGGGAACTAGTATCTCTCTCCCCTCTGTGTACGCAGGCTGATATTCCTCCTGACATTCCCTGTATAGACAGGCAAGGATTAATCTCATTTACCCGACAGAGGGAGCGGAGTTTTGTGTGTGACCATTTCTTTTTTATCCTGTCATTAAGGCAGGCATATTCCAACTTCGGGGAAGGGGCATGCTGTGTGTAACGTGTCATCCATACCAACGGCCACACTGGCCTTCTCTTCCGAAAGTTGGTGATGGGATTTTACGCGTGTGCAAGATGTTATGTGTGCGTTTACACACGGAACCTCGGTTTATAGTTTCATTCAAAGGACTGTATGGGAAATGGAGTCAGAACCAATGTTAACTCCGAGGAAAGGTCCTCCTGTACCGAAATAGCCCGGCGGATATTCGAACCAGCAACTGCAGGATCACCGAGATGACAAGTCCTTCACTCTACCACTGAGCTATTCCGGCCCCCGGGCATGATGTTGATTGTCTGTGTCACAGGTGGCCCAAGTACACTGTTTCACATTATGGCATTATCTCTGTCTGGTTGAAACTTTTACGCTGACTGGGGTGATATTGATTTAGCTGTGCCCACCAGCAGCATCTGTCCCGTGAAAACGGCGGGGGTAACTCTGCTGCTGAACAAGACGTCTAACACAGATGACCTCCCTTGCAGTATTTCTAAACATCTATTCAGTTTCACATCCTTGATAAACTAAAAGCAGAGAAGTTGAAGCTGTTTTCACTTACCTTGTGACTGACTGGCTGAGTTATAGACCTTCCTTTTAGGAGACAGGCTTTCTTCTCTTGAAAACATTCGTTCGTTTATCATTCCATTATATATATATGTGTGTGTGTGTGTGTGTGTGTGTGTGTGTGTGTGTGTCTGTGTCTGTGTCTGTGTGTGTGCGCGCGCGTTCCTTAAAGAACAGAAGGGATTAGTTATGACTGATGTGATTTGCGAGCATATGTCTCTTTCGTTCACATATTTTGTTAACTAGACATACCACAATCATCAAATAAAATGTGTCCTAAAAGACATTACAGACACAATTATCACAAAACTCCCGAAAGTTAAATTACGTTACAATATGCACTTAAAAGAGTTCAAAAACGACATTTCAGACATGACAAACATTACGAGAACTTCTGTAAGTTGGATCACTCTAAGACACGCATTGACATGTGTCCAGAAAGCCATTAGGACACCAATAATATCACAAAACTTCTGTAAAATGGATCACGTTGAAACGTGCATTAAAATGTTCCAAAAGGACATTACAGACACCATACGTATTGCAAAGTCTGTCAGCCGCATCACGTTTGAACTCGCATTAATACTAATAGAATACTGCAATTTATTTTCTTTTTCTGCACCAGGTTCGAAAACGTATTATACAAGCCATAAAAGTTTCAGCACTAATCAGCCCTTACTTTACAGACCAGAGCTACTTCAAACTCGACCCAGACAAATTTATGAACAAGTTCTTAACCATGCTTTTATTAGGTCCTTGACAAAATTCTGAAGACATCGCACACAAGTTCTAATAAACATGTGAACATAGTCTTAATCACATTCTAACGTAGAGTTGTGTACACGCTTCTGAGTATTTTTGTAGGAATATTTTCCGTAGTAAATTAGACCAGTTAACACTTATTTCTTATGGTTTTGATATGTGTTTCTTCTGTGGTCTGTTTTTACATCTTTTGCTGGTTTCTTAGAGTCTTTTTTGGTTATCTTATGTTTGTGTGGCAGCTGCATGTTACAAATGAAAAGTATCTATCCAACAGCAACAACCTTCATTGCTTTCAACCTTACAGAATATCGATAGTTAGTTGCTGTTGGGTTAGACGGTTGTGAATGGTCGGATGGTCAGACATCACTTGTTCTTTGGCTAGCTGGTCAGACTGGCCAGTGTCAGACTGGTAGAACATATGTCACAGGAACAGTTGTCTCGCTTGTTCCGTTCCCTGTTCGTGTCATTTTGCTGACCTTCTCTCAGCTATAGTCAATCAGGGCTCCTAGCTGTCATCCTTGATGGTCTGAGCTCTGGGGTCTGTTGGCTCACCTGACTCTTGTGGCAGTCCATTTCTACATAGTTGGGTGAGAGACAAGTCTTATGTCATGGCTGCCAACGGGTTGGTTCGACAGTTAAGGATAGCACTTCTTTGGGTCCCATTCACACCTTCGAGTGTATCCTTTTTCTTCTTGTAGCAGTCCATTTTCTACATAGTTGGGTGAGATAAAGTCCTACATCCTAATAACTGCTTGGTCAGCGAGCTATCAGAGATTCAGCGTGATGGAGAACAGCATTATACAATGTGGAGCTCATCTCTCTCCTTCCGCCACCTTAACCAACCCAGAACTGAATCAGGGAAGCGTTTTCAGGCCGCACAAATCCGATCCCACAAGTAGTTCAAAAAGTAGTTTCAAACTAACCACGTTTCCAACCCAAACTTTCCATGATAAAATTTCGTTAACTCTGCAAGCCAACGCTCCGACCACTTAACCACGGAACCCATTTCGTTTCCACATGATTAGATTTGAATGATCCAAATTCATGAACCTTATGAGAAATGGCGCTACCTCCATACAAAGCGATATGAGATGTCACGAACAAGCTGCCCAGATAAGACTAAGTGAGCATTGTGAGACTGAGGACAGGGCACTCCAGATTTCAACAAGAGGGATGCATACTACCTGCTGCCCAGATCAGACCAAGTGAGCATTGTGAGACTGAGGACAGGGCACTCCAGATTTCAACAAGAGGGATGCATACTACCTGCTGCCCAGATCAGACCAAGTGAGCATTGTGAGACTGAGGACAGGGCACTCCAGATTTCAACAAGAGGGATGCATACTACCTGCAGCCCAGATCAGACCATGTGAGCATTGTGAGACTGAGGACAGGGCACTCCAGATTTCAACAAGAGGGATGCATACCACCTGCAGCCCAGATCAGACCAAGTGAGCATTGTGAGACTGGGGACAGGGCACTCCAGACTGAGACATCACATGTTCACAAAATTCCACATTGCCAAATCTTCAATTTGCCCATGCGGTACAGCCCCAATGACCATGGAACACTTCCTGCAGGACTGTCCCACACACAAAAAGCAAAGGCCAGAGACCTGGTCTGCCAACAGATCGAAGAGGGAAAAGCTTTATGGATCACTGGAGGGCCCTCCACATACAGCAGCCTTTGTCAGTGCCTCTGAGGTTCCTGTCTGAGTGAACAAAGAAGAAGAAGAAGTTCTGAGTCAGCAGAAGCAAATCGACTGACAAGTTCAGTGTATGAGCTTTACACTATTTGATAAACACTTGTGACGATACGTGACTCAAGCTGGATTCACATCTAATGTCCTGATCGTTTCTGCACACAGTAAGAGTCGAGCTTATTTGATTGTTAGATTAGTACCTAGACATTGCTTAGTTTCACCACACACAAGTACGGAGTATCATTTTCTTTTTCCATTAATCAAAGTAAGGGATCTAACTGGTTAAAAGAAAAAAACAAACAAAAAAAAAACAACAACAAAAAAAACCGCTTTGATACCCGGTTTCTTACAGAAATTTGTAACAGGTCAAACTTTGAAAAAAATAATTTTTGTGTTTCTTTAAAACTTTGGTCCTACATTCGAGAGAATTAAATATTTTCCTTCATCCTTTCTTACCTGAACTGTGAAAGTCATATTTCATTTTCAAAATAATTTCGAGATCGCTTTAAGTTGAATTCTTTTCACTGTATGTTGGTTAGAGACCGTGACTATTACATCATCATTATAATTTCCTTCTCTCTCTCTCTCTCTCTCTCTCTCTCTCTCTCTCTCTCTCTCTCTCTCTCTCTCTCTCTCTCTCTTTTCTCTGTGTCTTTGTCTCTGTCTGTCTGTCAGTGTCTCTCTCTCATCCTCTTTCTCATCCTCTCTCTCTCTCTCTCTCTCTCTCTCTCTCTCTCTCTCTCTCTCTCTCTCTCTCTCACTCAGGCCAGAGAATATGTGCAGTCACCAAGGCCTACGTCCTACTATTGTACAATAACGTTGTGAATAAATCAGTCATATGCATGATTTACGACCAAGCCGTTCGAACGAAACAAAAGGTACACAAACAATGTGTGAATGTGTACACGAGCACATACGTGTACACAGATAGACATACAGACAGACAGAAAGTCAGACCGACAGACAGACAGACACACACACACACACACACACACACACACACACACACACACACACACACACACACACACATGTGATATTGATATCTACTACAGCGCCCCGCTACCTCCCACCTCCTCTGTCTGTCTGTCTGTCTGTCTGTCTGTCTGTCTGTCTGTCTGTCTGTCTCTCTCTCTCTCTCTCTCTCTCTCTCTCTCTCTCTCTCTCTCTCTCTCTCTCTCTCTCTCTCTCCCAACGCGCCTACGATTCCTTGCCATCAATAGATATAACCTTGCTTCTATGTATATTTCGGCACTGGTTGCCCACAGTCTCCATCTAATGTAACTGTGTCGCGTGGTAAAAAACTGTTGGTATGTGCAATAACAGTGGTGTGATATAGCGAGCCTGTCACACCCGTCTAGAAAAGCTTCAAATGAGATATGCAAGTAACAACGTCTTCAGATTAGATTTTGTGATCTGATGACCATCATCAAGACAGCTATCTCCCAGAGCTTCTATTTAAGTAAGGTCTCTGTTAACCAGTGTCGTTATATTGTATTGCCATTAAGTGAATGAATTGAAACGTAAGTGAATTTTCATGCTGACGAATACATGTAGAGGTTTTGAAAAAAAAAAAAAAAGGTTTGGGAATCTGTGCGCTACATCAATGACCACTCACTAGTCGCTCGAAAAACACCAAGTTTTCCCTTTCAAGCCCCAAGTATTTGTCCATCTATTATTGACCCGAGTCATGAGACCATCTAACCTCCTGTTTAGAATCTTCTGGTCTGCCATACAGACCGGTAACACACCTGTCCTACAATCGGCGAGCTTCTCTCACCCATCACGTGCCTCAGCATCCAATCAACAAGAAGGAAAAGTTAGGGATTTAATCGTTATGGTCTAACATTGTGGCCATATTTTCCACAGTTCAAAATCTCTCTCTCTCTCCTCAAAATCTCCACCAGTACTCCTCAACATGAAAATTCACTTACGTTTCAAACGCATTCCATCCATAACAATACACACAACATCTCTTGTCATGACAAGCAGCTCGGTTCCAACTTCTAATCGACACACTCCACACTATCTGATTTGATCCATTGATTTTAAGTAGTGTGAGTGGATGAATCTACTTATAACATCCATGTGTGGCGCATTTCGAGTGTTTTCGACACGACTGGTACGCCATAGCGATACTGCCACTTACTGCCTACCCGAGTGTAGCGACGCAAGACTGTCCACCTCCACACAGTTTGATAGTCGACTGTTTGAGTCAAGAGTCAAAGCTGACCAATCAGCTCATTTCCATTTTACATTGTTTTAGTTGAAGAGATAAGCTTATAGCTGGTAACATTTTCAACCTCTACACTTTTTTTTTTAATCTCTGAGAGTTTGAAAGGAACAGCTGATGCTGGGCGCACAGAGGATGAAGGGGGTTCTGGTGCTGAAATGCGGGATTGCAGCTACCGGGCCCAGGTTTAAACAATAACAACAAAAAACAAACAAAACAAATAACAAACAACCAAACAAAGAATACAACGCACTTCTCAAATCGAAAAGAATTGCTGGCCGAAAGTGGAGAGAGTGGCAATAATACCTTTAATACCACACGCTCTGCAGGCACCGTCTGTATACCCCCACCCCCATCCCCGCCCCTCCGTCCCCCCACAACACCCCCCCTCTACCCATCCTGACCACAGTAGCCATACACAACACAGCACGGCGCAAACTCAAATGCAGTCCAATCGAAAGTACACAGAACAACGCGTCTCCACAACACGCAACCATACGTAGCACAACACAACACAACGCAACATTAAGCAACATGACTGAACTAAGTGTTACACAACACAGCTCAATTCAGCATTACACTAGACACCATGACACGATGCTTGACAACGTAACACAACACAAAACAACACAAACACATACCTACGCAGTCTACAACAATGTAAGACACGACAGGTCACGAAACCAAACAATTCAAATACTCTTTGTTTATCTGTCTGTTTATCTGTCTGTTTATGCCTGCCTGCCTGCCTGCCTGCCTGCCTCTCTCTCTCTCTCTCTCTCTCTCTCTCTCTCTCTCTCTCTCTCTCTCTCTCTCTCTCTCTCTCTCTCTCTCTCTCACCGACTGTATGTCGTGTCTTTGTCTGTCTGTGTGCCTGCTGCCTGTGCGTGTGTGTCTGTCTTTCTGTCTCTCTCTCTCTCTCTCTCTCTCGTTCTCTCTCTCTCTCTCTCTCTCTCTCTCTCTCTCTCTCTCGTCTCTCTCTCCTTCTTTGGCATGGTGTATTTACATTTTACTTATATCTTTAAAGACGATTCAGAAATTACTCACATCAGGCTGAGATTATCAACATCGAGCATGTCTTGAAATTCGCGGCTGAAATGGCTGTAACAGATGTGTTCATAATTCTGAGTTTCAATGTGTTTTCACATCTACCATCAAGGCAATGGCGTGTATGTCATTAATCGTCTGCAAATGTGATAACAGCAAAGCAGTCCCATCCATCAGTTAAGACACGAAACAGACTCTGACACGACAACGGAGTCAATTCCTGCTGCCTACATGTGTTAGTTGTCACGGGAAGTAGGATAATGAATAACTCAAACCGTCTGAACATAGAACTTTGGTTCGCTCAGTACAAACCCTATCTAAAAATCTCCAATCCGATCTGGGACATAGGGCAGCCGATTGTGCTCGTGTTCGGAATATTCGGAAATCTTATGATTATTCTGAACATGCTTCGTCTTCCGGCATCCACTTCCAGTGTTTTCTTTCAAGTTCTGGCCTGCTCTGACCTGCTCATTTTGATGATACAGCCCTTCAACAGTTTCCTCTTTGAGCAATTCAATGTGCCACTGTTTCGCACACTTGGTTCCTGGCAGTGTAAAACGCAAAGACTGGTGTATTACACGACGAAGACTCTATCCCCATGGATGCTGGTGGCACTCACCATGCTGAGAGCAGCTTCTGTGGTATGGCCACTTCGTGTCAATGCTGTGTGGACGAAAGCGAATGTCGAGAGTTACCGCTGGTGTGGTGACTGTTGTTATCACTCTGATTCACTGTCACGTTCTCTATGGATTCAAGAAGGGATCTTGTCTTACAAGGTGCTGTAATGAGACCTTGTCACGAACATACAAATGGTTTTTTGTCACCATCTGGACGTGGATAGGTTTAATTGAGAACTGTTTTCTCCCCTTCGTATTGTTAGGGGTCAGCAACTCCGTTCTTCTCTGGTCTCTTTTCCGATCTCTCAGAAACAGGCAAACTCCCTCCAGTACAGCAAGACGCCCAGGATTCCAGACAACAGAAAGTGACGTCACTGACTGTCACCCTGGTTGTGACGAATCTCTGTTTCTTCCTCCTCACCACGCCAGGGCATGTATATTTGATCACGGCTCGGTTCGTGAAGATGTCTGACCCCATTCAATTTGGCCGCTACCGAGTGCTGGATGCGGCCAGCCATGTTCTGTTGTACTCCAACAGCGCGCCATCAATTTTTACCTGTACTGTCTGACTGGCAGCAAGTTCAGAGCGGCTTTCATACAGAATGTTTTATATTTTCGGGTCATTCTACACAACTTAAAGTCGTGTCTTCGTTCAAGGTTGCTGCATCAATATCAGTAATGGCTAGGAAATTCCGAGCAACTTTCATACAGAATTTTGTACATTTTCGGGTCATTTTATAGAACTTAGTCATGTCTTTTTTTCAAAGTTGCCCATCAATGACAAATATATCAGTGATGGTTAGTAAATTCAGAACAGCTCTCATACAGAATAGTTCATTTTTCGGGTCATTGTACACAACTTAAAGTCATGCCTCTGTTCAAAGTTGCCCCATCAATGAGAATGATATGAGTAATAGCTGGCAAGTTCAGAGCAGCTTTCATGCAAGTTATTTTCTTATATGTTCGGGTCACTCTACACAACTTAAAGTCATGTCTTTGTTCAAGATTGACCATGACAATGGTATCTGTTATGGTTATCAAGTTCAGAGCAGCTTTCATACCGAGGGTTGAATTCCAGAACCCAGTCTCTCGCTTCCATACATGTATATGAGATACGAGGCTCTGGCAGTCAACCCTCGTTTATTACAGAAACTGTTATATCATCGGGTCATTCAACAGAACTTAAAGTCATGTCTTTGTTCAAGGTTGCCCCATCAATAACAAAGATACCAGTAATGGCCAGTTCTCAAGTTGAGCTGCAATGTACATGGTGAGATCTCCCATCGACAGTGAATTTGAGGATGGCTGTGGCGACATGGTGATGACTGTGGCTAAACACAAATAAAGCAGTCTGCTGAAATGCTTCAGTATTGAGCTAGAAAATAAATACGAACAGGTTGCCCACTTTGTTTTGATAATGCTCAGTTAGTACAGATAGATTTCATGAAACATATCTGAGTGGACGACCGACTGTGCCGCGAGTTGAGGACATTAACTAGAGATTGAATCAGCCAGGAGAAATACTTAGCCAACAAATCATCATTTAAGCATAAAGAGATGAATAAATGTCGAAATTAATGAATAAGTGAATAATAAGTGAACGAACAGATAAATGAATGAGTTGATAAATAGACTGATAGAGAGAAAGAAAACAGACAGATAGACAGACAGACAGACAGACAGACAGACAGACAGGCAGACAGATAGGTAGATAGCTGACAGACAGATAGATAGATAGATAGATATAGAGATAGATAGATAGATAGATAGATAGATAGATAGATAGATTGATAGATAGGTAGATATACATATAGGTAGATAGATACAGATAGATAAGTGGTTGCAGAGGATGTAAAGAACACTTTTGTCTTGGGCCTGGAGTCCAGAGTCATTTACTGTCAAGTCTTTACTGCCCCCCCCCCTCTTTTTTGTTTTTACCTTCTCCTTTCAATGCCCTGGGGATCTTAGGCCTTCAGCACACCTTCCAGGAGGAATCGCTTCAGAGCTGACCTTTTCAGCTGGGTCTGGGTTACTGCACCTGTATTCCTTTCAGGATCTGTTCTACCTACTTTTCATCCTGTGGACTCCATTGAAGTGGATGCCTTGTGATGTTGATTGGAGCCTAATGACGTGTATGGCCAACCCTGCCCCTGTTCCTTTTTCTTTTTCCTTTACACAACTCTATGTCTGTAGAAGTTTGTTTGGTTCTCTCCATTGAGTTTTGTTTTTAAATTAAAAAGTATGTTTGGTCCTCTGATGCTGAGTATAACCCAAAGGCTCTTGTTGACGAATGCTTGAAGATTGTTGGACATTGTAGTTTTCCATGTCTCTGGACCATAAAATAGAACAGACCTCTCTCTTCCTCTCAAGCTGTTAACACCTGTCCACGCTTCCTTCAGATTGAAGCGTCATGTACCTACAGGCTTTTGATATAACTCCTTGTTGATTGGCTGCATACAGAATAACTGCCTTCAAGGTTAAAAGAATACCACTGATTTCAGTAACACTTGGGACAAAATATAATATCTTGGGGCTATCATAGACTCTGGCATCACTAAAATAGCACTCAGTATTACTAGGGTTCACAGTAGACAATCTAATTGTGAAAAACGACCCGCTGACCCCAGCCACTAGATCTATCAGGTTTCCTGGAAAACGAATTGTTACTAGTTCTACATCTGACAGATGGGGACTACAGCATTATAAACAGCTCCAGACAATAATGTTAAAAAAAAAACAAAGGTGATTTAGATCGACTCTTGCAACTGTCAGAGGAAATGAAGAAGGAGCTGAAATAATTGATTTCCAATGTGACTGGTTCAGAGAATGGCTTTTGCCAAATGTAAGCACACTGATGCTGCTGGCACAGGCTGGGGTGTGCATGCCAAGATGCAGCCTCGGGTAGAAAATGGTTACCACAAGAAAAACGTAGTTTTCCATTGACTAATCATAACTGAAAGTGTCTTCTTTGCCTCGTGATGTTTTCAGGGAAATCTGAAATAAAATTCAACAGATATAGACTATCAGGATAATAATAGACAATACCACGACAGTCAGCAGTATGTCATCACCTTCACATTTTGGTCACGATGCTTCGCTTCGAATGTCTGGGTCAGTGCAGCACATACCCTGGGGAAGCAGAGTATCAGTGCTGTCAAGGAGTCCGGGGATCAGAATATTGATGCAGAAAGGAAATTTGATAAGCAGTCAATGCTGTCAGACTTCGGGCAGCTGGAAGTTTCTCCACAGATTGAATTGTTAGCTCCCAGGCTGAACCGTCAAATATGGCGGCAAGTTTTTATACAGGGGCAGTTCATTGTTTCGCCACCTGATGGGAACATTCACCGTTCTGTGCATCTCCACCGCCCAGTGTCACAGGACAGCTGCTACAGAAGGTGCAGAGGGAGCGGCACAGGGCAGAGTCACGGCATTGAACAGGCCGACACGATCGTGATTAGCCGGGTCTTCATTATCCGGAATAGCTCAGTGGTAGAGCATCGGACTCGTAATCTAGGTGATCCTGGGGTTGCGGGTTCAAATCTCCACCGGGCCGTTTTTTGTACAAGCGGATTTTTCTCTCGCTGTTAACATAGCAGTCCTTCGAATGAGACTATAAACTGACGTTCCGTGTGTGAACGCACTCATAACATTTTGCACACAAGTAAAATCTCATCGCCAACTTTAGGAAGAGAAGGCCAGTTTTGCTGTTGGTACGGAAGACACGTTACACATAGCATGCACCCTGTTTGAGAAATAGAAAGAATGAAGGAACTATAGAAACTGAGTGAACGATATTGAACGATATTAACTGGATGACACCGGAAATGACTGAATGAAGCGCCAGCTGGCAGCTCTTCAGTAGGCAGCCCATTGTGTAAACGAGTGTCGATTGCAAAGCGCCTAGAGCTTGGTCATTAGCCGAGGATAGGCGCTATATAAGTGTCCATAATAAAAAAAAAAAAAATAATAATAACCTTTGACAGCCTTTGACGCCTCTTTCGAACGCAAGCGTAGACCTGAACTACTTCATCCACCTTGACACCTCAAGACTGTGCATACCCTCATCCATAGACGTTGGTTACACTTTTTGTCTGCAATTCTTAATTGTTGGTTACTAGGAGATCCAATTGCCCTTAACCTGAATATCTAAAGACCTAAAAACCAGAAGACATACAACAAACCTTACATCCAAAAATGACCAAAATGTGTTTGTTGAAATAATATTAGCATTTTGGGGGGGGGGGGGGGGGGGGGGGGGGCAGGGGGCAGAAATGTACCCTGTGACTGTTACGCGCTAGTTATAATACAGTTAACGCTGCTAGGAATGGTGTTTCTATGTCTGGAGGATAGAGAAGCAATGGCCAAATTCCCTCCATCTGCAGACTGTTTCAGATGTCTGGCTGACTGAAACCAGTTTATTGTGAGATTAACTCTTCGTTGCATAACTCTTAGTTGCATGGTTATTTCAGAAAGCAAGGAATGTCAACATTGTAATAAAAACTAGACTAGACGAAATCTCTCTCTCTCTCTCTCTCTCTCTCTCTCTCTCTCTCACACACACACACACACACACACACACACACACACGCACACACATTTTCATACAAACACACCCACCCATACACACATACGCACAAACACACCCAGCACCCACATAAGCAAACGCGCGCAGGCGCGCACCCCCCCCCCCCCCCCCCCCCCCCAAACACAATGCACACACACACACACACACACACACACACACACACACATATATATATATATATATATATATATATATATAATATAAACAATAAATTCCAAGGAAGTACCGAGCACCATTCCAGCAACTTACAGAGCAGCTAGGTGTTGCAATGACTGCAAGAAATATTGAATTATAAACAAAGCTTGCTCTTATGTCTCAGATTGTAGAAATAGGGGGGTGATAAGCCTTCATATCTGCAGTGGTAGATGATTCTGCCTAACTGACAGTATGTGCTTGAGTGGGTGAATGGGGAATGATAAATGCTTCTCAAAATGAACCTTCAGCAAGCTTATAGTCTCCGAAGCGGGAGACCATCTCCAATGGGGAGGAAGCTCACTAACATATAACTCCTGGTCAGATACCGGTATTTCGAAACCCGATTGTTTCTCCTCAGTGACCGCGGAAAGTGGCCCCAGCACTTGTGTCTTCAGAGGTATCTCTTTTATATTTTCTACTTTTCACAAGAAAATGTAGCTTGTTTTGCTCTTTCATGATTTTCTTTTGCTTCTTAGGTGGCACCTTTGGTTAGTTTTTTGAAAACTCAACAAACATACTACGGTATTGCACACCAGCCTTTTTCTGGTATAGCATTCGTCTTAAAAACGGAAAAGGCAGAGGAGTTGAATTACACTTTCCGCGGTCACTGAGGAGAAAACAATCGGGTTTCGAAATACCGGTATCTGACCAGGAGTTATATGTTAGTGAGCTTCCTCCCCATTGGAGATGGTCTCCCGCTTCGGAGACTATAAGCTTGCTGAAGGTTCATTTTGAGAAGCATTTATCATTCCCCATTCACCCACTCAAGCACATACTGTCAGTTAGGCAGAATCATCTACCACTGCAGATATGAAGGCTTATCACCCCCTATTAAACTAAACTTAAGGTAGGGTACTCGCTTCACTCTCTCGCCATCGATACAGACGCTTAACAAACTTACTACTGATTGTGTGAAAAGTCCTGATCCAACATATGTGCCAGCACACACAGCTTTATTTCCAACAAATCGAAGCTGTAGTTGTTTAAAATTCATGGAAATGTTTATCAATAAAAGCAAAGACTGTCAATGAATACAGGAACTGAGAAAGCACTGATCGCTATGTGCAGAAAACCCGTGCACCTGTGAAAACAGACACCACTTATCGCCGGATCAAACATGTTATCTGTGGCAGCTACAGACACTACAATTTATTTAGCTTACGGCGCTCAGGCTGCCAGCATTTCGACAGCTGTAAGCAGGGGGTGTACTGATAGACAGCATCCTGCAACCAAGACGTTGGTCCAGCTGGAACTTGTTCACATTCTTCACAATCTGCCACATTACCATGGAACAATATGAACTATATCAAGCTTTTATTTTGCTCTGAGAAGACGGGGAGAGGGGGGGGGGGGGGGGGGGGGAGCGGGGGGAGGAACTTTTCTAAACTTTTCATTGTTAGACACGTTTGTAGAAAAAGAGAAAAAAAAAATAATCCATAGTTCGGTTGCTTATAAAACATTTCCTGGCATGGAAGTCACGTGTGAGTTCCCACGTTAGAATCCCCACAAGAGTACGTCTGAGCAAATCGCGGACAAGAAGTACCTGAAAAAACGAAACTTACTTGAAAGTTGAAGTCTGATGAAGATTATCACGAGGATGCTGTGAGATAGAGGTCAGCAAGTCGAAACAGTTCAATCGGACCCTCCCTTCTAAGTATCTCTCGGTCATCACACATCACTAAAATCACAATCAATATCAAAGGGTAGTGCGCCTCGAATGGTTATCTACTCCTGATCCTGGAAAGCGATTCTAATAGCACATTATGAGTTGTAGGGAAAGATAACCTGAACAGATCACTGGTCTAATCTGCCAACTATGCGTTCAATGTAGCGGACATTTTTCTTTTTAACCCGTCAAGCATCGAAACTTGCTACGTCTGCGGCACTTCATCATTGTTAAAAAAAAAAAAAAAAAGACTTTTGGAAGGTTTTGGCATTCTAATGATTGACAGCTTTCTTCTGCTGCTGAATGAATATGCTGTGCCATTCACTGCTGTAACAGTGGGTATGGTTTGCCTTTCACTGCTGTAACAGTGGGTATAGGTTTATCATTTGTGGCTTTAACAGTGGGTGTGGGTTTGCCATTTATTACTGTAACAGTGGATGTGGGCTTGCCATTTACTGAGGTAATGGTGGATGTCGTTTGCCATTTATTACTGTAACGGTGGATATGGGTTTGCTAGTCACTGCTGTTACAGCAGACGTGGGTTTGCCATTCACTGCTGTAACAGCAGAGACGTGGGTTTGCCATTCATTGCTGTAACAGCAGACGTGGGTTTGCCATTCATTGCTGTAACAGCAGACGTGGGTTTGCCATTCATTGCTGTAACAGTGGATATGGGTTTGCCATTCATTGCTGTAACAGCAGAGATGGGTTTATTATTTATTGTTGTAAGGCTGTAACAGTGGATGTGGGTTTGCCATTCATTGCTGTAACAGTGGGTGTGGGTTTGCCATTATGTGGGTTAGAGCAGAGATGGGTTTGACATTATTGCTGTAAATGCAGATGTAGGTTCGCTGTGTTGTGCAGTCCGAACTCTCTTTCCCTGACATTGTCCACAGTCAGAACAGGACCTCTGCGGCAGAGAATGCGGCAGATAATCTTCTCTCTGTCAGACACAACCTGTTCTATGGCCGGATACAAAGTGAGCGGACGTCGGATGTACACACACGACGCGCCGCCATCTTGTGGCAATAGCAAAAGGTTCAGACTCTCTCGCCACCATTTTGTGGCAATAGCAGAAGGTTCAGACTCTCTTGCCGCCATCTTGTGGCAACAGCAGATGGTTCAGACTCTCTCGCCACCATCTTGTGGCAATAGCATAAGGTTCAGACTCTCTCGCCGCCATCTTGAGGCAACAACAGATGACTCAGACTCTCTCGCCACCATCTTGTGTGGCAATAGCAGAAGGTTCAGTCTCTCTCGCCGCCATCTTGTGGCAACACCAGAAAGTTCAGACTCTCTCTCGCCGCCATCTTGTGGCAACAGCAGATGGTTCAGACTCTCTCGTCGCCATCTTGTGGCAATAGCAGAAGGTTCAGTCTCCATCGCCTCCATCTTGTGGCAACAGCAGAAGGCTCTATGTCTCCCAGCCAGTCTGCTTCAAAGCGAACACACATCCACATAATCTGTAAACGTGGCCTCTAAAAGTCAACAGAGGAAACAAGAGTACATGGATACTTTACCTGAAGAAGCAAAGGAGCGGCATCTGAACACACTTTTCTCAGTCTTCTCATCACATCGAAGAAATCAGCTCTGGATGGACATAGCAAGAAACAAGAGCTCGTTAACTGACGCAGAGAAGGCTGGACGCAGACAGTGGTGCTGATCCAATCCATCGGCTCCAGAGATACCAGCAAAAAAAAAAAAAAAAAAAAAAAAAAAAAAAAAAAAAAATCTCTTCAGACTGAGAACTTGCCACGACCGACTGCTGAGCCTCGGCTAAATCTGATTGCCCACACAGATACGTGTCTGTGTGGCAGTGTATCTCAGACCCCAGATCACATCCTCTGACGTTGTTGGACCCATGATGTTCTACGGCGTCAAACCTGGCCAGAGTGAGCAGAATTGCAGATGCAGCTTTGGGACAGCCTTCAAGACCTCCAAAAGACTGTGGGTTTCATCATGGCGACAGGACTGAAGATCTGACGAAACCAATAAAACAAAATCGACCGCAGAAGAAGAAGGAAAAAACTTGCAGGCAGTGATAATCAAGGGAGGAATAAAGCGATTCTAGAAAACAAGATCACAATTCCACTCTTCAAATTGATTGTCCATAGATTGATTGTCTATGAAATAATTGTCTATGGATTGATTGTGGAATGAATGTCTATGGATTGATTGTCTACAGGTCGTTGTCTATGGATTTATGGTCTATGGATTGAAAGTCTATGGATTGTCTATGGATTGCGTGTCTATGATTTGATTGTCTATGGATTGAGTGTCTATGGATTAATTGTATATGGATTGATATGGATTAAATGTCCATGGATTGCATGTCTATGAATTGATTGTCTACGGACTGAGCGTCTATGGATTGATTGTCTATGGATTGAGTGTCTATGGATTGAGTGCCTATGGATTCAGTGTCTAGGGATTCAGTGTCTATGGAATGGGTGTCTATGAATTAAATGTCCATGGATTGCATGTCCATGATTTGATTCCTATGGATTGAGTGTCTATGGATTGATGTCTATGGATTGCGTGTCTATGATTTGATTGTCTAAGGATTGAGTGTGTATATATATTGAGTGTCGTCATGGCCAGGCATAGAAAGAGTTCTTGTCATGGTTTGTTTTGGATTTCAAACAGCAGTACATTCTGCCAGAGGGATGAGGGGGACCAGATGGGTGGCCTGGTGTGTGTGTGTGTGTGTGTGTGTGTGTGTGTGTGTGTGTGTGTGTGTGTGTGTGTGTGTGTGATGTCGGATGCCTTTCACTGCTTGTCATGTCACGTATGTGAAGCACACCAACAGTATCTGCTGACGACACACATAGAATAAATAAGACAAATAGTGAAACAGAATGCAAACTGTATTTCACTGCTTGTAGCATCACCGATGTGACTGCTGACAACACAACTAGAAAAAATGAATTTCAAAAGTCATTGATAAAGCACCGCAAAAACAAAGAAACAAACAAAAACAAACAAACAAAACAAACAGAAAAAACACAAGAAAACAAAATAAAATACATAAATAAATTTTTAAAAAATGTAGACAAACGAACAACAAGACAAACACGACGCTTTTCGACCTCTTAGGCGTTCTTCAGGCAGACACACACACAATACTCAGAACAAGGAAAATGAACGAGCAGTCACTTATCTTCATCCAATTCGGTGCAAGATACGCGTTGACTGAAAACGAGGCTGTCTCATTTTGCATTCTCTTTCACTGTTTGTCTTTGTGTTGTCAGCAGTGACTGCTTGTGTGCTTCGCATACGTGACGTGACAAGCAGTGAAGTACAGCCTCGTTTTCATTCAGCGTCCATCTTGCGCCATGTCACGTACCACTCACAATGAAACGTTTTTGTTTAGAGTGTTGGGACTTGCATGATGTGAGACACAGACACCTTACTGCAGACTCCATGAAAACTTTTTGTTCAGAATTGTCCCACCTGACGTGATCTTTGAGGTTTTGAAGGAGATTAACATTTTTCATCTGATCTAAGATTCTATGGAAGAAAGACTTCAGAAATGTTTCTGGTACGTTTTAAGAAGAGGTATTTTAAAGACATGTGTGAAAGTTGTTTTTTTTTTTATGACTTGTGAGTTGATTTTCACGTAGTGACAGCCCTGATATGGCCCTTTGCTGTCGGCTGGACTATAAGTAACCTTACCTTACCTTACCTTACCTTACCTTACCTTACCTTACCTTACCTTACCTTACCTTACTTTACCTTACCTTACCTACCTTACCTTACCTTACCTTACCGTCTGAAAGTCGCCTCACTGTGCAACTAGAAAAGAAAATAGACAAACAGTGAAACAGAATGCACAACGTACTTCGGTGCAGTCACGTATGCGAAGCAGACCAACAGTCACTGCTGACAACACAACTAGAAATGAAAAAGACAAACAGTGAAACATAATGCACAAGGTGTACCCACGTGTTGGCGCCATCTTGGTTGTCATCGCTCAGATTACCTGGGATCGGAAAGTGCAAATTTTCAGGTGCCCCTGAATTAATGGCAACATTTAGCATTAGCTTCAAGGACAATTACTCTTTATGTGGGGATGAAATAATTGGAATTTATTTCGATGTCTCATACAAACAATGATTGTGCAGAACTGCAGTGTGTGTGTGTGTGTGTGTGTGTGTGTGTGTGTGTGTGTGTGTGTGTGTGTGTGTGTGTGAGAGAGAGAGAGAGATAGAGAGAGAGAGAGAGAGAGAGAGAGAGACAGACAGACAGACAGACAGACAGACAGACAGACAGACAGACAGACAGAGACAGAGACAGAGAAACAGAGAGAGACAGAGACAGAGACAGAGAGAGTGTGCACACGCGCGTGCTTGTGTGTGTGTGTGTGTGTGTGTGTGTGTGTGTGTGTGTGTGTGTGTGTGTGTGTGTGTGTGTGTCTCCTCCCCTTTGTTCCAGAGCACTTCCTTTACAATTCTGAAAGTGTTCCACACGAAAAACATTTCCCCTATATACTTTACCAGTGTTAGAGGGGTGTGGATGGGGGTAGGGGGGGGGGGGGGGTCTTAACGTGAGGGAGAATCCCTCCTTCTATCCCGCTACCTTCCATTCCTTCCCAACCGTACCTATAACAACAGATGAAAAAAAAAACTAAAAGCGTTGAAATACTTTCTCTGAGTAAGCAATTGGAATTCAGCAAAGCATCATTTACGTTTACGATCTCGACAGATACTATGCCATGTAATATTAATGCCCCTTTTACAAGACTGAACAGCTCTTCTGTCTTCTCCCCTACCCACGCATTGATCAATACCAAGCAAGCCCAGCTTACTTTGGACCATATATCTGGAACTCAGTTCCACCGAGTCTACAAAACACGAATACGTTAAAACTTTTCAAGAAACATTTAAGATAACATTTTGTCTCAATAAATTGATTATTGATTAAAACCATTAGCGTTCATTCGCAAAGTCTTCTGTAAACTATACTTTGAATACAGCGTGTAAACAACTAACCTGCTCCATTAAGTCGCTCATCCCCACTCCTACTCTGTCTACCATCCCTCTTCTCCTCCCTCTGCGTACCATTCTCTCCCACCCACCCGCTCTCCTCTGACCTCTCTCTCTGTGTAGTTTGTTTGTTTGCTTGTATGTTTGTGTTTGTTTGTTTATTTGCTGTTTGTCTGTTTCCTTCTGCTTGACTACTCTCACCATGTCACTATTACTGTTATGAACAGTCTGCTCATCATTGTAGAGTTAGATTACAGTGTTGCTATGTTGAATCGTCAGTATGAATGATATGTGTTGAAATACTGTATGCGTGACAAGGACAGTCTTTAGCCTAACAATCTACATCCTTGCATACTAAAGATCAATCAATCAATCAATCAATCAATCGATCGATCAATCAATCAATCAATCAATCAATCAATCAATCAATCAATCAATCAATCAATCAATCAATCAATCAATCAATCAATCAATTTCCTCGCATTCCTGCTGTTCCAAAACCACTTCCAGGTGGGGAAACGTTGGGCACAGTCCCATGGAGGGAATATAGGTACGTGCCTAAATGTGTCCACCTTTCGTGACAAACAGGTGGACATTTCCACTTGCATATAGAACTGTGCTGGGTGATTCTGGACCATTCCACAAACCATTCACAGGGAGAGGTTTTGAGACAGGGGAGAGGGAGCGTGGTTCCAGGTTTTTTTAAATAACACACTTTTTTCAAGATCAATACAATATAATATCATGCAGTGTAATGCAAATCATCCCAATGCAAGCATTACATGCACACAGAAAAACATCACTAACCTGAATAAATAGAATACACTAGAACGTTTAAGATAATGGACCAGGGTATGTTTATACTTTACTAAGTATAACCAGTTCTGGACAGACGTTTGGGAAGCATGCAAAATATTTTACTATGAAGGTGTACCAGTGAATTCTGCAGAACTTTCTAAACCACTATGCTACAACGATCGCATTCAAACTGGAAATAAATTCATCGTTTGCAGAATGTTCAAAGATAAAAATGTACACTGCCCCGCACATTTTGTTAACGATGAAGGGAGGATTTTTTTTGTTTGTTTGTTATTGCACGAAACCACAAACTTGCCTCCATACTAGACCCATGATCGCGGTCAGAAGTGATGAAAATCTGAGATTTTGTGCAGTCCAAATTCAACAAAATCTCCACATCTACACCACCAGGTACTCACCCCTGCTCAAAACCTAATCGCAAAATCTGCCCCCTCACCAAACCAGACACCATCCTACATGGCCCCAAAGACTCCTTCACTATTTAACGCGCATTTTGTCAGAGCCAAAAACATTGTATACGCTATCCACCGCCGCCAGCTGTGTGGCAAGATCTGTATAGGTGAAACATCCTGCACACTTGAAACACGCATCTCTGAACACTTGGCTGTCATCTGCCACCATGGACCCAAACCTGTTGCCCAACATTTTAACCACTCCCAACACAACACCAACAACCATGTGTAAGTCTAGGCACTCTGGCAGTCACCGAGTGACAACTTTGAACGCACTGCACAAGAAACCCCATCTCATTGCCGAACTTGGAACTCTACAGCCCCAAGGCATCAACATCCAACAGTAACACAGATATACATACCCACCACTTCAACACCCAGTCAGCAGTTATCTTCCATCAAAACACACACACACACACACACACACACACACACACACACACACACACACACACACACACACACACACACACACACACTACATACACACAACCACCATATCCCCCACTAACTACTTCATACAGAGGTTGCAGTCACCATCATGTACTTTATTTTATTTGTTTATTATTGTTATTTTTCTTATTTTCATTTTTTTCATTTGTTTCATTTTATTTCATTTATTTTTTTTATCATTATGTCATCATTATTATTATTGATTTATCTATTATCTATTTAATACTACTTTATTTCTTTTATCTTATTTTATATTATGTTAATCATTCTATTTCATTTTGTTTTATTTTTTTTATTTCATTTATTATTTGTTTATCCAACCCCCCCCCCCTACATCTGTCTTTACTAGCATTACCCACACATCCCCACATACCACTACCCATACATAACTACTATCATCACCATCACCACCCATTAAAGTCGTTTATTTATTCATTGATTATACTTTTAGCTCCACTGACCATTATTAATCCACCATAATCACTACCGTCAAATATATCATACTATTCTACTAAACAAGCTGCAAACCTGATTGTATCACACCCCTTCCTTTCCCCCGTTCCCCTCCATCCCTCTCCCCCCCCCCCCCCCCCCCCCCCCCCCCCCCCCCCCCCCACCCCCCCCCCCCCCCCCCCCCCCCTTGTCACTATTGCCTCTCCCATGATCCCCTCCTGGGTGGCCTCGTTTCTGTCCGGTGGCCATTTTGATCGCGTAGCGAACATGAGAAGATAAGTGGTTTCTCGTTCTTTGTTTTCACTGTCCCGAATGTTATTTGTTTTTGTCTAAAGAAGACCCAGGAGGTTTAAGTGCATTGAGTCTTGTCCTGTGCTTTATTTGTCTGTGTCCTTGGCGGTAACTACCCCCGCTGTTTCAAAATTTTGTTGTTTGTTTAATCTTCCGTGGAGCCTCAGCGGCATTACACCCATGCTGCTTGTTCGGTAACCCCCATCCACAGCCACAGCCACATCGTGACCCATCCCTTCTCTCACGGCACGGCAATTCACAGGAAGCAGTCGAACACACTGACTTGTCTTTTTTTTTCGGGGGACTTTCCCCTTTCTCATCGCAGTTTAGCCTACAGTGCTACGGTGCAGTTTTTTCCCACTAGTTTTTTGAGTGTATGTGTTTGTTTTTTTTTTCCCTCCGCATTATCGCCGATAGCTGACTTAAAAAAAAAATATCAATCATGGCTAACTCAATCGCGTCAAATCCGAATATTTTGCCGGTTTTCATCCATTCAAAAAGCCTACCGGGTGAAGCTGATAACACATACAGTGTGTCTGACATTTGTGGTGCGTGTGAAAAAAGAACAGGTTATGGCACGATTCTCGGAGCCCAGAAACTTGGGGTGTGGAGAATTTATCCAAACTCTATGGATGCCCGCACAAAACTCCTCCTCCACGGTATTGTATTGCGAGGGATGCTAGTGACTGTGTGCGATAAAAACCCTCTGATTGTGTCAACTAAAGACGGCGACAGAGAAATCAAAACAACCAAACTGACGATAGGAAATCTTCCCTCTCATTCTCAAACGAGGAGATTCATGATGCACTGAAGAAACTGGGGATTAACGCACGCTCAGCGCTCCGCATGGAGCGTGACAGGGACCGTTCTGGGGCACTCACGCGTTGGCTCACAGGACGTAGATTCATCTACATTGAAGTTCCTGAGAAGCCTCTGCCAAAGCGTCTCGAAATGGGCCCCTTTAAAGCCACCCTGTTTCACTTTGAGCAGAAGGAAATGCAGAAACGGGAGCAATCAGACTGCAGAAAATGTCTTCAGAAAGGTCATTCTGTCAGTGACTGCCAAAACGATATCGTCTGCATGAACTGTAGAAAACCAGGACACAAGAAAGGGTCTCCTCAGTGTGACATGACTCAGCCCGAAAAAGAAGCCGCTGTTTCACTCTCGGCGGAGTCCAACACTGAACCCCCATCCAGCAAAGAATTAGATGTGCATCACGACGAGGAAGGTGACAGCACTACATCCACTACAGCCACCACTGCAACCACAACAGGAGAGCAGCCAGAACAACCCGACAGGAGCAGACCCAGATCTCCACGAGTCACAACTGCTCACGAAGTGCGGACGAGATCTGGCACTCCAGCTTCAAGAAAAAGACGAAATTCCCCGTCATCCTCAGACAGCCCAGGTAAATTGTCAAAGAAGGTCACCAACTCGCGGAAAACTTCAGTCTGGAAAGATTTCCACAAAGATAACCCGGCGCTCACCGATGATGGACAAACCACCATCAAAGCCAACCACACTCGGACAGCGGATAATTCGCTCACATGAGTGGGACAGCAGAAACTGAGATGCCTCCCATGGGATTGGTAATGCTTTGTTTACGGACAACGATTATGGAACCTCACCTAGAGTTCCCCTCGCCCCCCTCCTCCCCCCCCCCCCCCCCCCCCCTCTTTTTTCCCTTTTTTTTTTAACGCCTCATAAGGCCGAAAGATGGTGACAATATCAAGATTAACTGAAAATGAACTCGATAACAATTTGCTCACTCAATGTGAACGGCCTTCGTAATAACTTGAAAAGAAAAAGTATTTTTATACTTAAAGCAAAATAAGTATGATATAATCTGTTTGCAAGAATCTTTTATTCTAGACAAAGATAGAGACTTGTGGGAAAAGGAATGGGGTGGTACATTATTTTGCGCTCCCTCCTCCAATCAAAGCAAAGGTCAGATCACTTTGATCAGAAAGTGCTTCCCCCATCAAGTACAGTGTATACACAAAACAGACCGAATTGCCACGGTAACGTATAATGACGATCAACATGAGGTAAATATAATCAATGCATATGCGCCGAATGCTTCAAAAGAAAAGAAAACCTTTTATGATGAATTAACTAAATATATGAATCACTCACTAGAGGGTGAACATATTCTCTGTGGCGACTTTAACTGCGTGTTGAATAACGACGTAGACATCATTAGTGGACAGCCACACGGGGTGAGAGATGTTGAGGTTTTTCAGAGCATGGTTTTTGACTGTGCTCTGAATGATGTATGGCGGCTACATCACCCCGATGGAAAAGAATATAGTTGGAGTCGCAGAAATCCGTTTACTGCCAGGAGACTGGATTACACTCTGGCAACAGACAACATTTTTGACAAAGTTTTGTCATGTGACATCGTTTCGGTGCCACATACTGATCACAGACTAGTTGAATTAAAATACCGAGTGTCACATATCATTAAAGGCCCTTCCTATTGGAAATTTAACGATAGTTTATTACATGATGCACAATTTGTTCAAGATATGAACTCAATGATTGAACAATACACTGAAGAATGCAACTATTTAGACGCTCAGATAAAATGGGGACTTATGTAAAATCAAAATACGTGAGTTCTGTATTGCATACAGCACAGAAAGAAAAAAGAAAAAAAAAAAAGAAAAAAAAAACCTCAAAGAAGTACAGCTTCAATTGAATGATGCTGAAAAGGCATTATCTGCGGACCCTGGTAACCTACAATTATGAATAAAATAGAATCGCTAAAACGAACCTTAGAAACATTTGCTTGTCAAGAAGCCAGAAGTGCACAAATAAGATCTAGAATTAAATTCATAGAAGAGGGGGAAAAAAATACTAAATATTTTCTCAATCTGGAAAAGGCAAGAGCCAGTGCAAAAATAATGGACAGCTTAAAAACTCCTCAGGGAGATGTTGTAACATCACAGGAAGGAATTATGAGAGAAACAAACACGGTTCTACAGAGAAATGTATAGCACAACTAGACAATTCGATGTTAACATAGCAAACGATTTTATGAATGGAACCCGAGTCCCCTAAATTAACAGAAGAACAAAAGTTGAACCTTGACTCAGAACTCTCGCTTGCGGAGATTGCAATTTCTCTACAAGCAATGAAGAATAACTCAGCACCTGGACCAGATGGAATTACAACCAGTTTCTTAAAGTTCTTTGGTCTAAATTGAACAATATGATATATGAATCATTCAATATGGCTTACCTCAAAGGTGAGATGTCAGTTTCGCAAAAACAAGCTGTAATTACCCTCCTACACAAAGGTAAAAAACTTCCACGTGATGAATTGGCCAATTGGCGCCCAATATCTCTCACAAATACAGATTATAAAATAATTGCTAAGTGTTTTGCTTTACGCCTAACAAAGATAATCACCTGTATTATCAATGAAAACCAGGTTGGATTTATAAAAGGAAGAAAAATCAGTACAATGGTTAGACTAATTGATGATGTTATAGATATGATGAACACACTAGATAAGCCAGGTATTCTGTTGGCAGTTGATTACCGTCGTGCTTTTGACTCAGTTTCAAAGGAATTTATTGTTTGGGCCTTCCAACAATTTGGCTTTGGGGAATACTTTGTCAGATGGGTAAAAGTATTAGGTACAAATACCGAGAGTAGTATCAGTTACTTAGGTTGGTTATCCGAGAGTTTTCCAGTTAATACAGGCATAAGACAAGGATGTCCATTCTCTCCACTTGCCTTCATAATAGCCTTAGAAATGCTGGCCATCAAAATAAGAGACGATAATCAGCTTAAGGGCCTTGAAATGCCCATCGCAGTTTCTGAGGTATCCCCTACCCCTCTTCTAAAGATATTACTCTATGCAGATGATATCACACTATTTATTCGTGATAAAGATGAAATGAAAAGAGCTCTTGATATGATAGATAAATTCTCTGAATTTACTAATCTAGTAATGAATAAAAACAAAACAGAGGCAATGTGGCTTGGCAGAATGAAAACACATAAAGAAAATCTGTATGACATAAGATTTAAAGAAAAAGTTAAAATGTTGGAATTGTTTTCTGTAACTCGATACCAGCTTCACAGATTGAAGAAAATTGGTCATCTAGATTAGAAAAAATCCAACAAATAATGGTATCTTGGTCAAAAAGAAATCTTAGCATTAGTGGAAAACTCTGTGTAATCAAGACACATTTCTGATTTCACAGTTTGTGCACGTTATGCAGTCATTAATACTTCCACCGCATGTGCTTAATAAACTTAACACAATGTTGTTTAGATTTCTCTGGAAAAAGAAATTTTCAAAAATACCGAGCGTTCGAGAAAGTAAAGCGGGTAGTCCTTTGTAATGAGACAGGTAAAGGTGGGCTCAATATGATCGATTTAAAAAACGATGCAAACTTCTTTTATTATAAACTGGGCTGTCAATTTATTACAATCCAATGGAGAGATCTGGTCCATGTTTCCTAGTTTTCTTTTCTCCAAGCTTGGTGTTAACTTATCGTGCTTCTTGTCAGATACTAACTCGAAAATGTTTTCTGGGCTTGGTTACATAAAGTCTGAATTCTGGAAACAGGTTCTCGCTACATGGATTGACAATATGCAAAACCTAAAAAATAGCAAACTAATTGAAATAAATCACAATAATATATGGAATAACACACGGATAGTATTTAGAAACAAACCATTATTTTTTAAAGACTGGGTCTGCGCAGGAATCTGTTTTATTGGGGATATTTTTTAAAGATGGCGCAGTAATATCATTTGAAACTCTATGCCAAAAGATTAGTATGAAAGCAACGAGACAATTTGAGTACAATGCACTGCGTACAGCCCTAAGAGCGCGAACAGCTGAATCATTAATACAGTCGTATAATGATGATCAATTTAGAGAAGTAAAAGTACATAAGAAAATAACCCCTAGAATTATTCGACTTAGTTTATCAAAGTCGATAGCAGAGCCATGTGGTCAAAGTTTTTGGCAACAAAAATACGGACTAGTTCTAACAGAGCATAATTGGTTAATTGCAAATAAATGCACTAAAGAAGAAAGACTGAGACTACTACATTGGAAGCTTCTTCATAACATCTATCCAACCAATATTCTGCTATTCAAAATGGGGATTAAGAATTCCATCAAGTGCTCTTTCTGTAATGAAAATGACTACATTGAACATTTTTTCTTTAGGTGCCAAAAGTAAAAAAAAAGTATGGAAGGACTGTAGTGTATACATATTTAAACAAACAAATAAGAAAGTTTCCTTACAGGAGACAGATGTACTTTTTGGATATAAACCGATTGATGTAAAATGCCCGTTTGTGAAATTTGTAAACCATACAATTTTGATCACAAAAATGGTAATAAGCAAATTTCGATATGGGTATGGATATGATATCACAGTTTTGTTTGAAAGAGAAACTGATCTACGTAAAAGGCTCCTTTTTTAATTGTAACAATTGTAACATCGTGAAAAAGATAGTGAAAAAGAGCAAACAAAAACAAAAACAAAACAAAAAAATGTGTGCTTTAAAACCTGATTTGGATGTGGACATTTCAAGGTATATATGATTAGGTATTTGCGACTGTTTTAGTGTGAGTATATGCTTATCTGAATGAAAAACCATTTAAGATGTTTAGTTAGTTATGTGCCTAGCTGAAGGAAAACCATTGATTTAGTTAGTTTTATGCTTCTCTGAATGAAAACCATGTAAGCCGAAAAAAAAAAAAAAAAAAAAAAAAAAAAAAAAAAAGTCGTCAGGAGGCCACCCACTGGAGGAGACCCGATGTGGGTAAGTGTTATTATCTTCATCCATACTCACCAATGCATTTAATAATGTTTCCACCTCTGCTCGGTAGACGTAACGTTGAATACTCTGATTTTCACAGACTGAAACTTTATGTTTGTTGCAAAATTTGTACATATCACTCAAGCCATCATTGCCTTTTATACTTGAATAAAGCAGTTATTGTTAGTGATCAAACTACGACAGAAAACACAATTTTTTAATTGAACGTATTGGTAAAAAATGTCAATCGCAGGTTGATGACTACTTCGATTTGGTGTCACCTTTACGAAGGGGACAGTTGTTGGTAAAACAACATTTATTGTTCAGCTTTTCACTTGTTGACGACTGTCCAACCTCTAAGGTCACTATGATGACAAAGCGTGCACATACACGCACAACCGAAACAAGATGATCATACGTATTCACAACGTTTCCTTATAGGAGTCAAAAATACACAAATGATTGAGGTGGCATAATTAATATACTCATCAGTATTTCACAGACTGATCAATGGAAGGAAGAAAGAAAGAAAATTGTAGTTAATTATACCATTCCGAATTATATCTACAGAGAGAAACACACACACGCGCGCACGCACTCCGCACACACACAGACACAGACAGACAGACAGACAGACAGACAAACAAACACACACATACACACACACAGACGCACACACAGACAGACAGACAGACAGACAGACAGACACACACACACACACACACACACACACACACACACATACACACACACACAACCGCGCTCGCGCGCGTGCGGACACACACATGCACATGCAAACACACACACACACACACACACACACACACACACACACACACACACACACACATACACACGCGCGCACACACAGACAGACACAGACAGACAGACAGACAGACAAACACACACACATACACACACACAAACGCACAGACAGACAGACAGACAGACAGACAGACAGACAGACAGACAGACACACACACACACACACACACACACACACACACACACACACACACACACACACACACACACACACACACACACACACACACACACACAACCGCGCTCGCGCGCGCGCGGACACACACATACACATGCAAACACACACACACACACACACACACACACACACACACACACACACACACACACACACACACGTGCACACACGCGCGCGCGCGCGCGCGCGCACGCACACGCTCTCACGTGGTATTGATATTTACCATAGCGTCCCCCTCCCTTCCACCTCCTCTCTCTCTCTCTCCGCATACACACACACACACACACACACACACACACACACACACACACACACACACACACACGCTCTGCAGCTCTGCATAATCATTGGTCGTTTGAGACAGCGAAAGAAATTCCAGTCAATTTGCATTCTGTTTCACTGTTTTTTGTTTTTTTTCTTTTCTTTTCTTGCTGTGTTGTCAGCAGTGACTGTTGATGTGCTTCACATACGTGACTTCAGTGAAGTAGGTTGTGCATTCTGTTTCAATGTTTGTCTATCATTTTTTCTAGTTGCAGAGTGAGGGGACTGCAGGCGAAAATCTAAACACATTTGAAACGTTCATGATAAAGCACCCCAGAAAACGTAGACGAACGAATCACAACAAAACACGACGCGTTTCGGTCTCTTAGGTCTTCTTCAGGCTAGATACACACCACTCAGGACTGCGAAAATGAACGAGCAATCACGCATCTTCATACAGCTCGGCGCAAGATGGAGGTTGAATGAAAACGAGGCTGCACTTCACTGCTTGTAGTGTCATGCTTGTATGAAGCATACAAACAGTCACTGCTGACAGCACAAATAGAATAAACAAGACAAACAGTGATAGTTGGTGTGCTTCACATAGGTGACATGACAAGCAGTGAAAAACATCCGACAACCCCCCCCCCCCCCCCCCACACACACACACACAGGCCAGGCCCATCTGGTCCACTCTCTTCCCTCTGGCAGAAGGTACTTCTGTTTGAAGCCCAGAACAGACCATGAGGAGAACGTCTTCTATGCCTGACCATGACGACTCTCAATCCATAGACACTCAATTCATACGCATGCAATCCGTAGACAACTCATCCATAGACATTTAATACATAGACACCTATTCCATAGACAATACATCCATAGACAATTCATCCATAGACAATTAATCCATAGGCAATCAATCCATAAACATTCCATCCACAAAACAATCAATCCATAGACACATTCAATCTATGGACAATCAATCCATAGATGTTCAATTCATATACAATCAACCCATGGATATTGAACCCATAGGCAATCAATCTATGGACTATCAATCTGTCCATAGACAATCAATTTATAGACACCCAATCCATAGGCACTCAATCCATGGACAATCCGCCCATAGACACTCAATTCATAGACACTGAATCCATGGACAATCCAACCATAGACACTCATCCCTCAGACACTCAATCCATCTATACAATCCATAGACACTCAATCCATCGACGTGATAAATATATTACACATCATGATGTGTGATGTCATCAAGAAAGAAACACACACACACACACACACACACACACACACACACACACACACACACACACACACACACACACACGTCAATTCTTTGCTCTGTCCAGTTGCCAAAGATGGACATTACGTAGCTCTATCATTTTTGTATTGTTTTCTCTCTGAGAAAGGCCACGTGGCCAAATTTGAAGAGTGGAATTGTGATCTTGTTTTCTAGAATATTTTTTTTCCTTCCTCCCTTGATTTTCTCTGCCTGCAAGCTTTCCTTCTTCTTTTGAGGTCGATTTTGTTTTTATTGGTTGCGTCAGATCTTCAGTCCTGTTGCTATGATGAAACCCACAGTCTTCTCAAGGTCTTGAAGGCTGTCCCAAAGCTGCATCTGCAGTTCTGCTCCTCTGACCAGGTTTGACGCCGTAAAACATCATCGGTCGAACAATGTCGGAGGATGTGTGTTCTGGGGTCTGAGATCCAGTGCCACACGGACACTTACCTGTGTGGGCAATCAGATTTAGCTGAAGAGGCTGAGCAGTCGGCAGTGGCGAGTTCTCAGTCTGACGAGGATTTTTTTTGGTGGTATCTCTGGAGCCTAAGGATTGGATCAGCACCACTGTCTGCGTCCAGCCTTCTCTTCGTCAGCTAACAGGCTCTCGTTTCTTGCTATATCCATCCAGAGCTAATTTCTTCGATGTGATGAGAAGTCAGACAATTGTGTTCAGATGCCGTTCCTTTGCTTCTTTATGTGAAGTATCCATGTACTCTTTTTTTCTCTCTGTTGACTTTCAAAGGACATGTTTACAGATCATGTGGATGTGTATTCACTTTTGGAGTAGACTGGCCGGATGAGACTGAACCTTCCGCCATCGCCACAAGATGCGGCAAAAGAGACTGAATCTTTTGCTATTGCCACAAAATGGTGGGGAGAGAGACTGAACCTTCTGTTGTTACTACCAGATGGCAGCGAGAGAGACAACCTTCTGCTGTTGCCACAAGATGGCGGCGAGAGAGTCTGAACCTTCTGCTATTGCCACAAGATGACGGCGCGTCGTGTGTGTGTACGCTCGACGGCCGCTCACCTTGTCTCCGGCCGTAGCTTGGTGTGTGTCTGACAGGGAAGATAATCTGCCACACATTCTCCACCACAGTGGTCCTGCGCTGACTGTGGACAATTTTAGGAAAAGGCTGAGACTGTACAACACAGCAAACCCACATCCGCTGCTACAGCAATAAATGGCAAAACCACACCCACTGTTTCAGCGTTACAGGAATAAATGGCAAACCCACATCTGCTGTTACAGCAGTAAATGGTAAACCCACGTCTGCTATTACAGCCGTGAATGGCAAATCCACACCCACTGCTACCTCAGTGAATGGCAAACCCACATCCACTGTTACAGCAATAAATGGCAAACCCACATTCACTGTTAAAACAACAAATGGCAAACTTACATCCACTGTTACAGCAATAAATGGCAAACCCACATTCACTGTTAAAACAACAAATGGCAAACCCACACCCACTGTTACACCAGCGTATGGCAAACCTCCACCCACCTTAACAGCAGTGAATGGCAAACCATACCCACTGTTACAGCAGTGAACGGCACAGCATAGTCATCCAGCAGCGGAAGAAAGCTGTCAGTCATTAGAATGCCAAAACCTTCCCGAAGACAATGTTTAACAATGATGAAGTACAGCAGACAAAGCAAGTTTCAACTTGATGGGCTGACCACCCGTCATTTGAAACATTGGTAAGTGAAAAAGAATGTCCGCTACATTACGAACGGATAGTTGGCAGATTAGAGCAGTGCTCTGTTCAGGTTATCTTTCCCTACAACTATTGCTCGTAATGTGCGATTAGAATCGCTAACCATCCGAGGCTTACTTCCCTTGTCAATTGGTGATTGTGATTTAAGGTACGTGGAGTAACCGAGAGATACTGAGAAGGGAGGGTCTGATGGAACTGTTCTGCCTTGTTGACCTCACAGCAGCCTAGTGATAATCTTCATCAGACTTCAACTTTCAATAAGTTTCGTTCATCAGGTACTTCTCGTCCGCGATTTGCTCATATGGTCCCTTGTGGGGATTCTAATATGGGAACTCACACGTGACTTCCATGCTAATGAATCTTTCATAAGGAACCAAACCATGAATTACTTTTTTCTTTTTCTACAAACTTGTCCAACACAGAATTAGGAAAAGTTTCCCCCCCCATCTTCTCAGAGGGGAAAAAAAAAAGCTTGATATAGTTCATATTGCCCCGTGGTAATGTGGTAGAATGCAAAGGATGTGAAAACGTTCCTGCTGGACCATCCTCTTAGTTGCAGGATGCTGTCTACCAGTACACCCCCTGCTTACAGCTGTTGAAATGCTGGCAGCCCATGAGCCGTAAGCTAAATAATCTGTAATGATGTCTGTAGCTGCCACAGATAACATGTTTGATCCGGCGATAAGTGGCGTCTGCTTTCACAGGTGCACGGGGTTTTCTGCAAACAGCGATCAGTGCTTTCCCAGTTCCTGTATTCATTGACAGTCTTTGCTTTTATTGATAAACATTTCCATGAATTTTAAACAACTACAGCTTAGATTTGTTGGAAATAAAGCTGTGTATGCTAGCACACATGCTGAATCAGGACTTTTCACATCATAATTAGCACGTTTGTGAAGCGTCTGTATCTATGCGAGAGAGTAAAGCGATTACACTACCTAAGGTTTAGTTTCAAAGACTGTATCTATGCACTATGTGTCGGTTAGGGGATTGATGGGGTCTGTTATCTAATGCATCTTAGGGTGTGTGTGTGTGTGTGTGTGTGTGTGTGTGTGTGTGTGTGTGTGTGTGTGTGTGTGTGCGTGCGTGCGTGCGTCCTTGCGTGCATGCGTGCGTGCGTGCGTGCGTGCCTGCGTGCGTGCGTGCGTGCGTGTGTGTGTGTGTGTGTGTGTGTGTGTGTGTGTGTGTGTGTGTGTGTGTGTGTGCGTGTGTGTGCGTGCGTGCGTGGGTGCGTACGTGCGTGTGTGTATGTTTGTTGTGTGCACGCGCGCCTGTGCGCACACGCGTTTTGTCATGTGCGTATGGGTGTGTTTGTGCGTATGTGTATCATTAGATGCGTATTTGAAAATATGTGTGTGTGTGTGTGTGTGTGTGTGTGTGTGTGTGTGTGTGTGTGTGTGTGTGTGTGTGTGTGTGTGTGTGTGTGTGTGTGTGTGTGCCCCTTCTTTTTGTTGAAAATGTTACATTCCTTTCACAATGTTTTAAATATGTCAGTACAACTAAGAGTTAATCTGACGATAAACTGGCTTCTGTCAGTAAGACATCTAAAACAGACTGCAAACGGAGGGATGTTGGCCCATTGCTTCTGTATCCTCCAGGCGTTGAAACACTGAAACGCCATACCTGACACTGGTAACTATAATACAACTAGCACGTAACAGCTACATTGTATAGTTCTGTCCAGAAAAAAAAGAACAAATATTATTTCAACGAACACATTTTGGTCATTTTTGGATGTAAGGTTTGTATGTCTTCTGGGCTTTTAGGTCTTTAGGTATTCAGGTTAAGGGCGATTGAATCTCCTACTAAACAACAGTTAAGAATTGCAGACAAAAATGTTTAACCAACGTCTATGGATGAAGGCATGCACAGCCTTGAGGTGTCTGGGGTGTATGAAGTAGTCGAGGTCTGCATTTGAGTTCCAAAGAGGCGTCAAAAGGCTGTCAAAGAAGATGATGAATAACAGCCAGTCACGATGGATCGGCCAGTTGAATGCCATGACTCTGCCCTGTCCCTGCTCAACTCCCTCTGGACCTTCTGTAGCAGCTGTCCTGTGACACTGAGTGGTGGAGATGCACAGAACGGTGAATGTTCCCATCAGTGGGCGAAACAATCAACTGGCCCTATATAAAACTTGCCACCATATTTGACGGCTCAGCCTGAGAGCTAACAGTTCAATCTGTGGAGAAACCTCCAGCTGCCCGAAGGCTGACTGCAATGTCTACTTATTAATTTTCCTCTCTGCCCTCCATATTCTGATCCCCAGACTCCTTGACAGCACTGATACTCTGCATCCCCAGGGTATGTGTTGCACTGACTCAGACATTCTGAGCGAATCATCGCGACCAAAGTGCGAAGATGATGGTATTACAAGCGTTTGAATGGTTTCGCCAAATGTCATTTATACTGGTGATTGCTTTGGTATTGTTTGCCATGACCCTGATAGTCTACATCTGTTGATTTTTTTTTTTTTCAGATTTCCCCGAAAACATCACGAGGCAAAGTAGACAGTGTTAATCATGATTAGTCAATGGAACATTACGACTTCTTGTGGTTGCCATTTTCTACCCAAGGCTGCACGGTAGCGTCAGTGCTTACATTCAGCTCAGGATCACAGATGCCATTCTCTCCACTACTTGCAAAGTGAACTCCTCCTTCATTTCCTCTGACAGCTGCAAGAGTCGATCCAAATCCTTTTTTTTTTGTTCTTTTTTCAAGCTTATTTTTCTCGAGTTATCTATAATGCAGTGGTCCACATCTGCCAGATGGAAAATTAGTAGCCATTCTTTTTCCAGAAAACCTAATGGATCGTGTGGTTGTGGTCACCGAGTAGTTTTTCACAATTAGATTGAATATTGTAAGCCCTATCAATAATGCGTGTGATTTTGATGATAACAGTCTATGACAGGCCCAAGATATTGCACTTTGGCAGCTGGCAGAAGAACGCACTTGTTCAGGTGAAAAACGAACCCTCCGTGCTCCTGAAATCAATGGTATCTTTGGAACCTTGAAGGCAGTTATTCTTTATGCAGCCAATCAACAAGGAGTTTTCACAAAAAAGCCTGTAGGTAAATGACACTTCAATCTGATGGAAGCGTGGACAGGTGTTAATAGCCTGAGAGGAAGAGAGAAGTCTGTTCTATTTTATGGTCCAGAGACATGGAAAACTACCATGTCCAACAACCGTCATGCATCCATCAACAAGAGCTTCTGGTTTACACTCAACATCAGATGGTCAGATGCCATTTTGAATACAAACGCTATGGAAGGGAACCAAACAAACTTCTATAGACATACAGATGTGTAGATAAGAAGGGAGAGGGCGGGGGGGGGGGGGGGGGGGGGGGGGGGGGGGGGGGCAGGGGCAGGACTGGCCATAGACTTCGACAGGCTCCAACCAACACCACAAGGCAGCCACTTCAATGTAATCCACAGGGAAAAAAGGAGGTGGAAGGGATCCTGAAAGGAAAGCAGGTGCAGTAAACCCAGGCCCAGCTGAAAAAGTCAGCTCTGAAGCGATTCCTCCTAGAAGGTGTGCTGAAGGCCTAAGATCCCCAGGGCACTGAAAGGGGAAGTCAAGGTAAAACACAGGCAGTAAAGACTTGACAGTAAATGGACTCTGGACACCGGGCCCAAGACAAAGGTTTTTCTTTACGTCCTCTGCAATCACATCTCTCTCTCTCTCTCTCTCTCTCTCTCTCTCTCTCTCTCTCTCTGCTTGTATGTATGTCTATGTATGTGTCTGTCTCTGTCTACCTATCAATCTACTTAATCATTTATGTATTTATTTAATTATGTATTCATTTACCTATTATTCAATTATTTATTTGTTCATTGAATCTGACATGTATTCCTTTCTCTGTGTTTGAACAAGAGTTTATTCGCTAATTATTTCTATTGACTGATTTAATCTCTAGTTAATGTCCTAAACCCGCGGCACAATCGGTCGTCCACTCAAATTTGTTTCATGAAGTCTATCTGTTCTAAATGAGCATTATTAAAAGAAAGTAGGCAACCTGTTCGTTTCCATTTTTTAGCTCAATACTGAAGCATTTCAGCAGACTGCTTTAATTGTGTTTAGCCACAGTCATCACCATGTCGCCGCCACAGCCATTCTCAACATCACTGGTGATGGGAGATCTCACCATGTACATTGCTGGCTCAACTTGAGAACTGGCCATTACTGGTGTCTTTGTCATTAATGGGGCAACCTTGAACACAGACATGACTTAAGTTGTGTAGAATGACCCAATGATATAAGTTTCTGTATGAAAGCTGCTCTGAACTTGATAACCATAACAGATATCATTGTCATTGACAGGTCAGTCTTGAACAAAGACATGATTTAAAGTTGTGTAGAGTGAACCAAACATGATCATAAGAAAAATATTCTACATGAAAGCTGCCCTAAACTTACTAGCCATTACTGGTATTATTGTCATTGGGTGGGGCAACTTTGAACAAAGACATGACTTTACGTTGTGTATAATGACCAAAAGGAATGAACTATTCTGTAGGAGAGCTGTTCTGAATTTACTAGCCATTACCGATATCTTTGTCATTGACGGGCAACTTCGAACAAAGACATGACTAAGTTGTATAAAAGGACCCGAAAACGTGAAATATTCTGTATGAAAGTTGCTCGGAATTTGCTAGCCATTACTGATATTGATGGGGCAACCTTGAACAAAGACACGACTTTAAGTTGTGTACAATGACCCGAAAATCTGTATGAAAGACACTCTGAATTGACTATCTATTACTGATACTTTTGTCGTTGATGGGGTAACCTTGAACAAAGACTTGACTTTAAGTTGTGTAGAATGACCCGAAAATATAAAAAACATTCTGAATGAAAGCTGCTCTGAACTTACTGCCAGTCAAACAGTAAAGGTAAAAATTGATGGAGCTGTTGGAGTACAACAGAACATGACTGGCAACACCCAGCACATGGTAGCGGCCAAGTTGAATAGGGTCAGACCTGTTCACGAACGGAACCGTGATAACAAATACCTGCATTGGCGTGGTGAGGAGGAAGAAACAGAGATTCGTCACAACCAGGGTGACAGTCAGTGACGTCACTTTCTGTTGTCTGGAATCCTGGGCGTCTTGCTGTACTGGAGGGAGTTTGCCTGTTCTGAGAGATCGGAAAAGAGACCAGAGAAGAACGGAGTTGCTGACCCCTAACAATACGCAGGGGAGAAAACAACTCTCAATTAAACCTATCCACGGCCAGATGGTCTCAAAAAACCATTTGTACGTTTGCGATAGGTACCCATGACAGCATATTGCGAAACAAGATCCTATGTCGAATCCATAGAGGACGTGACAGTGAATCAGAGTGATAACAACAGTCACCAAACCAGCGGTAACTCTCGACATTAGCTTCGTCCACACAGCATTGACACGAAGTGGCCATACCACAGAAGCTGCTCTCAGCATGGTGAGTGCCACCAGCATCCATGGGGATAAAGTCTGTGTCATGTAATACACCAGCTTTTGCGTTTTACACTGCCAGGAACCGAGTTCGCGAAACTGCGGCACATTGAATTGCAAAAAGAGGAAACTGTTGAAGGGCTGTATCATCAAAATGAGCAGGTCAGACCAGGCCAGAACTTGAAAGAAAACACTGGAAGTGGATGCCGGAAGACGAAGCATGATCAGAATAATCATAAGATTTCCGAATATTCCGAACAATATTCCAGTCGGCTGCCCTATGTCCATGATCCGGGCGGCGATTTTTCCGTAGGGTCTGTACAGAGCGGACCACTGTTCTATGTTCAGATGGGTTGAGTTATTCATTATTCTAAAACATGTAGGTAGCAGGATTTGACTCCGTTGTCGTGTCAGAGTCTGTTTCGTGTCTTAACTGATGGATGGGACTGCCTTGCCTGCCATCACATTTGCAGAGGATTGATGACATACACGCCTCTGCATTGATGGTAGATTTGTCAACACACTAACTCAGAAATATGAACGCATCTGTTACAGCATGCCGAAGAAGGAGGAACAGAGTGAGAGAGAGAGAGAGAGAGAGAGAGAGAGAGAGAGAGAGAGAGAGAGAGAGAGAGAGAGAGAGAGAGAGACAGACAGACAGACAGACAGACAGACAGGCAGGCAGACAGACAGACGAAGACACAACACAGTCGGTGACAGAGCGAGACAGAGACAAACAGACAGACAGACCGACCGACAGACAGACAGACAGACAGACCAGACAGGTAGGCAGGCAGGCAGGCAGGCAGATAGACAGACAGATAAGCAAAGAGTATTTGAATTGTTTGGTTTCGTGACCTGTCGTGTGTTACATTTGTTGTAGACTGCAAAGGTGTGTAATGTGTTATTTTGTGTTGTGTTACGTTGTCATGCATCGTGTCATGGTGTCTTGTGTAATGCTGTATGTAACCGCCGATTTGTAAGCAGCGCTGATTTGTAAGCGCTTACAAATCGGCGCACATTGCATGACTCGTAAAACCGCCAATTTGTAAGCAGCGCCGATTTGTAGAGCGCTTACAAATCGGCGGGCTAGGCCCCCGCCGATTCGTAAGCGCTGCTTAGAAATCGGCGGGTGCTTTACAAATCGGCGGGTTAAGCCCCCCGCCGTTTTGTAAAGCGCTTTTCAAAACGACGGGCGCTGTTTCTTGGATTAAAACGATAACTGTTATTACGTTTTCGTGATTATTCCTGCAATTTTGATGACTTTCTATTTCATCAAAACGGTGGACTGAAATGCAGTGTGTGTGTGTGTGTGTGTGTGTGTGTGTGTGTGTGTGTGTGTGTGTGCGCGCGTGTGTATGTGTGTGTGTGTGTGTGTTGTTTGTTTGTGTGTGTGTGTGTGTGTGTGTGTGTGTGTGTGTGTGTTCATGTGTATGTGTATGTGTGTGAGTATATGTGTATGCATATCAGTTTGTGTATGTAAGCCTGTGCATATGTGTGTGTTGGGGGGGGGGGGGGGGGGGTAGTAAACAGTCTATTTCGTTTGCCCTGACTCATCCACACAATCAAATTTCGAAGTCGAAAGCAGAGGACATTGTTGACATGTTTTTATTCATATTTGTTTATTTCTGTAAACGTTACATGAATGACAAAGTGAACTAGAACTGCTTGTTTTTAAACGGAATTTTTGAGCACATTTTATGGTCGATAATATAAACACAAAAATCCACACTTTCAAATGAAAACAAAATCGTAACTCAGCTTATATTGCGTGAAGAGACTAGTGCAAGAGAATAGGGAAAAGTTAAACTAGTGTGCAGTTTTCCTACTTTCACCAGAATATTTCACTTAAAGAATAGATATGATTGCCAGACACAATCAATAAAAAGACAATGCAGGAAAATTATTTGTGGATGCTGAAAGTTATTTGTAAAACAAGCAAACAAACAAACAACTGCCATTTGCATGTTTAATCAAAATCTAGAGGTGGACAGATGAAAAAGAAACAAAACAAACAAAAAAAAATCATACGCTTCCTCCCTATTGGAATTGTGTGCATCAAAGCAAAGTTTAAATCATAATTACGCATCTTCGTTATCTTTTATGGCTGCAGTAGGATAGTTGCCCATTTTGACATACAAAACTGCACTTGTAACGAGCATAATTTGTTTAATTTTACAAGTTGTAATGGACGAATTCCAGACCCACTGAACATAAATGTGATAAGTAACGGATTTTCGTGTCTAAACATGTTGAATACTTGGGCCAGTTAATGATCCTCACCTGCAAAATATCGTTTTAAAATTGCTGCACGTTGTCTTCAGTAGAGTCTAGAAAAAAAATGCACAGACAGACAGACAGGCAGGCAGACAGACAGACAGACAGACAGAGAGAAAATGGACAGAGGAACAGAGTGAGAGACAGAGAGAGAGAGAGAAAGAGAGAGAGAAAGACCTCCCCCCCCCCCCCCCCCCCCCCCCCCCCCCCCCCCCCCCCCCCCCCCCGGTTAGGCAGACTTGTCTTTTTTCTTCATTAGAGTGCTCCTCAAAACGACGTGTGTGTTAGTCCGCCATCTTGATGAGCAAAATAGAAAGTCATCAAAATTGCGGGAATAATCACTGAAAGTGTAATAATAGTCTATCGTTTTAATCCAAAGAAGCAGGATATAAAGCGCCCGCCGTTTTGTAAAGCTCTTTACAAAACAGCGGGGGCTTAACCCGCCGATTTGGCGGTTTTTACAAGTCATGCAAAGTGCGCCGATTTGTAAGCGCTTACAAATCGGCGCTGCTTACAAATCGGCGCTGCTTACAAATCGGCAGGTTACAATGTATTGAGTTGTGTTGTGCAACACTTAGTTCAGTCATGTTGCGTAATGTGTTGCGTTGTGTTGTGTTGTGCTATTTATGGTTGCGCGTTCTGTCGACGCGTTGTACTGTGTACTTTCGGTTGGACTGCATTCGACTTGCACTGTGGTGTGTTGTGTATGGCTACTGTGGTCAGAATGGGTAGAAAGGGGTGGGGGTGGGGTGGGGGTGGGGGGTAGAGACGGTGCCTGCAGAGCGTGTGATATTAAAGGTATTCTCGCCATTCTCGCCGATTTCGGCCAGCGATTCTTTCCGATTTCAGATATGCGTAGTATTTTCTTGTTTGGTTGTTTGTTTTGTTTGTTTTGTTGTTGTTGTTGTCGTTGTTTTAACCTAAGCCTGGTCCAGCATTTCAGCGCCAGAATCCCCTTTCATCCTCCATGTGTGTGGCATCAGGCTTCCTGTCAAGCTCTTAGGGATAAAAAAAAAAGAGGAATGGAGGTTGAAAATGTTACCAACTATAAGCTTAACTCTTCGACTAAAACAATGTAAACTGAGAATGAGCTGATTGGTCAGCTTTGACTCTTGACTCAAACAGTCAACTATCAAGTTGTGTGGAGGTGGACAGTTTTGCGTCACTGCACTCGGGGTCGGCAGTAAGTGGCATACCAGTCGTGTGGAAAGCACTCGAAATGCGCCACACAGGTATGCTATGAGTAGATTTATCCACTACTTAAAATCAATGGATCAAATCAGATAGTATGGAGTGTATCTATTAGAAGTTTGAACCAAGCTGCTTGATATCACAAGAGATGTTGTGTGTATTGTTATGAATGGAATGTGTTTGAAACCTAAGTGAATTTTCATGTTGAGGAGTACAGGTGGGCATTTTGAGGAGAGAGAGATTTTGAACCGTGGAAAAAAACATGGCCACAACTTTAGACCATATTGCTTAAATTCCTAACTTTTCCTTCTTGTTGATTGGACGCTGAGGCACGTGATGGGCGAGAGAAGCTCGCCGTTTGTAGGACCGGTGTGTTACCGATCTGTATGGCAGACCAGGATTGCCAGACAGGAGGTTACATGGTCTCATGACTTGAGTCAAGAACAGATGGACAAATATGTATGGGTTGAAAAGAGAAAAACTTGGTGTTTTCTGAGCGACCAGTGAGTGGTCATCGATGTAGCGAAGACAGAATCCAGAAATTCTCTTTTTTTTTTTCAAAATCTCCACCTGTATTCCTCAACATGAAAGTTCACTTCGTTTTCAATTAATTTACTTTATGACAATACATTTAACATCTCTTATGATGACATTGGTTAACAAAGACCTTACTTAAATAGAAGCTCTGGGAGATATCTGTGTTGGTAATGGTCATGGGGTCACAAAAATCTAATCTGAAGACGTTGTTACTCGAATATCGCATTTGAAGCTTTACCAAGGGGGTGACAGGTTTGCTATATCACACCACTGTTATTGCACATACTAACAGCTTTTACCACGCAACACCGTTACATTAGATGGAGACAGTGGGTAACCAATGCCGAGATATACATAGTAGCAAGGTTATATAAATTGATGACAAGGAACCGTAGGCGCGTGCGGAGAGAGAGAGAGAGAGAGAGAGAGAGAGAGAGAGAGAGAGAGAGAGAGAGAGAGAGAGAGAGAGAGAGAGAGGAAGGGAAGGGAACCCCCATGGTAAATATCAATACCACGTGTGTGTGCGTGCGTGCGTGTGTGCGTGCGTGCGTGCGTGTGTGTGTGTATGTGTGTGTGTGTGTGTGTGTGTGTGTGTGTGTGTGTGTGTGTGTGTGTGTGTGTGTGTGTGTGTGTGTGTGTGTGTGTGTGTGTGTGTGTGTGTACACGCACATGCTCGTGTACACCTTCATAGATTGTTTGTGCAACTTTTGTTTTGTTCGAAAGGCGTGGTCGTAAATCATGCATATGACAGATTTATTTCACAATATTATTGCACAATAGTAAGACGTAGGTCTTGGTGACTGCATATAGCTTCAGAGCCTGAGAGAGAGAGAGAGAGAGAGAGAGAGAGAGAGAGAGAGAGAGAGAGAGAGAGAGAGAGAGAGAGAGAGAGAGAGAGAGAGAGACAGACAGACAGAGAGACCGACAGAGACAAGAGAGAGAGAGAGAGAGAGAGAGAGAGAGAGAGAGAGAGAGAGAGAGAGAGAGAGACAGACAGACAGACAGAGACAACACAGACAGACAGAGGCAGAGACAGAGATAAGAAGATTATGATGATATGATGATAATGTAATCGGCACGGTCTCTAACCAACATACAGTGAAAAGAATTTAAATTAAAGCGATCTTGAAATTGTTTTGAAAATATGGCCTTTAATAGTTTAAGTAAGAAAGGATAAAGAAAAGATTTAATTCTCTGGAATGTAAGTTCAAAATTCTAAGGGAACACAAACATTACTTTTAAAAAGTATGACCTGTTACGAATTTCTGTAAGAAACCGGGTAGCTAAAGGTTTTTTTTTCTTTTTTTTTTTTTAACAGTTAGGTTCCCTAGCTTTGATCAATGAAAAAGAGAGAGATGATACTCCCTACTTGTGTGTGGTGGAACTAAGCAATATCTAGGTACTGAACTAACAATCAAATACGCTCAACGTTTACGGTGTGAAGAAACGATCAGGACATTAGGTGTGAATCCAGCTTGGGCTGCGCATCATCGCAAGTACGTATCAAACAGTGTAGAGGTTATACACTAAATTTGTCAATCGATTCGCTTCAGCTGGCTCAGAAGAAAAGTCTACATATGATTTTACCTAGGCCAGGTGTTTCAAAGGCACTGAGAAGGCTTGTTCATGACATCTCATATCGCTTTGTATGGAGGTAACGTCATTATTTATAAAGTTCATGAATTTGGATCATTCAAATCTAATCATGTGGAAACGAAGTGGTTTCCATAGTTAAAGTGGTCGGTGCGATGGCTTCCGAAGTTAACGGTATCGAGATCGAACACTCGTGGGACGGATTTGTGCGGTCTGAAAACGCTTCCCTGATTCGGTTTAGAGTTGGTCAAAGTGGGGGAGGGAAAGGGATGGACTCCGCATTTCACAATGTTGTTCCCCATCACACTTAATCTCTAACAGTTCGCTGCCGATGTAGACAGTGGGCTGCTACAAGAAGAAAAAAGATACACTCGAAGGTGCGAGTTGGACCCAAAGAAGTGCTATCCTCAACTGTCGAGCCAACAAGCTGAAGCTGTTAGGACATAGGATTTGTATCTCACCCAACTATGTAGAAAATGGACTGCCTCAAGAGTCAGGTGAGCCAGCAGAGCCCAGAGCTCAGACCATCAAAGGATGACCGCTAGGAGCCCTGGTATGACTGTAGTTGAGAGAAGGTTAGCAAAATGACACAAAGAAGGAACGGAACAAGCGAGACAGCTGTTCCTGTAAGATCTGTTCTACCAGTCTGACACTGACCAGTCTGACCACCCGTCCCACCCGTCTAACCCAACAGCAACTAACTATTGATATTCTGTAAGGTTCAAAGCAACGAGGGTTGTAGCTGTTGGTGGGGTACTTTTCATTTTGTAACATGTTGCTGCTACACAAACATAAGGTAATTGAGTCTCTCAGAAACCAGCAAAAGATACAAAAACGGACCACAGAAGAAACACATATCGAAACCATGAGAAAATAAGTGTCAAATGGTCTAATTTAGTACGGAAAAAAAAAAATTGTAATGGAAATGTACAGAAGCTTGTATACAAGTCTTCGTTGGAATTTGATTAAGACCATGTTCATAGGTTTATTAGAACTTTTGTGCGACGTTTTCAGAATTTTGTCAAGATCTCAATAAAAGCATGCCTAAGAACGTGTTCATAAATGTGTGGGTCGTGTTTGAAGTAGCTCTGGCTTGTAAAGTAAGGACTGATAAGTGCTGCTGAAAGATGTATGGCTTGTACAACACATTCTTGAACCTGATGCAGAAAAAAAAACAACAACGAAGCAACAACAACAACAACAACAACAACATCAAATTCCAGTATTCTAGGTGTTTTAATGTGTGTTCAAACGTGATACAGCTGACAGACGTTTTGCAATATGTTTGGTGTTTGTAATGTCTTTTTGGAACATTTTAATGCACACTTCAACGTGATCTAGTTTACAGGGGAGGAGGGGGGTGATTGGGGGGGGGGGGGGGGGGGCGATTTTCTCCATGCTTTCCTTTGAAAGAGGTCTATCATTCACCTGAACCTATACGTCACTGGACGGATTGGCAGAATGATCATAGACCGCCCCACCTGGCGAAGCAGTATCAGCCGACATGCTGTTTCTTTTAGAACAAGACAGCAGAGGTACCTCCAGCTCAGGGTTACCTCCTCCTTATCTTCAGTGCCCGCAGACACACTAGTGCCCGGGGGCCGGAATAGCTCAGTGGTAGAGCGCTAGACTCGTAATCTTGGTCATCCAGGGGCTGCGGGTTCGAATCTCCGCCGGGCCGTTTCGGTACAGTTTTTTTGTTTGTTTGTTTTTTGTTTTACCTCGGAGTTAACAATGCTTCTGACTCTATTTCCCATACAGTCCTTCCAATGAGACTATAAACCGAGGTTCCATGTGTGAACACACGCATATCATCTTGCACACACGTAAAGTCCCATCACCAACTTTCGAAAGAGAAGGTCAGTTTCGCCGTTGGTATGGATGACACGTTATAAATAGCATGTACCCTGTGCACGAAATGGAAAGAATAAAGGAAATAAAGAAATTGAATGAACGACTTTGAACGATATTGTCTGGATGACATAGGAAACGATTGAATGAAGCGCCAGCTCTTGAGTCGGCACTACCCAGGTAGGCAGCCCGTTGTGCAAACGTGTGTGGATTGTAAAACACCTAGAGCTTGGTCTCAAGCCGAGGATAGGCGCTATATAAGTATCCATCATCATGATAATAACAATAATGATGACAATAATAATAATAATAATATGTACGATGGAAAAAGGTGCTATTTTTTCCCTGTTCATTCCGGAGCAGGTCTATCATTCACCTGTTCTGGATCTCTACGTCACTGGACGGAAAGGTAGAATTATCATAGACTGCCCCACCTGACGAAGTGGCATCAGCAGAGGTGCTGCTTCATATCAGTACAAGAAAACAGAGGCTCACTGGAAGCGTGAGGTTGTAAGTCCAGGGTTACTGTTACCGCACAAAATGTCACCATTGCACAAAATGTCATAGTGACATTTTGTGCAGTTATTCACTGCACAAATTGTCACAATTTTCACAAATTTGCACGAAATGTCACAATTGTTACAATGTGTGCATTCGTATGCCTTTTTAGAAACCACTGCTGCACAAATTGCCAACACTCTCTCTCTCTTATCTGTGTGTGGTGTGTGGGGGGGTGGATGGGTATATGGATGGGTGGGTGGATATACTCTATGATGTCCACGTGCTTTTTTTGTTTTCGTTTTTTCAATTTGGCTTGCAATTTATAATTGTCAGTTTCATATTATAATATATCTATATCTATCTATATATATATATATATATATATATATATATATATATAGTCTGTACTCACTGCACATATCTACGAGTGACAGCTCAGACGAGATGGCCCATGCTGGGTTGATGAGTTTAATAGAAACAACATGATTTGTCTTGATTCACATGCTCATCTCTTTTGCTCTTTGTTAGTCTTGAGCAATTGTTCTCATATAGATCCGTACTATGCATGATATGTATGTAAATTCTAACATGCGTTTATAATTGTCCATTTTTTGTGACACAAGTTTTAGATATATTTTGCTGTTTTCTCCATTTAGAGAGCACAGGATTTTCTTTATTCTTCTGACATGGGAGCAGGTTCTTCTTCTTCTTCTTCTTCTTCTTCTTCTTCTCTTCCTTCATCTTTTCTTCTTCTCTCTCTCTCTCACTCTCACACACACACACACACACACACACACACACACACACACACACACACACACACACACACACACACACACACACACACAATCTCTCTCTCTCTCTCTCTCTCTCTCTCTCTCTCTCTCTCTCTCTCTCTCTCTCTCTCTCTCCTCTCTTGGGGGTTCACTTCCGGCACTCAGAGTGTCAACATCAACAGTAAAAGCGCTCTGGATTCTAAGTGAAACTGTGAGGTGTACAGTTATTTTTGTGAAGTGTCACTGTGCAAGCAATATCATGCCTGCAATACCTCTTTCTTTCGTGTTGTCTGTGGTGGGTTTGTGTCTGTTTTTTCTTGATTTTATGGATCAACGTATTTTGAAAAAGGCCGCGTTATTCTATAGGACATTGAGGATTTGTACGTGGCAAGGCGGTGTCACCGTAGGTTTGCTCCTCTCTCTATTATATTACGGATTTTTACTTCAACGTTGCGGTGATGTTGAGCTGAATCCCGGACCTGTTACTGGCAGCAAAGCAACCGACCTGAGGCAGACCAGACTGAAGAGCGCCAGCGGTGGTTCACCGGCATCCACCTCCTCTCCCTCCCGCTCAGCTACAGAACCCAGTCTTCGTGATGTGTTTTCATCCATTCAGGACCTTAACTGTAAGTTCGAGGAGATGAAAGTTGATATGAGGGAGATGAAAGACATGTATGGTGGACTGCATGAGGATGTTATATCTTTGAAAAATGAGGTCAGTGTTCTCAGACGTGAAAATGAAAATTTGAAGGCACAGAATGACAGTCTGATTGGAGAAGTGTTGAAACTAGAACAAAAGACGGACGATTTAGAATGTCGTTCAAAGAGGAACAATGTTATATTTCATGGCATACCAAGGAGAGATCGGGAAACCAAACAGAATTGTGAGGGCCTCGTGCATGATTTGTTAGCTGACAAATTAGAACTGCCAAGAGACATACAATTTGACAGGCTCCACAGGTTAAACGGGAAACCGGACGCTCCGATTATTGGCTGTTGCACTTTCTTTAAGGACAAGGAGGCCATTTTAGGTGCCAGGCATAGGTTGAGGGGTACAAAGGTATTTGTCGGTGAAGATTTCTCTTGGCGAGCGAGAGAAATACGCAAGAAGAAACTCGTTCCTCACCTGAAAGATGCCAAAAATGAAAATAAAAAGGTGTCAATGATTTTTGATCATCTGGTTATCGAAGGGAAAAAGAATTACTTGGACCAGGACAGTAATCTGACAATTTCAACCTAGGGATATGGCCGGCCTGTTAAAAATAACATCAAAACATCACCGTTTAAAGGTAAGGGTGGCACATCACGTGCAGTTTCGGTTTCAGTTTCGCTTTGGGAGCAGTGACACGGCTGTGTCAACACTCCCCGTCAACTGTAAAGCTCACGACAGAAATCGCTCGTGCAATGTGCCGTTGAACCGGACACATTCGGCTGCTTTTACTGTGGGTGATAAACGTGTACCTGATGACACACCAAACGTTATTCATGCACATGATGAAAGAATGGATGAAAGTGTGTTTCCTTTGTGTTTGGTAAATGTTTTTTCTTCTGAATTGTGTGTGCATAATGCAAGAGCAGATGAAAACAATCTATCCTGTTCATTGAATACATGTTTATCTTGTCAAGGTCCCGCACAAAATGGATTGGTGGAAAATGTTTTATCTTCTTTGACAAATGATCATTATTCTTCAGATGTTGTACAGGCAATGGAAGAATGAATGAAAGAATGCATAGAGATGCTTTACCTTTTTCATCAGTTGAATCATTTCCCTCTAAACTTAGAACACAAAATAATGCAGAGAAGAATGAAAGTGTGAATAAAAATGGTTTTGTTTCATCAACAAATGTTTTTTTTTTTCCTCTAAAATGTTTGAACATAATCAGAACGAAAGTGAGAATTTATTATCTTCAACTCCGAATGAAATTGTCTCTTTCGAAGTTGTGAACTTGGTTTAAGAAACGATGTAATTGATTTATGTCTCATGGGTAACAATCGTTCTTCTGCTTGTATTGATTTTCACACACCAGCTTTTATCCCATTGTCTTCATCAAAGGCAGAGGTCAATATAGTGTCTGATAATAGAAGTGAGAGCGCCGTTCAGTTTACGAAACACGGACGAAGATGGGGAGGAGTCGTATGTCTCATCAAATGGAATTTTTACCTTTCGTACAAGCGTTACCGATTGATCTAAGCAATGCCATTATGTTCGATATTTCTAAAGATGTCTTGGGTCTTACAAAGAATGTTCTTTATGTATGCACATATGTGCCTGCAGAAAATTCCCCATACTATGCTTTTTATGGTATTGATAATGGCATAAGTGATTTGGAAAACTGTCTCTCTGATGTCATGTCAGTATGCCTGATACGTATGTACTTTTGGCTGGAGACCTAAATAGCAGAATTTCTAACATTTGTCAGGAATATCCAACCCAAAATTGTCCTTTTAGTTTGCATAACGAAACCCTTATAAACAGATGTTCAGAAGACAAGATATTAAACAGGTATGGTAAGCTCTTGTTAACCATGTGTACTGTATTAGATCTGTGCGTTTTAAATGGTGTGGCGACGGCGACCGTCAAGGTCGTTTCACATACATTTCAGAGTCAGGGAACAGTGTAAATGATTATTTTATAGCTTCCTATGACATGTTTAATGCTATTGATATATCGTGCAGTCTGTGTGTGAATAAGCGAATTGAGTCTGACCATCTGCCTCTAGTATTCCATATAAACTCACTTTTTGAAGTAAGAAATGGAAAAGGTATAAAGAAAAACATGCAAGTTATAGAGAAGTATAAATGGCAAGATGAATATGCTGATACTTTCTGTGATCTCATGAATAGTCAACATGCTTTGTCAATGCTGGAGAATGCAGTTACTCTGACCGATGATGACATTAACGCCGCTTTGAATATATTTAATAGGAAATGAAATGAAGCAGGGAACAGTAAACAACAAACAGCAAACAAGTGGGTAGTTTTTGCTCTCATAAGGATACCTAACACAGAGTAACTTTTATTCAAGACTGGCACAGCCTTTTAAACTTGAATAAAGTCAGACAAATACAAAGACGAACAATCTAATAGTGGGGGGGAAAACAAGAGCGCAGGCCAACAACTAAATTGTCTTCATAGTAATGACTTGGCAAAACTTTGGACTTAAAGGGGGGAGGGGGGGGGGGGGGGGGGGGGGGGGGGGGAGGAGGTTGAAGATGTAAAAAACTGGGAACTTGAAATTCAGTAAATATATCAGATATGAAAAGTCTTCACTGGCTGCATAAGGGAACCATCGCAATCCCTTTTAAAGGCAGATATATTTGTATTGGACGCTCGGAGGCCTCGGAGCACTGTTAGATTGTTCGTCTTTGTATTTGTCTGACTTTATTCAAGTTTAAAAGGCTGTGCCATTCTTGAATAAAAGTTACTCTGTGTTAGGTTTCCTTATGGGAGCAAAAACTACCCAACTTCTAAGAATATCTAGAAATGGACGATAAAGACAGAGACGTTTATTGTAAAGCTCGAAGGGAGTATAAGATCTTTTTTTAAAGAGGAAGGAGAACGAGTATAATTCTTCTTTGTTATGCAATTTAGGTACCTCAGTTGAAGATCAGCAAAAATTTTGGAAACACATGTGCAGAATATCAGTTAAGAAAAGTAGTACGTATAACAATATCTCTGTGAGCGATTGGAATAAGCATTTCAGAGATCTTCTCGAAAAAAAAAGATGCTGAAGAAGACGCAGAAGAAATAGAAGATGAGAGAAACTTTTCTCTATTCTGATAGCGATGCAGGGTTCCTTGACAGTATAATTACTAGAACAGAAGTGATCTCTGCAATTAAAAACTCAAGAACAAAAAAGCTGCAGGCCCTGATAGCATTGTTGGAGAATTATTCAAAAATGCCGGAAATATCGTAATTGATTTCTTCGGCAGATTTTTCAATGTACTTTTTGACAAAGGGATATTCCCTGATAACTGGGAATCGATTATATTGCCATTATTTAAGAAAGCTGAAGTCAATGATCCAAGTAATTACAGGGGCATATCAGTTATTGATATAAGTATAAGAGTAAATTATATAGCTCTATAATTAACTGTAGACTGCAAAAGTGGGTGGAATTTAATGATAGCACGGGTGAGTGGCAAGCGGGTTTTAAGAAAGGTTATTGAACTATCGATCAGATGTTTACACTTTTGGCTATTGTACAAAAACAGTTTTCGTGGAATCGCAAATTATATGTGGCCTTCATTGACTTCGAAAAGGCATTTGATTTCATATCTAGAAAATTAATTTGGCCAGTACTTCAGAAGAATGGAATAAAAGGTAAAATGTACCGATGTATCAAGAGCATGTATAATAGTGTAAAAGCAAGGGTCAGGTGTGGTGGTGAATTTACAGATTACATAGTTTGTACAAAAGGTGTGAAGCAAGGGGATGCATGTAGTCCTGTTTTATTTTCCTTGTTTATCAACGAATTAGCACAAGAAATCATAGAGAAGGGAGAGACATGGTGCAACACTGTTTCCAGATACAGTTGAATTGTTTATTTTGTTTATTGGCAGATGATATAGCTTTGTTGTCAGAAACACCAGTTGAAGACCCAGTTGATATAATACAGCTTCTAGACTCCAACTTAAAGTAAATGTGAAAAAAGCAATGTCATTGTATTTAGAAAAGGAGGGCACCTTGCAGCACGAAGGAGAGATGGTTTTTTTTAAATGGTGAGCAAATGGCTGTCGTTAACTGTTATAAATATCTTGGTATTCATTTTTCTACCCGACTTAGTTTTGTGGCTGCATGCACAGATCTCGCAAGCAGAGCGAGGAATGCTTTGTTATCAATTCTGCAATGATTGTTCGTACTTAATAATAATTCGCTGAGAGTATTGCTTAAAATTTTTGATACTCGGGTGCAGCCAATTGCTCTCTATGGTGCTGAACTGTGGGGACTGGATACTGCCGCCGTTCATGTTGAAAAGGTTCATTGTATGCTCTAAAGAAATTTTTAGGCGTCCACATTAAAAACACCTAATGATCTTGTGTTTATGGAGATACTGGACGTCACCCTATTTACATAAATTCAAGTGTACGGTGTATCAGATACTGGCTAAAGATATCACGGATGAATGATAACAGATTACCTTTAAAGCTTATATAAATGTTACTCTGGCTGGATTCACGAGGCAAAACCACATGGGCGTCAAATGTTCGTAAGACCCTATTTCGAAATGGTTTTGGATTTGTCTGGCTAAACCAGGGTGTGGAAAATGTGAATATTTTTTGCAATTGTTTCGTCAAAGACTTATTGATAACAGATGGCAAAAACTGGCATGATCATTCTGGAAAGTGATAGATTTACATGGTACATATCGTTTAAATCATTCAATAATTGCGAAACATATCTTTCACTTGATATTGACAGACACATGAAAAGTTATACGACGAAGTTCAGATTTGGCGTCTCTTAGATATGGCAACGCATCGTCAACGGTAATCTCACATGCCCGCTATGTACGTAGAAAGGCAAATGATAATGAAATACACTTTCTTTTCGTCTGCTCTGCTTACAATGACCCCCCACCCGCGGCAGGAATATATTCCACCTAAATATTATACAAATCCATGTCAGTTCTGTGTGACTCTATTAATGACGAATGAAAATGAAATCATTGTGCGGAATTTATGTATGTATGTATGTATGTATATGTATATATATATATATATATATATATATATATATATATATATATATATATATACTTGGAGTAAAATAAAAACACAGAAGTAGACAGTTTCATTTTAAATTGTATATTCTCCAATAAATTTTCGCTTAAAAAGCTTCTTCAGTACTGGCCAGTACTGAAGAAGCTTTTTAAGCGAACATTTTATTGGAGAATATACAATTTAAAATGAAACTGTCTACTTCAGTGTTTTTTATTTTACTCCAAGTTTTTACCCCAGAAGTATATTTGGGAGGAGTGGTGTCCAGCAATTTATTTGGACTGATATTGAAAACTATATATATATATATATATATATATATATATATATATATATATATATATATATAAAGCCTTTAAGAGGCGAGATGTTATAAGAAGAGAAGTGGCCATACCACAGAGGCTGCTCTTAGCATGGTGAGTGCTACCAGCATCCCTGAGGATAAAGTCTGTGTCGTGTACTTCATCACCTTCTGCACGTTACACTTCCAGGAACCGAGAGAAACTAAAACATGACAGACTGAATATTCTCTGCGGAGTAAAAACATTCAGTGTATCTATGATCAGTGCTGGCAGATCAGAACAGGCCAGGACTTCGGGGGGAAATGATTAGAATTGAATGCCAGAAGGCGAAGCATGATCACGATGCTAACCCAATTTCCAAACATTTCAATCACACACATGTGAGGATTACACGCGTTCCAGATCAGATTGGACTTTTTTTTCAATAATTCGCATTGATCATACCAAAGATCTGGTTTGAAACCGTTTCAGCTCTCTGTTGTTCGACTGTAGCACAGTATTGAAAAATAGAGATATTGGATTTAGTTTAGTTACCGTGTTAGAGTTTGTTTTAATGCATGAGATTGTTTTGCTCATCTCATATTTGCAGGTGACTAATTGACCCACATACCAATGATAAAAGTGAAAGTCTGTGGCAGACGTTCTTCATATACTGCAGTCACTCTGAATGCCATTTTGTAAGTTATTCAGTGTTAACATTCTCATCAGCCTATTTTATTTCAAAGACAGAGAGAGAGAGAGAGAGAGAGAGAGAGAGAGAGAGAGAGAGAGAGAGAGAGAGAGAGAGAGAGAGAGAGAGAGAGAGAGAGAGAGAGACTTGAGACAAATGATACGAAATCCAAAGCTCAGTCTTAGGACTTTTGTGTAATGTCCCATCGGGCGCCAATGAGCTGTTTGGAAAACTGCTGTATTTCTGTTTTTATTTCGTCATAACCAGTTCACAGACAAAAATAAGAGAGTCGTAGCTTCGTGTGTTTCGTTTTGGAATTGATCTAATAAACAAGATGAATGTAAAGTGAATACGAGTTTGACAAGACAAAAAATTAATGGTGATATTGATATTGAAGAAACTGATCATTCAAGTGCCAAGAAGGTGATAGAAACGTTTAGCACACGCTACATTTCTTGTGTCTGTGGATCAATACTGATTTTGATTTGTTTTCCTTGATAGCAAAAAATGCATGTACAATAAATAATGACACTAAGATGCTGGGTGTTGTCGTCCATCATGTACTCTAACTTTTCTATACATCTGCAGGTTAATATCAGTATCACGTAGTTCGTTCTATTGTTGACCATAGTTTATTTTCACTGTTGTCCATAGTTTAGTTTCACTGTTGACCATAGCTCAGTTTCACTGTTGACAATAGTTTAGTTTCACTGTTGACCATGGCTCAGTTTCAATATTGACAATAATTTAGTTTCACTGTTGACAAAAGCGTAGTTTCACTGTTGTCCATAGCTTCATTTCACGGTTGTCCATAGTTTAGTTTCGCTGTTGACAATAATATAGTTTCACTGTTGAACAGCATGGTAACGACACTAATCGAGTGCTCGGCAGTCAATACAACCCTAAGTGTGCTAGATGGGTTTATGGACAGCCGCAGCTTTCTGTCCTTCACACAATGACCGGAAGGAAGGATTTAACGTAAGATCTGTCACCCGAATAATGCAGTTTATTTGTGTACACATTAAATCAAGACTAATTTACCAGGGCTTGTAAAGAAAGACTTTTCTGATCGCTGCAAAATCTACCACTCAAACGATGCAGTTTATTTATGTAGATATCAAATCAAGATTAGAATTAGGTTACCAATGCTAGTAAGAGAAGATTTTTCTGATCCCACGTCTGAAAAAATGAAACGGGGAGAACGGGAGCGACTCATCATCAGCGAGGATATCAGTGAGCCGCCCAAAGACACTCCAGTATTCTTCATCATGGACAAAAGGCGGCTAAAATGGCAAGGCCACACGGAGGAGACACAAAGAACGACAACAAAGAGAACAGCGAAAGCTAAACGTTCCCGATCAAGCACAGCAGCTGGGAGGGGGGTGGGGGTGGGGGGCACCCAAGAGCACTGAAGACCACCCGCTGCCGCCCAAGAATGATGACTACCCTGTGTGTCAGAAAACGCTGGAAATTCAAAGTATATAAACAAGCGAAGACTTCCAAATAGGAATGGTTGATGTCCCACCAACATGGTAAACCACCTCGGCCACCAGAGCAGGGAGAAGGCAAAGAGAGCTGCAGGCACCTTGAAGACATGAAGTCTCCCTGAAGAGGGCACCACTGTAGATGGAATTCCATGGTCGTTGATGAATATTGAAGGCCAAAGCCAAGCGTATGTCAACTGGTATCATGTGCAATTTGTAGTGTCACACACACACACACACACACACACACACACACACACACACACACACACACTTTTCGGTTGAAATTTCACTTTCTAATGAAATGTAATCATGCACGAACTTTGTGTAGGATTCAACACTGCACCGAAACAGCCCAGATGCAAAGGCATATATGTTGAAATGCTCTTCTGAAATGTACTTATACTGAGTTTTTTTTGCATGATAAAACGTTGTACCAAAATACCCCCCCCCCCCTCCCTCCTGCAGAAAACAGTCATACTTTTCACCTTCCATTTCAAAGAATGAAACATAAGCATAGTGAATCATTTAAAATATATCAAAAAAAAAATCTTAAGCATACCTGCACGCAATATCTATACAAATATCAGCACAGTATATAACCGCCTGCTCCAGGTGACTTTCTGATGCCATGCTGGTCTACATTCCCCAAGTGACAAACTAATACCCAGACAAGCATGCTGAGCCACGGGAATAGTATAGTGACAAGTCAGTCCCTCACTTCTGTCCGTGGAAGACTTCTTCACCTTGTCTCTGGTGAGTCCACCTTCCACCGGACCCTGTAGGATGGCCATGGACAGGGAGTCATGGTGTGATACATGCCCGTGTGAGGTCAGCTTACAGTGCCTATTTAATTTTTGCCATCAACATCATCATCATGATCATTAGTATCGTTATCATCATCATAATCATAGTCATTGTTGTCATGATTTAATCAATATCACCATCATCATCATCATCGTCGTCGTCGTCGTCGTCGTCGCCATCGTCGTCATTGTCAATAGTACCATTATGGTGATGATACTGGTCATTATCCAACAGTAATTAAAAATATCTTTATATCATTGTCATGCTAGTGTTGATAATGTAATAAGTAATTATGTGCATCGTTACCAGGATCATGATCATCATCGTCGTCATCATAATCGTCATCGTCATCGTCATCGTTGTCGTCGTCATCATCATCATCATCATCATCATCATCATCATCATCATCATCAGATGCCTCCTTACAACATCAAATACCTTTGGCGGGAAAATGGGTATAACAAAATGTGTTGGTGTTTACTTAGGGTCTACATGCCCTGACCATATTTGTCAATGAAAATAGCCATTATACCATATAGAAGTCACACTGCAGTCACTATATTTTGCATCATGTAAACCAGACAGCTGGCTGTTTTGTGCTAGCATCTATAGTGTGGGTTTATGACAAGAGTCTGCTGTTGACATGTCTGTTGAGGAAACGAAGCAGGAATTTCAGCTTTCAGTTCAGGATCCACTGTGCCCCAATTCCATGAAATATATATTTTAAAGTCTCCCATCCCATGTCAACCTTCAAGTGATTATGGAAAATATATGTTGATATGAACAGACGATTGTAAGAAGATAATAGGCGCGAGATGGGCACTGCCTGCCATTCTTCACTGAAATTCCAGTGAACGTATATAAAAAAATGGAAGAGCAGGGGAAATATCTGCAACTGAGAGAACGAAGGGAAATAGATAGATATGGACACTGAAAGAGAAGAGAGGAAGAAAGAACATGTAAACATTGTCCATATATGATGGGTTATGTGCAAACCTATCACAAATTGATGTAAAAACAATTGGTAGGCACAGAGAATTAATTTTTTTCTAAGAGTGTGTGAAGACTGTGATCATATATCTGCATATCCTAACATGAAAAATGTCTGTGCTCTAAGTCAATTATTATATATGTAGAACTGTTTTCGTTTATCTTTTACTTACGCATGTGTGCATGCATGTACATGCGTAATTACACATGTGTACTACATACATGTACATGAGTAGTTACAAATCGAAGATCCTATAAGTATTTCACCACGTGACCTGTTTAAGAACATGAGCACACATGCACTGTTTATCTTTAATTCATTTCTGAAAAAAAGAGAGGGGAGGGGGATGCTCTCTCATATTCTGTTCCTCTTTCATGTCATTACTGTTAAACCACTCATTTTGGCTGCTTCTCACCCTGGCTCATTTCCTTGCAGCCCTGGTACTGGCAATCCACATGAAACAGTCAGTATTGAGCCGTCATGAGAACATTCACCAGAGGAGATACTGTACTACTGCTGAACCACTTTGGTGGTGTTCCATGGTACCAGTTCTGATGCAACATGTGCAGGACGTCATTGACTAAACCTCTCCCAGGGATAACAAACAGTAAACAATTGGGGTAGTTTTTGCTCCCATAAGGAAACCTAACACAGAGTAACGTTTATTCAAGACTGGCACAGCCTTTCAAACTTGAATAAAGTCAGACAAATACAAAGACGAACAATCTAATATTGGAGGGGGGGGGGGGGGGGGGGGGGGGGGGGGGGGAAACAAGCGCAGGCCAACAACTAAATTGTCTTCGTAGTAATGACTTGGCAAAACTTTGGACTTAAAGAGGGGGAGGGGGCGGGGGCAGGAGGTTGAAGATGTAAAACCTGGGAACTTGAAATTAAGAAAATATATCAGATATGAAAGCTCTTCACTGGCTGCATAAGGGAACCATCGCAATCCCTTTTAAAGGCAGATATATTTGTATTGCCTGCTCCAAGGCCTTTCGTCCACTGGGTCGGAACTCATCAGGGACACACGGCTGGTTGTATCTGCGCTCCTGGCGTCAAATAGAGACACACCACAGTCCATAAAACCGTGGTGTTCTCACCACCAAGGGTGCAAAAAAGAATCCAATAGCACCCCCGAAGCAGCCAGCGAAGAGTAGTAAAGGAAACCAAACGAAAGTGTGGGGAGGAAAAAAAATGTTGCTGAAAAACTGCAGATATTATGCAAATAGTATAAAATGTAGGGGGCAATCTTTGAGCCTACAATTGAAGATCTACCCAAGGATGCAAGGGAGATCAAAAGACAAACACAAAGACAGACAGAAACAAATACAAATAACCTCGATTTAATCAAAACGAAATTGGAAATGAAATGAGGCAAGGAAATTAACAACAAACAGTAAACAAGTGGGGTAGTTTTTGCTCCCATAAGGAAACCTAACAAAGAGTAACTTTTATTCAAGACTGGCACAGCCTTTTAACTTGAATAAAGTCAGACAAATACAAAGACGAACAATCTAATAGTGGGGGTGGGGGGGGTGGGGGGGGGGATGGGGGGGGGGGGGGGGGGGGAGGAAGCGCAGCCAACAACTAAATTGTCTTCATAGTAATGACTTGGCAAAACTTTGGACTTAAGAGAGGGGGGTGGGGGTGGGGTGTGGGTGAGGGCAGGAGGTTGAGATGTAAAACCTGGGAACTTGAAATTAAGAAAATATATCAGATATGAAAGCCAGTGTGTGTGTGTGTGTGTGTGTGTGTGTGTGTGTGTGTGTGTGTGTGTGTGTGTGTTGTATATGTGTGCGAAAGATTGCGTGTGCGTGTGTGTATGTTTGTGATATAATGGGATAGTTGCTGAACCAGCACGACTGAGTGATTCCTTCTGGAGAGCACTACAACGTTCCTATGATGAAAGTCCCCTGCACATTGCCGATAGCGACCACCCTGACGCCAAGTCACCAAGGGCAGACTACCGCTACATTCCTATGATAAACGTTTCCTTGACAGTGCCGATACCGACCACTCTGGCATCAAGTCTCCAAGGGCATAAACGTGATTAAGAAATCGAAACTGAGGTCACCATGAGAGAGGGGCCACCCACATTGAGTCTTAGGGATGTGGGCTGGGGGGTGGGGGTTGCTGATCAGTGAAGAAGAAGATAATGATGATGATAATGATGCCGACGATGCTATAACATTCCATTCTGGTCACAGACTACATGACAGAGCTGTGCTCCACACTTTCACTCATAACGTATTGGCGTCAACCAAACTCGGGAAATACAGACACCTGCAGTGTTGATCAGGAAATTGAGCACCACTCTGAGAGATGCATCCATAAATTGATGAGATTAAAGTGTGTCGTCCCACTCTTCCGAGTTGAGCCCAAAGCATACATGTATGCATGCATATTAATACCACTGAAATTATGGAAAAGGGCAAGTTCCAAGTGTTGAAGGCACACAAAAAATAATTGTAGTAATGTAATTAATATGAAAAGTGCGTTCTGTCTATCTCCATGTATCTCTGCTTGCAGTCTGCAGTCCATATTGTTGGCTAGACAAATCCACATTTCTCGACTAATCCACTCGAACCTTGGCAAAGTGACTCATCAGCATATTGTTCAGATCAAGAGCGAATCACAGTTGTGTGTGAGGGAGTTGCATTAGCTGCATCATAATAGCGACAATGGCGAAGTGAAGTGATACTGCGATTCCAAGAAAGTCAAACGTAAAGATATCTGTGCTTTCTGTCAGCCATAGTTGTTTGTTGGAAGAGCGCTAGATTAAAGATGTAAGGGTCCCTGGTTCCATCATGGGATTTGAAGCAGATCTGAGACAATGGGTAAGGGGAGACTAAGGGAGGGGGGCAGGGGAGGGAGGGAGTAGGAGAGGCAGGGAACAGGAAAACGGGAAATGGAAGAATAATAAAAAAGGAAGAAGACTCAATCCACCCTGAGGCTGAAGCAGGGTGCAGGGGGAGAGACTCTCGCCTCAAGATCAGGGAGGACAACCTCCTTCAGGAAGGCGTGCCTTCCTACAGCTGGTCTTCCGTCAACTCTCGCCACTACCCAGGATGAAGGCGACCAGTAAGAACCGGTGAACGATGGTGATGACGAGGACAAAATGACAGATGCAGATGGCATGTCTACAGCGCCACGAGGGGTGAAGTGAAGGGTGAGAAGGAAGGCCATTGGGAAAAACAACAACAACCAAGAAAACCCTAATGTTTTATGTGTTTTACATGTGGTCAGTGGTGGCGCCAACTATTAGTACATTTGACACTGTGATACAAAAACAAATAAGGAAAGTGGAGGGGTGGGGGGTGCAGAAGGAAAACTTGTGACACACACACAGATGTCGCAGCGAAAAGTGACGTTTCTGAACATTGGTTAAGCCGACTTGAATACACTTTCCCCAAAATTCGAGATGATTTGGTTTCATGATCCGGGAGGTTAGACAACAGCATTAAATAAACAAAGAAATCCACATTGCTATAATATTGTTTGATAAAGCCGCTTCGATAAACGATTGCAATAGGCGGTAAACCCTCTGGGTTTCAAGAACAGACATGGTAGCGACATATCGGGCTGGTATGCCTATCCTGGTTTAATTCATTGTGTATTCTTCAGGTGCAACATCCCAGTTCAGTCAATGGAAAGTAATCTTGCAGCGGATTTAGAATATTTCCGGGGGCCGGAATAGTTCAGTGGTAGAGCGTCAGACTCGTAATCTTGGTGATCCAGGGGTTGCGGGTTCGAATCTCCGCTGGACCGTTTTTGGTACCGTGTTTCTTTTTCTCTCAGAGCTAATATTGGTTCTGACTCCATTTCCCATACGGTCCTTCGAATGATACTATAAACCGAGTTTCTGTTTGTGCACGCACGCATAACGTAAAATCCCATCACAACTTTCGGAAGAGAAAGTAAGTTTGACCATTAGTATGGTTGACACGTTACACATATGCACTTCCCCGAAGCTGGAGTATGACCACTTTAATGGGGGGGGGGGGGGGGGGGGGGGGGGGGGATAAAATATGGTCATGCTGACAAAGTTCCACTCCGTTTGTTGGGTAGATGAGATTAACCCTTGACAGTCTATACAGGGAGTGTTCACAGGAGTGTCAGCCTGCGTACGCAGAAAGAAATAGTGTTTCCCAGGTGTTCCTTCTTGTCCACATGCCTGACTACCGGCATGTTGAGGCTAATGGGCAGGTCAGACATCTGCTAAGTCGTAGCCATAAGACCTTCGTCTTATCCCATCTCTCATCTTTTCTGATCTAAGTCATTAATTCATTCATCAGCTATAAATCGTGTGTGGTGCGAACTCGAAACTTAGCATATGTGGCGTGGCGTATTTGGGCTAGTTCGCACGCAGTGACTTCTTGATGAAGCTGAAACTGAAACTTATGCATAAAGCTGAAATGTGTCCCATGTTCTCCATAAATTGTGTTTTAAAGCAGTTTGAGTTTCTGTTAAATACCAAAATCACCCCGTCTCTTCATGTCATATTTATGTGTCTTTAGGGGTGGATGGGGTGACTTTGTGCACGAGGCTAAAACCATTTCCAAGCTATGCTGTAGATACATCAATGGAATGTGTAATTTGGGCAAATCGCCAAAATGTATTCCCATACTCCCACCCCCACCCGTATCTCCCCTTCCCTGTCTGTTGTGGATGTGATAATGAAAATATTGGGAGACCCTCTACGCATAAGGCCCAGATCAATCGATTCACATTCATGCGCTAGACAATCTACTTTGAAAAAGAAACACACTTCCACCATCCCATGCATATGGTGTGGGTGTGGATGAGTTTGGGTGTAGATGAGTTTGGGTGAATGAGGAGAAAGTGTCAGCATCACGACAAAGGGCTCCCACCATTGTGCTGGAAATGTGTGTTGAAGACGAGTGTCTGCATCTGGCCAGGGTCACTCCTGTCCCACTAAGTTATGTGTGTTTGATGCAGATAGTGGTTAGTGCATGCTTAAGACCACAATCTCTCCCCACTGACATGTTGGATACGTTGAAATGGGGATCTCGGGCATAGGGGTCAGCATATCTTCTGTTGTTCCCTTGTCAGTCTTGTGTGTGTGTGTGTGTGTGTGTGTGTGTGTGTGTGTGTGTGTGTGTGTGTGTGTGTGTGTGTGTGTGTGTGTGTGTGTGTGTGTGTGTGTGTGTGTGTGTGTGTGTGTGTGTGTGTGTGTGTGTGTGTGTGTTAAGAGAGTGGATTAGGAGAGGAGGTGAGTGTTGGGACACAAATATATAAATATAGCCCAAATCACCCCAAACATTCAAACATGTGTTAAGAAAAAGGCGTTGGGGGTGGGTGGGGGTGGGGGGGGTGATGGGTGGGGGAGATTGTGGGAGCATGAAGCCAAATTTACCCTCCACCTCCGTGTGTAAGTCGTTTGTCATCAGGGTGTGAGGTGGGATAGCGAGGGGAGTGGGGGGGGGGGGGGGGGGGGGGGTGACAGACTGTGCAGATTGTCAAAATACCTGGTTACAAATGTCCTGCATGTGGTTTTTAAATGGAGTGATTTCGGACGTAATGCAACCATAATTCTTCTGCATCCACATGTTCAATCAGTTGTGGGTATGATGATCACAGCCAAAGGGGTGAGGAGGAAAGAAGGGGAAGGGAAAGGGGGGGGGGGGGTTCTGAGTTTTAGCACAAGGCCCAAATCACTCCCCCTTTAAGTGCTTTAGTACAGTGAGTGTTCTAATATTTCTTAGTATGCAGGTTCGTGGAAATATGACGTTTGACACACCATTATACAATTAAAGAGCAGGGTTTCCTGAGGTTTGGGGCCAAAAAACAAAATTTCAGCGTTTTGCATTTCTTACAACAAAATCGAGGCTGAACTATTTCTTCATATTAAGCATGCGTCATTTGAAAATGCGTCGTAAAGATCATAAATCGCCATCTCCGAGCTATGACAGATGAAAGCTGCCAGAAGTAATGCATTGTGGCGACTAAGCAATCATTGCCATCCCTGGGGGAGGTTTAGTCAATAACGTTCTGCACATGTTGGATTAGAACAGGCACCATGGAACACCACCAAAGTGGTTCAGCAGTAGTGCAGTATCTCCTCTGGTGGTTTTCCCATGACAGCTCAATACCGACTGTTTCCTGTGGATTGCCAGTACCAGGGCTGCAAGGAAATGAGCCAGGGTGATAAACAGCGAAAATGAGTGGTGTACATTAATGACATGAAAGAGGACAGAAATATGAGAGAGCGTTCACCACCCCACCCCCTTCTTTTTAAGGAAATCAATTAAAGATAAACAGTGCGTGTGTACTCACGTTTTTAAACAGGTCCCGTGGTGAAGTACTTACAGGATCTTTAATTTGTAACTACTCATGTACATGCATGTACACATGTGTGATTACTCATGTATATGTATGTACACATATGTAATTACTCATATACATGCATGTACACATGAGAAAGTAAAAGATAAACGAAAACAGTTTTATATAACAATAGCCTTAGAGCACAGACATTTTTCATGTTAGGATATGCAGATACATGATCGCAGTCTTTACACACTCTTAGGAAAAGTTAAATACTCGGTGCCTACCAGTTGTTTTTACATCAATTTGTGATAGGTTTGCACATAACCCATTATATATGGACATTGTTAACATTTCTTTTTTTGTCCTCTCTTCTCTTTCAGTGTCCATATTTATTTATTTCCCTTCGTTCTCTCAGTTGCAGATATTTCCCCTGCTCTCCCATTTTTCATATACGTTAACTGGAATTTCAGTGAAGAATGCAGGCAGTGCCCATCTCGCGCCTATTATCTTCTTACAATCGTCTGTTCATGTCAACATATATTTTCCATAATCACTTGAAGGTTGACGTGGGATGGGAACTTTAAAATGTATATTTCATGGAGTTGGAGCACAATGGATACTGAGCTGAAAGCTCTAATTCCTGCTTCGTTTCCTCAACAAACATGTCAACACCAGTCTCTTGTCATAAACCCACACTATAGATGTTAGCACAAAACAGCCAGCCATCTTGTTTTCATGATGCAAAATTTAGTGACTGCAGTGTGACTTCTATATGGTATAATGGTTATTTTCATTGACAAATATGATCAGGGCATGCGAAACCTAAATAAACACCAACACATTTTGTTATATCCATTTTCCTGCTAAGGGTATTTGATGTTGTAAGGAGGCATCTGATAATGATGATGATGATGATGATGATGATGATGATGATGATGATAACGACGACGAAAACGACGACGACGATGATGACGACGATGATGATCATGATCATAGTAACGACGAACATAATTACAAATCACATATTCAGCTCTAGCATGATGACAATAATGATAACATTTCCAATTACTGTCAGACAATTACCATTATCAGCACCATAATGGTACTGATGACAATGACGACTACGTCGACGACGACGAAGACGATGACGACGAAGACGACGACGACCATGATGGTGACGATGATGATGATGGTGATATTGATTAAATTATGACAACGACGACGACGACGACTATGATTATAATAATGATGACGATGATGACGATGACAAACTCTAATCAGGGCACTGTAAGTTGACCTGACACGGGCATGTATCACACCATGACTCCCTGTGCAAGGCCACCCTAGAGGGTCCAGTGGAAGATGGACTCACCAGACACAAGCTGAAGAAGTCTTCCATGGACAGGAGTGAGGGACTGGACATCTCACAATACTACTTTCCCGTGACTCAGCATGCTTACCTGGATATTAGTTTGGCACTTGGGGAATGTACCCCTGCATGGCATCAGAAAGTCACCTGAGTAGGCGGTTATATGCTGTGCCAATATTTGACATGTGTGTGTGTGTGTGTGTGTGTGTGTGTGTGTGTGTGTGTGTGTGTGTGTGTGTGTGTGTGCGTGTGTGTGTGTGTGTGTGTGTGTGCGTGCGTGCGTATGTGCGTGCGTGCGCGCGCGTGTGTGTGTGTGTGTGTGTGTGTGTGTGTGTGTGAGAGAGAGAGAGAGAGAGAGAGAGAGAGAGAGAGAGAGAGAGAGAGAGAGAGAGAGAGAGGAGAGAGAGAGAAGGTGGTGAGTGGGTACACATGCGCATATGAATATTGCGTGCATGCATGCTTAATTTTTTTTTTGTTTGTTAATGTATACTGCTCAAAATAATTTAAGAGTCATCTGTATTTTTCATATGGTTTAGATAACGCATCGTTGTGTATAGAATTCAAAGCTTTTGTCCAATTTTTGCTCTAAAAAGTGTGACAACTGCTTCAATGCGAAAACTGGTTTGGGCATGTGTTCAGTTGAATCTAAGTCTAGAAATCACCGACATCACGAAAACATGGTCGCGGTTTGCGAGCGCATAACTGAGGCAGCAGAGTTGGGCTGACCGCAAACCACATTGCACATGCAAGTCGTGACTTTACTGAATGCATGCAACCAGTTTTTCTGACCAGAGGGTATAAAAAAAGCCATTTGGGGGAGGTTTTTAACCATGCCACGGAAAATTAAATGACACTGACAGGGAAGGGCTGATGCTTGGTTTCAAGAAGGTGTAGGCGTCAGAAGTTGGTCGTCACCTTCAAGTGCATCATGCTGTCATCCAAAGACTTCATGACCGCTTCAACGCAACTGGTAGTACTGCTGAACGAAGACGGTCTGGCTGGCCTAGGTCCACCACCAGACAGCAGGACAGACTGTTGGTTTCTGACGGCGCTGAGACAAAGAACTGCCACTGCAAACAACCTCAGGCGACAACTGCGTGCTGCAGTGAAAGTCAACATTTCCGGCCAAAACTGTCAGAACTACCTGAGAGAAGTTAACCTCCGAGCAAGACGGACAGCTGATCGAACAGTGCTGATGGCAGCTCACCGTAGGGCGCGACTGACCTGGTGCCGAGCTCATGTGGCCTGGACGAGGCAGCATTGGGTCCGGGTAATGTTTTCTGACGAGTCGCGTTTTGCTCGACTCTTCCACGATGGTCGCATACGTGTCTGGAGGCAGATGGGGGAACGCTACCAAGAAGCCAACGTAATCAAACGGGACCGGTATGGCGGGGGGAGGGGGGTGGTGTCTATCATGGTGTGGGGTAGCATAGCAGGAACTTCAGAACCACCCTGTACCGAGTTGAAGGCAACCTAACTGGTGTGGGGTACAGGGACAACATTCTTCAGCCTCTGGTCCTGCCTGCCCTGCAAACCCTGGGCCCTGACGCCATCCTCCAGGACGACAAAGCCTGTCCCTACCGTGCCAGGGTGGTAAACGTCTTCTTGCAGGAGCAGCAGGTCAACTGCCTCGACTGGCCAGCGTCCTCGCCTGACCTTAACCCAATCGAGCACACCTGGGATGCCCTGGGGCACCTGCTTTACAGAACCACCCTCCAGCAGTGACCTGGGCCAGCTCTTCGAGTTTTTGCAGCAGGAGTGGAACAACATCCCTCAGCTGACTCTCAAGAGGCTTGTGGACTCTATGAAACAGATATGTCTGGCTTATATCCGCGCTAATGGCGGCCATACTGAGTATTGGCATTGATTGTCATTGATTTGACCGTTCTGATTTCTGAAATAAAGGTGTTCATCATTTAAGCACATGAAGTTGTTTTTTGAGCAGCTGTTTATTCGTTTATTTCTGATGTCATTGTATCGTTCCATAGATGAATTTTCGATTAAAGTGTTTGACGAAGCTATTTAATTTTTCGGTTGAATTGTGTGTGAATGTTTTCAACTGGCTCTTAAATGGTTTTGAGCAGTATATTTGAAGTGATTCAGTATCGTTTATGTTTTCTGTTCTCGGGAAACCAAAGATGAAAAATCGGACAGTTTTCTGGGGGGGGGGGGGGGGGGGGGGGGGACACAGCTGTTTGGCCGGGGGGGGGGGGGGGGGCGAGGGGGAGGTATTTTGATACAACGTTTTATCATGCAAAAGATCTGAGTATGAGTACATTCAGAAGAGCATTTCAACATATATGCTTTTGCATCTGGGTAATTTCGGTGCAGTGTTGAATCCTGAACAAAGTTGGTGCATGATTACATTTCATTAGAGAATGAAATTTCAGCCGAAGAGCTTGTGTGACGCTACAAATTGCAGCTGATACCAGTTGACATACGCTAGGCTTTGGCCTTCAATATTCATCAACGACCATGGAATTCCATCTACAGTGCTGCCCTCTTCAGGGAGATTTCTTGTGTTCAAGGTGCCTGCAGCTCTCTTTGCCTTGTCCCTGCTCTGGTGGCCGGGGTGGTTTATCATGTTGGTGGGACATCAACCATTCCTATTTGGAAGTTTTCGCTTGTTTGTATACTTAAAACTTCAAGCGTCCATTGACACACAGGGCAGTCACCTCTCTTGGGCGGCAACGGGTGGTCGTCAGTGCTCTTGGGTGGCCCCCCCAGCTGCTGTGCATGATCTGGAGCGTCAGTTGGTACAGTGTGTTGCCAGTTCAGCTTTCGCTGTTCTCTTTGTCTTCGTCCTTTGGGTTTCCTCCAAAGCAGTTGGTTTGTCAGACGTTGAGGGAGGAATACAAGCTTTGTGGCTTTGTCATTTGCGTCGCCTTTTGTCCATGATAAAGAATGCTGGAGTTTCTTTTAGGGCGGTTACTAATTTCCTCGCTGATAATGAAGTCGCTCCATTCTCCTGGTTATATTTTTCAGTAGTAGGATAGAAAAGTTTTCTCTTACACGCCCTGGTAAACCTGTCTTGATTTGATATCTACACAAATATACTGCATCGTTCGAGTGACAGATCTTAGATTGAATCCTTCCTTCCTCTCACCATGTGAATGACAGCAAGCGATGGTGGTCAATAAACTTCGGGTTGTACCGACTGCCGACCATTCTGATTAGTGTCGTCACTTTGCTGAAGTATGGTCAACAGTAGAACTAAACTATGGTCAACAGTAAAACTAAACTATGGTCAACAGTGGAGTGAACTACTTGATACCGATATAAACCCTCAGGTGTATAGAACAGTAAGAGTACACGATGGACGACAATACCCAGCGTCTTAGCACCATTTTTTATTATGTATGTGTTTTTCGCTGTCAAGAAAAAAAATCAAGATCAGTACTGATACAAACAAACAAGGTATCTGCGCGTGCTAAACCTTTCTATCACTCTCTTGGCACTTGAACGATAATATCAACGTCACCACTAACTCTTGTCTTGCCGAACTCGTATTCACTTTACATTCATTTGATTTCTTAGATCGATTCCAAACGAAACAAATGGAGCTAGGACTCTCTTAGTTTGTCTGTGAACTGGTTATGACGAAAGAATGATAGGAAAATCAGCAGTTTCCAAAAAGTCATTGGCACCCGAGGGCGCATTACACAAAGTTCTGAGACTGAAGCTTTTGGATTTCGTATCATTTGTCTCCAGTTCTCTCTCTCTCTCTCTCTCTCTCTCTCTCTCTCTCTCTCTCTCTCTCTCTCTCTCTGAAATAGTCTGATGAGAATGTCAACACCAAGTAACTTACAAAATGGCATTCAAAGTGACTGCAGTATATGAACGTCTGCCACAGACTTTCACTTTTATCATTGGTATGTGGGTCAATTTGTCATTTGCAAATATGAGATGAGCAAAACAATTTCATGCATTAAAACAAACTCTAAACACGGTAACTAAAGTAAATCCAGTACCTCTATTTTTCAATATTCTCGGACAGTCGAACAATTGAAAGGCGAAACGGTTTCAAAACAGATCTTTGGTATGATCAATACGAATTATTGAAAAAAAAGTCCAATCTGATCTGGAACGTGGGTAATCCTTACATGTGTGTGCTTGAAAATATTTGGAAATTGGTTTAGCATTGTGATCTTGCTTCGCCTTCTGGCATTCAATTCTAATCATCATTTTCCACCGAGATCCTGGCCTGCTCTGATCTGCTGGCACTAAACGTAGATGCACTGAACGTTTTACTCCGCAGAGAATTCAGTCTGCCATGCTTTAGTTCTCTCAGTTCCTGCCAGGGTAACGTGCAGAAGGTATTGTAGTACACGACACAGGCTTAATCCCCGTGGATGCTGGTGGCACTCACCATGCTGAGAGCAGCTTCTGTGGTATGGCCACTTCGTGTCAGTGCTGTGTGGACGAAGGGTTTCCAACCGCAACAGTACCTCATCCTTCTTTCTTCTCTTCAGATCCACCACTGTAGTCGGAAACCCAAGAAGTATATTGATTGGCATGACTTGATTGAGGCTGAACAATACACAGTCTTCCATCCTGCCCGTGACATACTGTTATACTGCCACAGTGCCTTTAATTTTCACTTGTATTGAATGGTAACAAGTTCAAATCAGTTTTGTTACGTAACATTGTGACTTTAGGGATTGTTTAAGGTCGTGCTTGAAGGTGAAGCCGTCCTCTCCTTCAACCGTCGTTTACCCTCCCTGAACTGAATTAGGTACGGATGTACTGCTGAGTGGACTGACAGGATTTCCAAGCCAAACAAACTCAAACCCAACGTCCAGGTTGAACTCACGATGGTCAGCCCCTCAGACAAACACCTGAGTGTCAGGGTCATTCACTCGAACTGGACAGTCCCAATAATGACAGTGCTATTAGCGCTGGTGTTGCTATGGTCATCATAGCGTAGAGAGTGAACGCTACCACTCAAGGTGATTTTGGGAATGGCTGTCGCTGAATGGTGATGATTCTAGTTAAACAGAACTTTCAAAATCTGCTTACATACTTCGGAACTAAGGCCGTAGAAACAGATATGTACAAGTTGCCCACTTTCTTTTAAGTATGCTTAGTAATTACAGATGAACTGCATAAAATATCTTTGTCTGAGTGTAGAATCAAGTGAATGAATGAAAGAATGAATGCGTAAAACGAAATAATGAGTAAATAAAAAAGTAGATAGATCACATTCTCCAATGGGGAGGAAGCTCACTAATATATAACTCCTGGTCAGATACCGGTATTTCGAAACCTGATTGTTTCTCCTCAGTGACCGCGGAAAGTGGTAATTTGACTCCTCTGCCTTTTTCGGTTTTAGAAGAATGCTATACCAGAAAAAGGCTGGTGTGCAATACCATAGTATGTTTGTTGAGTTTTCAAAAAACCAACCAAAGGTGCCACCTAAGAAGCAAAAGAAAATCATGAAAGAGCAAACAAGCTACATTTCTTGTGAAAAGTAGAAAATATAAAAAAGATAACCTCTTAAGACACAAGTGCTGAGGCCAGTTCTTGGAATGACGTGATGGGGAACAGCATTATACAATGTGGAGCTCATCTCTATCCTTCCGCCACCTTAACCAGCCCAGAACTGAATCAGGGAAGCGTTTTCAGGCCGCACAAATCCGATCCCACGAGCCAACGCTCCGACCACTTTAACCACGGAACCCATTTCTTTTCCACATGATAAGATTTGGATGATCCGAATTCATGAACCTCATGAGAAATGGCGCTACCTCCATACAAAGCGATATGAGATGTCACGAACAAGCTTTCTCAGAGCCTTTGAAACACCTGGTCTAGGTAAAATTATATGTACATTTTTGTTCTGAGTCAGCAACTATAGGGATGCATACTACCTGCTGCCCAGGTCAGACCAAGTGAGCATTGTGAGACTGAGGACAGGGCACTCCAGATTTCAACAAGAGGGATGCATACTACCTGCTGCCCAAATGAGACCAAGTGAGCATTGTGAGACTGAGGACAGGGCACTCCAGCCTGAGACACCGCTTGTTCACAAAATTCCACAATGGCAAGTCTTCAAGTTTCCCATGCGGTACAGCCCCAATGACCATGGAACACTTCCTGCAGGACTGTCCCACACACAAAAAGCAAAGGCCAGAGACCTGGCCTGCCAACAGATCGATGAGGGAAAAGCATTATGGATCTCTGGAGGGCCTCCACCATACAGCAGCCTTTGTCAGTGCCTCTCAGGTTCCTGTCTGAGTGAACAAAGAAGAAGAAGAAGTTCTGAGTCAGCAGAAGCAAATCGACTGACAAGTTTAGTGTATGAGCTTTACACTGTTTGAGAAACACTTGTGACGATACGTGACTCAAGCTGGTTTCACATCTAATGACCTGATCGTTTCTTCACACAGTAAGAGTTGAGCTTATTTGATTGTTAGTTCAGTACCTAGATAATGCTTAGTTTCATCACGTACAAGTGGCGAGTATCATCTCTCTTTTTCCCTTAATCAAAGTAGGGGATCCTAACTGGTAAAAACAAAACAAAACAAAACAAAAACAAACAAACAAAAAAAAAAAAAAAAAAAAACCGCTTTGATACCCGGTTTCTTATAGAAATTTGTAACAGGTCATACTTTGAAAAAAATAATGTTTGTGTTTTCTTTAAAACTTTGGTCCTACATTCGAGAGAATTAAATATTTTCCTTCATCCTTTCTTACCTGAACTGTGAAAGGTCATATTTTATTTTCAAAATAATTTCGAGATCGCTTTAAGTTGAATCTTTTCACAGTATGTTGGTTAGAGACCATGACTATTACATCATCATCATCATATTCTTCTCTCTCTCTCTCTCTCTCTCTCTCTCTCTCTCTCTCTCTCTCTCTCTCTCTCTCTCTCTCTCTCTCTGTCTTTGTCTCGGTCGGTCTGCCAGTCTCTCTCTATCTCTTCCTGTCTCTCATTCTCTCTCTCTCTCTCTCTCTCTCTCTCTCTCTCTCTCTCTCTCTCTCTCTCTTGGAGTATCTCCACTAAAGGTACACAAGTTCCGTTTTCGAAGAAATTTGAATGAAGATGATCTGTCTTGTCCTTTTTGTATCGACCTAACTGAAAGTGAAGTGCACTTTGTTTTACAATGCCCCTTATACAACGACTTAAGGCAACAGTATATTCCTTCTAAATATTTTAGTCAGCCATCTTTGTTCAAACTTACGATGCTCCTTTCATCTGAAAACAAATCATTAAATACAAGGCTGTCTATGTACCTTGACAAAGCATTCAAAATACGCAAATTATATATTGACTTACTGTAACTTTTTCGATGGCTGGATTATAGGGCTATAATGCTCCTTATCAGTAGAGTTATCAGCAAATATCACAGTTATTACAGTAGTATTTGCATATATGGCATTAGTGGTTGTAGTAGTAGTGATGCTAGTGGTGGTGGCAGTGGTAGTGGGGGCGGTGGTAGTAGTGGTAGTACTAGTAGTAGTTGTATTGTTGTTGTGATGATGATGATGATGATGATGATGATGATGATGATGATGATAATGACAATGATGAGGATGATTACCAGTCATCCTTTTCTTCTTCTTCTTCTTCTTTCTTCTTCTTCTTTTTTCTTCTTCTTTATTACTACAATTATGTTCTTGTTGTTTTGTTACTGCTTCATATCGTCACTCAGTATTATAGCGAATCAGTTATTGTAAATTGATTGTATTTGTTAAACATTTTGCATATGCATATTTGCAACCTAATAACCGCAAAGTCATGCTGACACTCCATGATATGGGCCAATGGCCTGATCATTAAACATTTCAGTGTTCAGTGTGTTCAGTGTTCTCTCTCTCTCTCTCTCTCTCTCTCTCTCTCTCTCTCTCTCTCTCTCTCTCTCCTCTCTCTCTCTCTCAGCCATGAAGCTATATGCAGTCATCAAGGCTTACGTCCTACTATTGTACGATAATATTGTGAAATAAATCAGTAATATGCATGATTTACGACTACGCCGTTCGAACAAACAAAAGGCACACAAACACATTTATGAATATGTACACGAGTATACAGTACACAGACAGGCAGACAGACAGAACACACACACACACACACACACACACACACACACACACACACACACACACACACACACACACACGCACGCACGCACGCACACGTGGTATTGATATCTACCACAGCGCCCCGCATCCTCTCTCTCTCTCTCTCTCTCTCTCTCTCTCTCTCTCTCTCTCTCTCTGCACGCACCTACGATTCCTTGCAATCAATAGATGCAGCCTGGCTACTTTATACTCATCATCATTGGTTACCCACAGTCTCCATCTAATGCAATGGTGTTGCGTGGTAAAGCTGCTATTATGTGCAATAACAGTGGTGAGATACAGCATGCCTGTCACCCCCTTCTGGTAAAGCTTCAAATGAAATATTCAATAAACGTCGGCTTCAGGTAGATTTTGTGATCTCATGACCATCATCAAGACAGCTACCTCCCAGAGCTTCTATTTAAGTAAGGTCTTTGTTAACCAGTGTCATCATAAGAGATGTTAGGTGTATTGCCATTAGTCAATCAATTTGAAACGTAAGTACATTTTCATGCTGAGGAGTGCAGTTTAAGGTTTTGCGAAAAAAAACGTTGGATTCTGTCTGCGCTACATCAATGACCACTCACTAGTCGCTCGGAAAACACCAAGTTTTCCCTTTCAAGCCCCAAGTATTTGTCCATCTGTTCTGGACCCAAGTCATGAGACCATCTAACCTCCTGTTTGGAATCTTCTGGTCTGACATGCAGATCGCGAACACACCTGTCCTACAAACGGCGAGCTTCTTTCGCCCATCACGTGCCTCAGCATCCAATCAACAAGGAGGAAAAGTTAGGGACTTAAGCAATATGGTCTGACATTGTGGCCATGTTTCCCACGGTTCAAAACCTCTCTCTCCTCAAAATCTCCACCTGTACTCCTCAACATGAAAATTCACTTACGTTTCAAATTCATTCCATCAATAACAATACACACAACATCTCTTGTCATGACAGGCAGCTTGGTTCCAACTGCTAATCGACACACTCCACACTGTCTGATTTGATCCACTGATTTTAAGTAGTGTGAGTGGATGAATCTATTCATAACATCCCTGTGTGGCGCATGTGTTTTCGACACGACTGGTACGCCATAGCGATACTGCCACTTACTGCCTACCCCGAGTGTAGTGACGCAAGACTGTCTACCTCCAAACAGTTTGATAGTCGACTGTTTGAGTCAGAGTCAAAGCTGACCACTCAGCTCATTTCCATTTTACATTGTTTTAGTTGAAGAGATAAGCTTATAGCTGGTAACATTTTCAACCTCCATACCTTTTTTTCATCTCTGAGAGTTTGAAAGGAACAGCTGATGCCGCACACACAGAGGATGAAGGGGGGTCTGGCGCTGAAATGCTGGATTGCAGCTACCGGGCTCAGGTTAAAACAATAACAAAAAAACAAACAAACAAAAACAAATAACAAACAACCAAACAAAGAATACAACGCACTTCTGAAATCGTAAACAATCGCTGGCCGAAAGTGAAGAGAGTGGCAAGAATACCTTTAATACCACACGCTCTGCAGGCACCGTCTGTACCCTCACCCCCCTCCATCCCACTACTACCCCCCCCTCTACCCACTCTGACCACAGTAGCCATACAGAACACAGCACGGCGCAACTCAAATGCAGTCCAATCGAAAGTACACAGAAAAACGCGTCGCCACAATACGCAACCATACGTAGCACAACACAACACAACGCAACATTGAGCAACATGACTGAACTAAGTGTTACACAACACAGCTCAGTAAAACATTACACAAGACACCATGATACGATGCATAACAACGTAACACAAAACAAAACAACACATCACATACCTTTGCAGTCAACAACAATGTAACACACGACAGGTCACGAAACCAAACAATTCAAATACTCTTTATCTGTCTATCTACTTGCCTGCCTGCCTCTCTCTCTCTCTCTCTCTCTCTCTCTCTCTCTCTCTCTCTCTCTCTCTCTCTCTGCGACTGTATGTCGTGTCTTTGTCTGTCTGTCTGTTTGCCTGCCTGTGTGTGCGTGCGCGCGCGCGCGCGCGCGCGCGCGCGCGTGTGTGTGTGTGTGTGTGTGTGTGTGTGTGTGTGTCTGTCTCTTTTTTTCTCTCTCCTTCTTTGGCATGCTGTATTTACATTTTACTTATATCTTTAAAGACAATTCAGAAATTACTCACATCAGGCTGAGATTATCAACATTGAGCATGTCTTGAAATTCGCGGCTGAAATGGCTGTAACAGATGTGTTCATAATTCTGAGTTTCAATGTTTTCACATCTACCATCAAGGTAATGGTGTGCATGTCATTAATCCTCTGCAAATGTGATGACAGCAAGGCGGTCCTATCCATCAGTTCAGACACGAAACAGACTGACACGACAACGGAGTCAATTCATGCTGCCTACATTTTTAGTAGTCACTGGAAGTAGAATAATGAATAACTCAACCCGTCTGAACATAGAACTGTGGTTCGCTCAGTACAAACCCTATCTAAAAATCTCCAATCCGATCTGGGACATAGGGCAGCCGATTGTGCTCGTGTTCGGAATATTCGGAAATCTTATGATTATTCTGATCATGCTTCGTCTTCCGCATCCACTTCCAGTGTTTTCTTTCAAGTTCTGGCCTGCTCTGACCTGCTCATTTTGATGATACAGCCCTTCAACAGTTTCCTCTTTGAGCAATTCAATGTGCCATTGTTTCGCACACTTGGTTCCTGGCAGTGTAAAACGCAAAGACTGGTGTATTACACGACGAAGACTCTATCCCCATGGATGCTGGTGGCACTCACCATGCTGAGAGCAGCTTCTGTGGTATGGCCACTTCGTGTCAATGCTGTGTGGACGAAAGCGAATGTCGAGAGTTATCGCTGGTGTGGTGACTGTTGTTATCACTCTGATTCACTGTCACGTTCTCTATGGATTCAAGAAGGGATCTTGTCTTACAAAGTGCTGTAATGAGACCTTGTCACGAACATACAAATGGTTTTTTGTCACCATCTGGACGTGGATAGGTTTAATTGAGAACTGTTTTCTCCCCTTCGTATTGTTAGGGGTCAGCAACTCAACTCGTTCTTCTCTCTGGTCTCTTTTCCGATCTCTCAGAACAGGCAAACTCCCTCCAGTACAGCAAGACACCCAGAATTCCAGACAACAGAAAGTGACGTCACTGACTGTCACCCTGGTTGTGACAAATCTCTGTTTCTTCCTCCTCACCACGCCAGGGCAGGTATATTTGATCACGGCTCGGTTCGTGAAGATGTCTGACCCCATTCAATTTGGCCGCTACCGAGTGCTGGATGCGGCCAGCCATGTTCTTGTACTCCAACAGCTCCATCAACTTTTACCTGTACTGTCTGACTGGCAGCAAGTTCAGAGCAGCTTTCATACAGAATGTTTTATATTTTCGGGTCATTCTACACAACTTAAAGTCGTAACGTTGTTCAAAGTTGCCCCATCTATGACAATAATATCAACAATGGATAGCCAATTCAGAGCGGCTTTCATACAGATTTTCGGGTAATTCTACACAACTTAAAGTCGTGTCTTTCTTCAAGGTTGCCCCAGCAATATCAGTAATGGCTAGGAGATTCCGAGAAGCTTTTATACAGAATACTTCACGTTTTCGGGTCAGTTTATACAAGTAAGTCATGTCTTTTTTCAAATTCGCCCATCAGTGACAAATATATCAGTAATGGCAAAGTAACAACTCTCATACAAAATAGTTCATGCCTTTGGGTCACTCTTCGCAGCTTAAAGGTATGTCTTTGCTCAAGATTGACCCATCAATGTTATGTTTATATCAAGTTCAGAGCAGCTTTCATACAGAAACTGTTGTATCATCGGGTCATTTTACAGAACTTAAAATCATGTCTTTGTTCAAGGTTGCCCCATCAATAACAAAGATACCAGTAAATGGCCAGTTCTCAAGCTGAACCAGCAATGTACATGGTGAGATCTCCCATCGACAGTGAATTTGAGAATGGCTGTGGCGACATGGTGATGACTGTGGCTAAACACAACTAAAGCAGTCTGCTGAAATGCTTCAGTATGAGATAAAAAAAAAAATAATACGAACAGGTTACCTACTTTCTTTTAATAATGCTCAGTTAGTACAGTTAGATTTCATGAAACATATTTGAGTGGACAACCGACTGTGCCGCGAGTTGAGGACATTGACTAGAGATTGGATCAGCCGGTAGAAATAATTAGCGAACAAAGCATCGTTTAAACAGAAAGAGATGAATACATGTCGGATTAAATGAATAAATGAATACGTGAATAACAAACGAATGAACAGATAAATGAATAAGTGGATAGATAGGCTTGATAGATAGGCAGGCAGACAGACAGACAGACAGACAGACATATGTAGATAGCACGACAGACAGACAGACAGATAGATAGATAGATAGATAGATAGATAGATAGATAGATAGATAGATAGATAGATATATATATAGATAGATAGATAGACATGTGATTGCAGAGGACGTAAAGAAAACTTTCGTCTTGGGCCCAGAGTCCAGATTCATTTACTGTCAAGTCTTCGCTGCCTGGTTTTTTTTTTTTTTTTTTTTTTTTTTTTTTTTTTAGCTTGACTTCCCCTTTCAATGCCCTGGGGATCTTCAGAGCTGATCTTTTCAGCTGGCCTAGGTTACTGCACCTGCATTCCTTTCAGGATAAATTCCACCTTCTTTTTATCCTGTGGACTCCATTAAAGTGGCTGCCTTGTGATGTTGGTTGGAGCCTATCGAAATGTATGGCCAACCCTGCCCCTGTTCCTTTTTCTTTTTCTTTTACACAAACTTTATGTCTGTAGAAGTTTGTTTGGTTCTCTCCATCGGTTTTTTTTTTTTTTTAATTAAAAAGTACGTTTGGCCTTCTGAGTATAAACCAGAAGCTCTTGTTGACGGATACTTGAAGATTGTTGGACATGGTAGTTTTCCATGTTTCTGGACCATAAAACAGAACAGACTTCTCTATTCCTCTCAAGCTGTTAACACCTGTCGACGTTTCCTTCAGATGAAAGCGTCATGTACCTACAGACTTTTGGGAGAACTCCTTGTTGATCGGCTGCATACAGAATAACTGCCTACGACGAGGTTCCCAGGATACCACTGATTTCAGAAACAATTGGGCCAAAATATAATGTCTTGGGGCTATCATAGACTCTGGCATCATTAAAACCGCACTCAGTATTACTAGGGTTCACAGTAGACAATCTAATTGTGAAAAACTTCTCGGTGACCCCAGCCACTAGATCCATCAGGTTCTCTGGAAAACGAATTGTTACTAGTTCCACATCTGACAGATGGAGACTACTGCATTGTAAATAGCTCGAGATAATAAGGTTGAAAAAAGAACAAAGGTGATTTAGATCGACTCTTGCAACTGTCAGAGGAAATGAAGAAGGAGCTGAAATGATTGATTTCCAATGTGACTGGTGCAGAGAATGGCTTTTGCCAAATGTAAGCACTGACGCTGCTGGCACAGGCCGGGGTGTGCATGCCAAGATGCTGCCTCGGGCAGAAAATGGTTACCACAAGAAAACGTAGTTTTCCATTGAATAATAAAACTGTCTTCTTTGCCTCGTGATGTTTTCAGGGAAATCTGAAATAAATAACAACAGATATAGGCTATCAGGGTAACAATAGACAATACCACAACAGTCAGCAGTATGTCATCACCTTCACATTTTGGTTACGATGATTCGCTCAGAATGTCTGGGTCAGTGCAGCACATACCCTGGGGAAGCAGAGTATCAGTGCTGTCAAGGAGTCCGGGGATCAGAATATAGATGCAGAAAGGAAATTCGATACGCATACATTGCAGTCAGCCTTCGGGCCACAGATTGAACTGTTAGCTCCCAGGCTGAACCGTCAAATATGGCGGCAAGTTTTATACAGGGGCAGTTCATCGTTTCGCCACCTGATGGGAACATTCACCGTTCTGTGCATCTCCATCGCTCAGTGTCACAGGACAGCTGCTACAGAAGGTCCTGAGGGAGCGGCACAGGGCAGAGTCACGGCATTGAACAGGCCGACACGATCGTGATTAGCCGGTCTTCATTATCCGGAATAGCTCAGTGGTAGAGCGCCGGGCTCGTAATCTAGGTGATCCTGGGGTTGCTGGTTTGAATCTCCGTCGGGTCGTTTCGGTACAAGCGGGTTTTTCCGTCGCAGTTAACATTGCTTTTGACTCCATTCCCATGCGGTCCTAACAATAAGACTATAAACCGATATTCCGTGTGTGAACGCACTCATAACATCATCTTGCACACATGTAAAATCTCATCGCCAACTTTCGGAAGAGAACGCCAGTTTGGCTGATGGTACGGATGACACTTTACACACAGCATGCACCGTGCGTGAGAAATAGAAAGAATGAAGGAAGTATGGAAACTGAGTGAACGATATTGAACGATATTAACTGGATGACACGGGAAATGACTGAATGAAGCGCTAGCTGGCAGCTCTTCAGTCAACACAACCCAGATAGGAAGCCCGTTGTGTAAAACGAGTGTCGATTGCAAAGCGCGTAGAGCTTGGTCATTAGCCAAGGATAGGCGTTATATAAGGTATTCATAATAAAAAAAAAAGTCTTTGACGGCCTTTGACGCCTCTCTGGAACTCAAGTGCAGACCTCGACTACTTCATCCACCTAGACACCTCAAGACTGTGCGTGCCCTCATCCATAAACGTTGGTTACACTTTTTGTCTGCAATTTTTAACTGTTGGTTTACTAGATTTTCAATCGCCCTTAACCCGAATACCTAAAGACCTAAAAGCCAGAAGACATACAAACCTTACATCCAAAAATGACCAAAATGTGTTTGTTCAAATAATATTTGCAGGTTTTTTGTGGACAGGATTGTACAGTGTGGCTGCTACGTGCTAGTTATAATACAGCAAATGTTGCTAGGTGTGGTGTTTCAGTGTTTCAACGCCTGGAGGATACAGAAGCAATGGGCAAACATCCCTCCGTTTGCAGTCTGTTTCAGATGTCTGGCTGACTGAAACCAGTTTATTGTCAGATTAACTCTTAGTTGCACGGTTACTTCAGAAAGCATTGTGAAAGGAATGTCAACATTTTAATTAAAAAAAAAAAATCTGTCTGTCTGTGTCTGTCTGTCTGTCTGTCTGTCTGTCTGTCTCTCTCTCTCTCTCTCTCTCTCTCTCTCACACACACACACACACACACACACACACACACACACACACACACACACACACACACACACACACTTTCATACCTACACATCCACCCATACACATACACTCAAACACACCAGCACGCTCATGACCAAACGCGTGCGCATGCGCGCGCGAACACACACACACACACACACACACACACACACACACACACACACACACACACACACACACACACACGCACGCACGCACGCACGCACGCGCGCGCGCGCACACACACACACACACACACACACACACACACACACACACACACACACATGCACTAAGATGTATTTGATAACAGACCCTGTCAATCGCTAAGTGTTGTGACACATTGTATGTTGATGCAGTCTTTGAAACTAAACCTTAGGTAGATTTACAGCTTTCTTCCACTGCTTGATGACTATGCTATGCCTTTCACTGCTGTAAGAGTGGGTGTACGTTTGCCATACACTGCTGTAACATTGGATGTAGGTTTGCCTTTCACTGCTGTAAGAGTGGGTGTATGTTTGCCATATGCCGCTGTAACAGTAGATGTGGGTTTTACCATTTGTTGCTTTAACAGTGGATGCGGGTGTGGGGTTTGCCATTATTGCTGCAACAGCAGAGGTGGGTTTGCCATTCATTACTGTAACAGCAGAGATGGGTTTGTCATTTATTGGCGTAAGGCTGTAACAGTGGGTGTGGGTTTGCCATTCAATACTGTAACAGTGGATGTGGGTTTGCCATTCAATACTGTAACAGTGGACGTGGGTTTGCCATTCACTGCTGTAACAGCAGACGTGGGTTTACCATTCACTGCTGTAACAGCAGCAGACATGGGTTTACCATTCACTGCTGTAACAGCGGATGTGGGTTTGCCATTCATTGCTGTAACAGTGGATGTGGGTTTGCCATTCAATACTGTAACAGCAGACGTGGGTTTGCCATTCAATACTGTAACAGAGGATGTGGGTTTGCCATTCAATACTGTAACAGTGGACGTGGGTTTGTCATTCACTGCTGTAACAGCAGACGTGGGTTTACCATTCACTGCTGTAACAGCAGACGTGGCTGTACCATTCACTGCTGTAACAGTGGATGTGGGTTTGCCATTCATTGCCTGTAACAACAGACGTGGGGGTTGCCATTCATTGCTGTAACAGTGGATGTGGGTTTGCCATTCACTGCTATAACAGCAGACGTGGGTTTGCCATTCACTGCTGTAACAGCAGATGTGGGCTTGCCATTTATTGCTGTAACAGCAGACGTGGGTTTGCCATTCATTGCTGTAACAGAAGAGATGGGCTTGCCATTTATTGCTGTAAAAGCAGACGTGGGTTTTCCATTCATTGCTGTAACAGCAGAGATGGGCTTGCCATTTATTGCTGTAGAAGCAGACGTGGGTTTGCCATTCATTGCTGTAACGGCAGAGATGGGCCTGCCATTTATTGCTGTAAAAGCAGGTGCGCTGTGTTGTACAGTCTCAGCCTTCTTTCCCTGAGATCGTCCACAGTCAGCACAGGGCCACTGTGGCGGAGAATGTGGCAGATAATCTTTTCTCTGTCAGACACAACCCGTTCTATGGCCGGAGACAAGGTGAGCGGCCGTCGGATGTGTACACACGACGCGCCGCCATCTTGTGGCAATAGCAGAAGGTTCAGACTCTCTTGCCGCCATCTTGTGGCAATAGCAGAAGGTTCAGACTCTCTCGCCGCCATCTTGTGGCAACAGCAGAAGGTTCAGACTCTCTCGCTGCCATCTTGTGGCAACAGCAGAAGGTTCAGTGTATCCCAGCCAGTCTGCTTCAAAGCGAACACACATCCATATAACCTGTAAACATGGCCTCTAAAAGTCAACAGAGTGAAAAGAATACGTGGCTACTTTACCTGAAGAAGCATAGGAGCGGCATCTGAACACACTTTTCTCAGACTTCTCATCACATCGAAGAAAATCAGCTCTGGATGGATATAGCAAGAAACGAGAGCTCGTTAACTGACGAAGAGAAGCCTGGGCGCAGACAGTGCTGCTGATCCAATCCGTCGGCTCCAGAGAAACCAGGAAAAAAAAAATCCTCTTCAGACTGAGAACTGGCCGCTGCCGACTGCTGAGCCTCCTCAACTAAATCTGATTGCCCACACCGATAAATGTCCGTGTGGCACTGGATCTCAGACCCCAGAACACATCCTCCGACGTTGTTCGACCTATGATGTTCTGCGGCGTCAAACCTGGACAGAGGGAGCAGAACTGCAGATGCAGCTTTGAGACAGCCTTCAGACTCTGAGAAGACTGTGGGTTTCGTCATGGCGACAAGTCTGAAGATCTGACGCAACCAGTAAAAAAGGAAAAAAAATCGACGGCAGAAGAAGAAGGAAAACCTGCAGGCAGATATAATCAAGGCAGGAATAAAGCGATTCTAGAAAAAAGATTGTCGTTTACATTCACTCGGCAGTATGTTGTGACTTAAACGTTGATTTTTTGTCTGACCCAGATACACAGTCTAAATTTCAATGCTTGTCTTATTTATTCTATTTGTGCTGTCAGCAGTGACTGTTTGTGTGCTTGACATACGTGACGCTACAAACAGTGAAGTACAGCCTCGTTTTCATCAACTTCCATCTTGCACCGAGTTGTATGAAGATACGTGATTGCTCGTTTCATTTTCGTTGTCCTGAGTGTTGTGTATCTTACTCGAACAAGACCTAAGAGGCCGAAACGTATCGTGTTTTGTCTTGTGATTCGTCTGTCTACGTTTTTTTTTTTTGGGGGGATGTTTTATCGTGAACTTTCCGAATGTGTTTAGATTTCTGCCTGCTGTCGCCTCACTTTTCAACTAGAAAAAATAGACAAACAGTGAAACAGAATGAACAATATACTTCACTGCAGTCACGTATGTGAAGCACACCAACTATCACTGCTGACAACACGACTAGGAAAAAAAAAGACAAACAAGCAAGAATGCACAAGATGTACCCACGTGTTAGCGCCATCTTGGGTGTCATCACTCAGATTACCTGGGATTGGAAGGTGCAAAGTTCAGGTGCACCCGAATTAATATCAACATTCAGCATAGGTTTCAAGGATGTTTTGCTCTTTATGTGAAGGAGATAAATTACTGGAATTTCTTCCGATGCCTGAGAGAAACAATGATTATGCAGCACTGCAGTGTGTGTGTGTGTGTGGTGTGTGTGTGTGTGTGTGTGTGTGTGTGTGTGTGTGTGTGTGTGTGTGTGTGTGTGTGTGTGTGTGTGTGTGTGTGTGTGTGTGTGTGTGTGTGTGTGTGTGTGTGTGTGTGTGTGTGTGTGTGTGTGTGTGTGTGTGTGTGTGTGTGTGTGTGTGTGTGTGTGTGTGTGTGTGTGTGTGTGTGTGTGTGTGTGTGTGTGTGTGTGTGTGTGTGTGTGTGTGTGTGTGTGTGTGTGTGTGTGTGTTTGTGTGTGTGTGTTGCGTGCGTGCGTGCGTGTGTGCGTACGTGCGTGTGTGTGTGCGTACGTGCGTGTGTGTGTGGGTGGGGGGGGGGGGGGGGGGGGCGTGAGCGCGTGTGTGCATACATAATTTGGAATGGCGTAATAACAATAATAAAAAATATTCTTTCTTCTTCTTTCCATTGATAAATCTATGAAATACTGATGAGTATATGTCACCTCGATCTTTTATGTCTTTTTGGCTCACATAGGGAAACGTTGTGAATACATATTATGATCATCTATTTCGGTTGTCCGTGTATGTGGACACGTTTGCGGTCATAGTGTACTTTAACGTTGGACAGTCGTCAGCAAGTGAAAAGCTGAACAGTATATGTTGTTTTATCATCAGTCATCCCTTTCATAAAGTGTCACCGAATCGACATTTTTACCAATAATTTGGATTAAACAAATAGTGTTTACTTTCCTACTTTGATTACAATCAAGAACGGACTTACACCAGTATAAAAGATATGATGGTTTGATTGACATTATGTATGAGTATTGCAGCAAATATACAGTTCAGTCTGTGAAGGTCAGACCATTTACCGTCCTTTCTACTGAGCAGAGGTTGAAATAATGATACATGCATTTGTAAGTATAGAACGAAGATAACAACATATACACACATTGTGTCTCCTCCGGTTGGTTGCCTCCTGACGACTTGACATCGACTGCTCCCTGTGAATTGCCGGTGCCGGGAGTGAAGGGGTGGGCCAGGTAGTGGCTGTGTCTGTGGATGGGGGTTCCCGAACAAGCGGCGTGGGGGTAATGCCGTTGAGGTGGCACAGAAGATAACAAAAAAAAACAAACAAAAACAAAAACAAAACAAAAAAGGGAAAATAAAAGAAAAGAAAAGAAGCAAAACATAGCAAAAAGCATGTTCCCTTCATCGTTAACAAAATGTGCGAGACAATGTAAATTTTTATCGTCGAACATTCTGCAAACGATGAAATTTCTTTCCAATTTGAATGCGATCGTTATAGCGTACTGGTTCAGAAAAAAAAAAAAGTTCTGCAGAATTCGCTGGTACACATTCATGGTAAAAGATTTTGTATGCTTCCAAAACGTCTGTTCAGAACTGGTTATGACTTAGTAAAGTTTGGAATATACTCTGGACCATCATTTAAACTTTATTTTGTATCGTATCTATTTTGTTTAGTGCGTTGTGTGTGTGTATATATAATACTAGTATCGGAATGCTTTGCATAACACTGCATGACATTATATTGTTTTGAGCTCGAAAAAGAAGTGTTATAAAAAAAAAACACACAAAAGAGAACCTGGAGCCACCCTCCCGTCCATGTCTCGAAACCTCCCCCTAGGAATGATTAGGGGAATGGTCCAGAATCACCCCATGCAGTTCTATATGCACGTGACGGTGTCCACCTCTTTATCACGTAAGGTGCACACATTTAGGCACGTACCTATATTCCCTCCACGGGACCGTGCCCAACGTTACCCCACCTGGAAGTGAGTTCGGAACAGCAGGGATGTGAGAGGATTAATTGATTGATTGATTGACTGATTGATTGATTGATCGATCGATATTTAGTATGCATGGATGTTGATTTTGGGCCAGAGCCTGTCCTTGTCACGCATACAGTATTTTAACACATATCATTCATACTGACAATTCAACATAGCAACACTGTAAACTAATTTTACGATGATAAGCAGACCGTTCATCAACGTAATAATGACATGATGGGTAGTCAAACAGAAGGAAAGAGAAACAAACACAAACATACAAGCAAACAAAAATCAAGATCTACAGAGAGAGAGAGAGAGAGAGAGAGAGAGAGAGAGAGAGAGAGAGAGAGAGAGAGAGAGAGAGAGAGAGAGAGAGAGAGAGAGAGAGAAGAGAAGACAAGAGAAGACAAGACAAAGTTTTATTTGAGCTAGGCCTTCTGCCCATGTCAAGGGGGGGGGGGGGGGGGGGGGGGGGGGGGGGTAACAAAGGGAAATCGTATCATAATATCGTACATAAGATGAATAAAGTTTAATCGATACGGTCTTTAATCGCGAAAAGAGGGGGGGAAGGGATAGGACAGGTCGAGGGGTAGGGTAGGGATCGGGTGGGATGGGGTGGGGGTTGGAGAAAGGATGACGAAAAGTAGCATGTTCATAAGCCTGCAAAAATTGATCGTTAAACATTATATAAAGATTGATTTCTGAAAGTAAATGCTTTAGACAGGTACAGGGCAAGAGGCATACACATTCTTGTGTTAGAAAGCAAAAGGCTTAATTTAAAACGCATTTGGGTGAGAACAATATTTGGGTGGGATATACATTTCCCGGATAGCTTTATAGTAAGTACAAACCAATATAAAATGTAATTCTGATTCTTCAGAATTAGGGCAAAAAGGACAGCTAGTATTTTCTTTCCTTTTAGAATATCTATATAGGTGGGGTTTCAACTGTGAGACACCGAGTCTGACTCTTGACAAATGTTTTCTGAGAGAGCAGGGTTTTTAATAGTGAATAGATATGTCGGAACATCACATAATTGCCTGAACGATGAATAGAATCTGAATCTTTCTTTTGCCATAATTTTAGAATCGATATCCTGTAAATGGCAATCAAATAGTCTCTGCTTAAAGATGACACACAAAATATTTAACATTTTCAACTCCTTGGTTCTCCCAAACGAAACCAAAGCCGTATCTAAACAAAGTAAAGCATACGTTGGCTACCCAGTTCTTCTTACCGTTGCAAAACAGAGCATAGAGCATTTTGTAAGATTTCTTTGGAATACGGCTTTCGTCCATACGGGTTAGTTTTAACCAATACTTTATATACATTTTATAGATGTCTGAATATAAAGTGGGTATCTACCAGATTCACAGTACACAAGTGCATTTGGTGTTTTCATACTCACATTCAACAGACGTTTAATGGCTAGTAGATGAACTCTTTCAATAACTGTATGATCTGCTGTCAGACCCCACACTTCAGATCCGTATGTTAAGATTGGCTGAATTTGGCAATCAAAAATTTTAAGAAAAGTTTTGGGATTATTTTCTCCAAGTGACCACAGAAATTTCAAAACACTAAAAACACACTTTCTTCGCTTTCAGAGCCATATCCTCCAGTGAGTATGAAAACGTTAAGCCCGTAGATACCATTACTCCGAGGTATTTATATTCATTTACAACTTTTAGTTGGACACCTTTATAGAACCATTTTTCTCGACAAGCGATATGGCCCCCTTTTCTAAATATGACTATTTTAGATTTTTCTTCATTAACAGTTAGTTGGAGTCTGTCAACAGTGCTACTTAATACGTTCAGCTGGTGCTGAAGACCCCACTATGGTGTGGGAAAGAAGAACGACATCATCAGCAAATAACATGATTAGAATCTGTAACAAGTCAGGTGATAAGCTTATTCCGTGTTTGCCATGTGTTACAATGTCATTAGCAAGTTCATTAATAAACAGAGAAAAAAGAATAGGGCTGCAGTTGTCCCCCCCTGTTTTAACCCACGGGGGGGCACATAAAGGCTTCAGTAAGATCATTATTTGCTCGGACTCTAGCTTTCACCACTTGATATATACTCCTAATAGCTCGATACATTTTGCCATGAATACCACTTTTACGAAGAATTAACCACAAATGATTTCGATTTACCAAGTCAAAAGCTTTTTTAAAAATCAATAAACGCAGCATAAAGTTTCTTTCCAGAAGACAACTGTTTTTGCACTAGACTTATTAAAGTAAATATCTGATCAACTGTACTATAGTTCTTTCTGAATCCGCCTTGTGATTCGTTTAATATATTATTTTCTTCCACCCATTGTGTCAAGCGTTTATTGATGATATAAGTATACAGTTTGCCGCAAATGTTTAGCAATGAAATACCTCTATAGTTGTCAGGCGAATTAATATCGCCTTTTTTGTGTATCGGGTGTATAACTGATTCGGACCAGACAAGTGGAAAAGTCCCCAGAATCATACAATTTGTTGAAAAATTTGGTGATGAATGAGATAATTAAAGGAGGAGCGTATTTAAAACTCGCCACTAAATCCATCTGGTCCGGCCGCTTTTC
>JADBJO010001700.1:262500-270000 GCA_016801955.1 Conus betulinus | reverse complement strand
TACTGACCAGCGGATAAAGCTTGCCTAGCAGAACTAAATACAAACAAAACAGAGTTGAGAATGATCAGTCCACTGAAAAAATACATTCTCCTTTTGAAGTCTTGCCTGGTGATGGGCAGAGGAACACACAGATACCTGTCTGACTATAAAACTCCCAGTGAGACGTTATAGGGAGCAATGGCAATGAGGCCAGTAACCAGCCCGCTAACCAAATCCAAAGACAGGCCACAGCTGCTGATCTATCAAATCGCAAGGTGCTAAATGGAAAGTGAACTAGAAAACGATGCAGTGTGACCAGCCAGATGATCAGAGCTGACACCTCACTGGACAGTAAAGCCAAAAAAGAAAAAAAAAAAACAAACAAACAAACAAAAAAACAGCCACTTTACAGGTCACACTGCTTTACCACAATGGGGATATCTGTTTCGGAAGTGTTCATTAGCTACTCCAATGATTGAAATACACACTCTCATCAGAAAGCCAGCCAGCGTAAGGTTCAGGACAAACATACTGAACCCACTTGAAGAAGTCATGCTTCTTGCAAACAACCGTACACAGAAACAGAGGACAGAAGCTGTGACGAAGCCATTGCATCTTATCAGCATCTGAGATCCATTGCAAAAATATATATTGCCCTGCGCCTCTATACATCTGCCTCTGGCAGCCCACTGGGTTCTTTCAAGGTAGTGAGTAAACAGGTGCCTCAAGAGGTTCGCTGTGGCAGGATGGACCACATCATTGAGCCATGGAAAACTCAGTTGAGATGTGGCTTCTGTGAAAAGAAAGCCTACCACAAGTGTAAGTGGTACAAAGTCAGCGTCCATGGCAAGTGCTTTCACGCCCCGCACACGCACTACTGTGCAAACTTGATCTCATGCTGTTCTGAAGGACCAAAGAGAGGATGTCAATATGCATACTTCATAAATTTGACATTTGTGTTTCCAAAGCACTGGCTAAAGACGTTCTGCTCCTGTGCTCTTTTGTTACGCACGAACTGGTACAGGTCGCCTAAGTGACAATTGTGGAGTGTGGCCCGTCCACTTTGGGTGGGCAGTGGACATGAAGTGCGTGATTCCTGTCGGGAGTATGTTTACCTGTCAATTCTTGGAGGGGGGAAGGAGGAGAACGCATAAACTCGCCGGAATAGGGTGTTTTGCGAGCGTAAACGAACACTCGTGAACTGGGAGTTCTTCGATGTGATCGGGAGGATTCCGTGCATGTGAGTGCTGTCTTGTGAGTTCCCAAGGTGAATTCGGGGTGTCATCGTGTCTGCAAGTCAGTACGAATTGAGGCTTCACCCGCGGAGGTTGGGTTGGCCTTGTGCTCAAGTCTATTTCTGTCGTTGAGGCAGGGGTTCTGGGTATGCCCTCGAGCGACTTGTGAAGGTTTGGCTACATGAGTTTGGATTGTCGGTGTTTCGGTGTTCAGTGACGGGTTCTGCATTGACCAGGGGCTGGCTGTCTGGCAATCCCAGCGACAGAGGGTGTCGTCCAGTGTGTGTCGTTCCTGTTTTGTCCCAAGGTGAGTGTGTCAAGTAGCAGAAATTCGGGAGGGCTGTAAAGTTGGTTGTTTGCAGATAGCATATTTTATCAACTTTTGTATTTCGGTCCCCAGGAATGGAGGATTTTTAAAAATTTATTTTTATTCACAAAGTTTTTTTCATGTGAGTTCGACTAAGGGGGGAATTCTGTGGGAGGAGAGAAGAGAAGGAGGAAATTTTCAATGCGCGGAAGTTTGAATAGAAAAAAGGGTATATAATTTGAACATAAAGTCAAGGAAAGCCCTACGCGTAGGAATAAAACAATGTGTGTTTCGGATCTACATTGATGCATATTGGTGGATTATTATCGTGGTATTGATGTGCTAAGACATAATAGGTTGATGTGTACTTGATAGTGTTCGTAGGTGTAAAAAAAACTATCAATCTCAAGGGCATATTGTTTTCAAGTTTGCTAAAGATTAGCTATTTTCTGAGAGAGTGTAAGTTTGCGTCGGAGGAGCGAAACTTTTACTATTAAAAGGAAAGAGTCTGTCACGCGGAGCGTGGCAGGTACAGAGGGCAGACTGCATGCGCTGTGTCTGAGCGTGTGTGCGGTTTTATCGATCGATAGGTGACGGGTGGTGGTACCTCGGATAGACACGTCTTGTAAAGGTTCACTTCTGGTGTTTGAGCGTAGAAACAAACTGGGTTGGATGGGCGGAAAAATAAATCAGGGATTATTCCATAATAAAAGAGTTTGTTTTCTAATTTTTTTTAAAGATTTGCAGGTGAATTATTGATTATGTTAAATACAATAGTCGTATCATCAGATACTTGGAATAGTTTACCACAACTGAATAGCAGATGATAATAAAAGATATTTCAGATACTTAGGAATTGTGCCTCAGAAGTCTACTCTTGGTGTATACATATATGTATATGGTTCTTGTTTTAGTCGACGGGGTGCGCCAGTGTTCAGAAAGTTTGCCTCGGCATTGTGGTGTCGGTAGGCAATGTTTAAATTAATGTATAGCAGCACTCGGAAATCATTATCGAGCTTACGTAATTGGTAATTGTCCTAACACTTGATAATTTCCGTTAACATTTGTGGGATTATGATTGTGCCTACCAGGAAATTAGGGTATCCGGGTTCAATTCTATTGTTTTTTTTTCCTTGAGGTGTGTTTGATGATTCTATTAAGCATGCTATTAAGTGATAGGCCCTGAATTGTGACTGGTACTGGTGGTCACTAACGGTCAGTTGTTCGTTGGAGTAAAGATGATTTACGATCTCACTGCATCATTGTGTCCTGAAGACATCCATGGGGACTGAAGTCGTAGGAATGTAATTCAGACGGTATGATCACTGTTATGAAGGAATGGTTGCAACTATGTTTGTGGCCGTTGATGGAAATGGAAAGTCAGTGGAGTCGGTTTTAAATTTGTGATGGAAAATTGCTGGTGAGAGAGAATCTGTGTGTCAAGGTGGCTGATTGTATAAGTCAAGGTTAAATTCTAATCAGCTGTCACACTTTGGTTATGACGTGTACACCTCAGGACAATATTTAATGAATTGATGTGAAATGCTAAAAATGAAAACACTCAGAACCGTTACTTAAGTGAAACAGCAAATAACTTTTATTCTTCTGTGGTAGTAACACACACTTTCTTTTTCACAGGTTCCAGCGAGTTTTCTTTCTCCTGCACAGAGGGTCGGCCTCTCGGGTTATGGGGTCGTCTTACCTCCACTTCCACTGTCACCCCTGCCCATTCCTCTGCCTGGAGTGGGGACGCGCCTAGATCCGGCAGGGTGTGTTCTGGTCTGGATGCCAACTCCGTTTTCTGCAGTCCCAGTATTTGCAGTTCCTCCAGCTTCGGTTCTATCTTTTTCTTCGGGGTGGGCAAAGCACCTCGAGGGCCTACTAAAGGTGTAATGTGCGGTACATCATACGCGTAAATAAAGGAAAGAAAAAAAAAGAAGAAGAAGAAACACCCCGCTGTGCTCCGTGTGAATTGTGGGTGATATAGTTGGTGCCTAGTAAGTAGGGGACCGGACTTTGCGATTCATCACTACTTCATTTCATCTGCTTCGTCTCAAGCGCTTCAGTGCAGGTCTTGTGCGTTTTTTTTTTTTTTTTTTTTTTTTTTTTTTGTGGCACATTGATATGAGGGCGTGGTGGATCAGAGGCAGACTTTTACGTTGTGATATTGCAAAACACTTTCTGTATTGCCGGTCTTTTTTTTTTTTCTGTGTGCATGTGCATGTGTCGAGTGTCCGCCAGGGACTTTGAGTGAGATACTTAAAGTGCAAGGTTGGGTTTCGGGTCCTTTGAACAATTTAGGTGCTTAATGGATATTTTGGGGATTGAGTTTGGGTGTAGGGATAGTCTGACACCGGTAAAAAAAGAAATAGTATAAGGAGTACAGCTTGGAGAAGGAGGGTGTACGCTGAAGCATCACGTGGGCATCTCGGGTTCGGTGGAATATCAACCTTGTTTGATACTTCAGCCCGAGATTACCAGGTGATATATTTCTTCATCCATGTCCCTTCTGTTATTGGCCTTCAGTGGGCTGATATGTGTGTGTGTGTGTGTGTGTGTGTGTGCGCGCCTCTTGAGGGAAGGGTCCCCACATGTGAATGCGCAGCGCATGCGCGCACAGGTATGCATAAGGGGCCATGTGATGATGGTCGCGCATTGCTGTTATTAGTATAGTTGGATTCCTCTTTACTTTTTTTTTGCGTGTGGGGGAAAACCGCGTGCGTGTGTTGAATGTAAAGGTCTTGGTGTTTTCATCTGCTATTCTGTTGGTGAGACTGCGTGTGTGAATGCAAATAAAGCCGTCTGTTTGTGCACCATATTTCCCCTGTCTGTGTGTTTGTTGTGTGGCGTTCGTACTCTCAGGTAAATGGTGGAGGGGTGGTTATAAAGGGGGTTATATTCATACATATATCCCTGTCTACTGTCTTATACAGTGACATCTTTGAACTTGTGTACCTTTGAGTATTTTTCTTTCTTTTTAGATTTTAGGAACACGTTCTGATGTGAAATGGTTTATATTAGAACACAAATCAAATCTTCCGTCTTCTGTGTTGATATTTTTTTCCCCACTTGATAGAATTGGTGTCGGAAACGTGTTTATCTGCAGAAGACTTGGGATGGGATGGTAGCATTGACACTGTATCTTTGCAACTTTTATCTTGTGCACGCTGAACTGTATTTCGAAGTTTGGAATTAACATATACAGACTGCATTTTTTTTGGGGTTAGATTTAGCCGTTTGTGGCAATTAAAACAACGAAACTGTTGCCTGTATTTTTGCTGTATGATGTTATGAAACCTCCCTACCCTCTAGATCCAACCATCCCTAAAAAAGGGGACACATAGTTCACGCTCAAAGTCAACATTTTCACACACACACACACACACACACACACACACACACACACACACACACACACACTTTTCAATGATCAGTCCAACCGATTTGCTGGTCACCACTCCTCCCAAGTACACTTCTGGGGTAAAAACTTTGAGTAAAAAAAAAAAAAAAAAAATGAGTTGCCATTACTGAAGAAGTTTTTAAGCGAAAATTTTATTGGAGATAATACAATTTAAAATGAAACTGTTTACTTCTGTTTTTTTTTTATTTTACACAAAGTACACACACACACACACACACACACACACACACACACACACACACATATATATATATATATATATATATATATATATATATATATATATATATATATATATATATATAACAAAGCTTGCTTTTATGTCTTAAAATGAAGAAATAGGGGGAGATAAGCATTCATATCTGCAGCTGTAGTTAATTCTGCCTAACTAACAGTATGTGCTTGAGAGGGTGAATGGGGAATAATAATTGCTTCTGAAAATGAGACTTCAGCAAGCTTATAGTCTTCAAGGGGGAGAATATCTCTAATGGGGAGGAAACTCACTGACATATAACTCCTGGTCAGATACCGGTATTTCGAAACCTGATTGTTTCTCCTCAGTGACTGTGGGAGTGGTAACTTGACTACTCTCAGTCAGGTTTTTTTTTTTCAGTATCCATGGTGATCTTGTAGCTGGTCCTCTGCTTGGTCTTCACATCACTGATGTCCATGCCATTTCTTACTGATGTTTCATCCAGTCTTTCAGCCAACTTGGCAAGTCTCCTTGGCTCGACATTGGTCGTTTTTTTTTTTTTTTTTTTTTTTTGTTCAATACCACAATCACGCCTTCGTATAAACAACATTGTCTCCATTGCCTGACGTTTCCCTGTGATCCTTAGGCAACTGTGGCAAATTTAGCAAAACTGTATCAAGGATCCATCATCTGAAAACAGTGTACTAGGGAGTTTCCTTTTAATTCCACCAACCTTGAAAAAAAAAAAAAAAAAAACTACAGGATATACCTCAGCATACTCACAGAATGGCCAGGTGATTCCATTGATACCCTGGGTAGAACAATTTGTTGGCATTAAAACCAAAAGCGCCCAATCTAAATTTTGCAATATGTATACAGTGTCATTCATTTAAATTGTTCACATAGTTTTTTTTTCTGTTAATTGCTATACAAGGAGTACAATGATTAACATATTTCCTTACATTCCACTGGATTGTCTACTTCATTAGGAACTGTATCGCCATAGAAGTTGGAGCAAGGGGATTTGTAGGCTCGTCAGCATATGACCTCATGAAACAGCTAGGGATTTCAGGTAAGAAGGGGACCAGAACCCAGAAGGCAATGGCAAAGGCAGCCAGAAAGAGTTTCAGCTGGACCTGGTCGAGGAGGAACAAAAGTGAAATTCATAAGGCTTAATTTTCCAAACCTAGAGCAGGTGTCCCGTTAGCAGTGGGGTAAGACATCCGTCGAAAAAGGCACGTCTTAAGACGCCCCACCCATCCAAAAATGTAGTGTGTTCGAATCCCGGCAGCGCCAGAAAAAAAAGCTGGCAGTAGAAAGGCATCTGGGGGTCATAATCTTGATGCTGCCCGGCCCCCTTAGAGTGTAAACAGTTCAGGACCGGAACACGTGTCTGAGTGGGGTTTCTTCTCTGAGGAACTTCTGTTTTCAACATCTCATTAGAGTTTCTTTCTGCCGTTTTCTGCATATTCCAGGATTTTTAATGACGCCTGCAAGGTTGATATAAAATGTCCTGCAGTTTGCTCTACGTTTGACAAGAGCTTAGCACAAAACACTTCGCAGTGAATAAAACCTGATCTATGGGAACTGGTTTTTGCTGACTTCAAACGTTTTTCCCGTCATTGACCTGTTAGTGTTAATAGGATGATAGGATTCTACAGCCTACCACTTGAACAATGCATGCATTTGTTGAGAGGGAGTGAGTACATGAGTTGCCACCAAGATTTCAAGAGAAAGGAAAGAAAAACATGTCAGTCCGGATTTAAAAACAGACATATACATTGGGAAAATGGAGCGACTTCATCACCATAGAGAAAGCGCTGAAATCAAATTCTCGCCAACTAAGTTTATACCAAAAGTGGTCTGAAAAGACTCTCAACACGGCCGATGCCACCAGAGAGTGATGACCAATTCCTTGTATATAACTAAAGACGCTACCTTACCTGCTGGCACTCACAGAGAGGTCAATAGCTGATGGAGGCCAGTGAAGCTGACATATTCAAATACAGGCACTGAAACTTGTTGTCGTTTATTGTTGTTTTTTTTTTCTGTGGATATCTATCTCTATTTCTCTCTGTCTGTCTGTCTGTCTGTCTCTCTCTTTCGAAATATATATCAGTACACACACACACACACACACACACACACACTCCATATATATATATATATATATATATATATATATATACATATCTATATATATATATATATATATATATATATATATAATGCTGAACAATTCAGTAGTGGGTGAAAACAAGAGCAGGCTAACAATTCTTCAGTCATTATATAACGACTTGACGAAGATTTAAACTTTTAGAAAAAAAAAAAAAAAATTGGAAGATGAAGAAAACGGGGAGAATAT
>JADBJO010001700.1:230000-257500 GCA_016801955.1 Conus betulinus | reverse complement strand
ATTGGGTTGTCATCGTATACCTACCTACAACAACACAATCTTTTACTCTTGTCTTCAACGTTACTCAGTGGCACCATCTTCCAGTCTCATCCTGCAGCACTGATACTCCCATGGGAGCAGAACACCTAGGGACCACGCCCCCAGCAGACTGACACCCAAAGTCCGGGCGGCGTGTTGCCATAGCTCACTACCAGCAGCAGGTACACTGCTCCTTCAGCAGCGACAGGAGGGCAGGCTGGGCACTGCTACGGGGTCAACGGGTCTGCACAACAAGCAGCCCGCCCAGAAGATTCTGTTCATAGACCCATTTAAAAGAGAGGAGACAGACAACGTGTTTTTTCACTTCTTTAAAACGTCCAGTGCATTTTGAAATGAGTATTTAAGAAAGAACGAAATACACAACACTCAAAATTTTGGAATCGTTTAGACTTCATAGTCTAAAACTGACTAACACGACTTGTGGACTGGCTAGGCGGCATAGATGGTGAGGGAAAGGTTTTGAACCCGAGTCCACACACACGCCCGTGCCCCACCTGGCCTTTTTCTCTCCAGTTGAGGTGTGCTCCTGACAACACTCTCTTATCGCAAGGCTCCACGTGCACACAACACGACTGGTTTACCTTTCAAAGGAAACGTAAAATGAAAACTACACGAGCCGAGAAATTTAACTGTAGACTGATGTGCATATCATTTTGACTGGCGATCTGAAAAGAACAGCCAAGGATTCTCATGACATGTATTGCGAGTATGGCAATTCCGCTTTTAATTTTGACAGTTCCTCTGCATTTTAGGAAACATATAATTTTCCAGCAATGTACGCAATAATAAAGGAAAACGTAGGTGTGTTTTTTTTTTTTTTACTTCGTCTGGAATGTGCATAATCAGTGCTATATGCAATGGTGGTCTCAATTGGCGCGCAATAGTAATGTATCTTAATAGTAGTGTAGTTTAAATGATTGTTCTCTAATTTCTTGACAATAGTCCGTATTTATTTTGAACTAATTTCGCTGTTTACTGGTATAAGAGAAACTCGAATCTGACCGTTTGCTACTTGTTGTGTTTCAACTTATATTGCTAAATGGAAATCCTGTGTCTTTGAGGACTGAAAATAAATGGTATTAAATCCTGAATTAGAGCCGGCTTGAGGCCCAGCAGTGCAGTCAGTTGTGATCACTCCACAGTGCTGTAAGGAAATGTGCTGCTGAAACAATAAATAAAAACCATTAAGTGAACGGTATTGAAAATCTTTGAGCTTATGTTTTAGGATCCACTAGGGGTGCAAGGGAGACAACAATGGTGTCAGCAGTCCGAAAGATCAGCTCTACTGTATAACAACCCAACCAGTGTCAATCACGTAAGTGCGGTCAGCAGCAAAGTATTGTGCAGAACAGCCTTTACTTGGATGTCCTAAGAGCATCAATTTTCCCACTGACTGACCAAACAATATGTTGAGCAATTCTGTATCGTGGGAAAATGAGTGAAAACCAACAACGCATCTGTCATCACATAAATGACATTGCAAAAACTTAATCAGCAAAGGGAGTGGGGTAAGGTGGAACGAAACAAAATTTAGAATGAAAAATCAGAAAATATATCATCAACATAAAATCCTTCACTAGCAGCAGATGGAGACCATATTAATCTAGATTAATCTATATCTATTCTTCCCTACGAGATGTTTTTCTCCGCCCGCCACTAATTGCGTTCAGACGTGACACCAACCTTCGGGACCACCTGGTGCGAGCTGCTATCCCCAGAGACAGACCATCCCTCCCTCCAGGCACCAGTCCTAGTGGTGTAAAATGCTGCAAATCATGTCCATTCATCGACCAATCAAGGACCATCATCGGCTCCAAGGAGAGGTTCACTGTCAAGGCACCGTTCAAACTGCCAGACTGAGAACATAATGTATGTCCTTACGTGCACACTGTGTAACAAGAAATACACTGGTGAGAAATACCGTCGCCTAGATGATCGCTTCCCAGAGCACCTGCGGTCAATGCGCCTGGGATACAGTGACCCTGTAGGCGTGCACTTCAACAGCCCTCAACACAGCTTCAAGCACTCATGAGTTGCTGTGGTCTGGCAGAACCATGCAAGTGGCCCTTACAGACTGTTCATGGGGTCTACAGTCATTGCCCGCCCTGGCACCCGCGTCCCGAATGGACTGAACACAAGGAATGGCCGCAGTGTCTTCCAGGCTTATCCTAACAATTTTTGTTTGTTTGTCAGTATGTGTGTCACACTTGTCAGTGTGTGTGAAGGGTGCATGTGTACACTAGGATGTGTGTTTACAGCAGACCTCTTTCCATCCCCTCCTCCCCCCCTGTCTCTCCCCCCCACTCTCTCTCTTCCCATATCCTTGCTAGTTGTGCTTACCTTCTGTGTACCTATGTGTGTGTGTGTGTGTGTGTGTGTGTGTGTGTGTGTGTGTGTGTGTGTGTGTGTGTGTGTGTGTGATTTTTTTTTCTGTTGTTGCTATCTTCTTCTTCTTCTTCTTCTTCTTCTTCTTCTTCTTCTTGTTTCTGTCTGTCACGAACTCATTCTGATGATGAAGACACTAAGTGTCGAAACGTCCTAACTTCTTTTCCACCTGTAAGTGGACATTTTACCTTTTTTGCTGTTTCACTTGATTCACAGTTAATTACAAAGCCCTGTTTAGTTATATATTGGAATGAAGAGGCGTTTATTACGTGTGCTTCTGTCGCCTTCGATTTGATATTAAACATGGCACATAAAAACACGATGGTGTATCTTCTCATTGATCACTATATGATATCTGACTAAAGCGATATATCCCAGCACAGACACAACTACATGGCATTGACACTGCGTTGCATCTATTCAGAGAATGCCATCTGTAAGGACCTCTTATGTGGGCGCAATGTTAGAATGAGTTTCGAGCCATTGCAGCAGTTTAGCTTCATTGGACTTCCTCCGTTTCTCTGCCAGCGTGTTGAAGGTGTACATGAAGGGATTGACAGCAGAGTTCAGGGGCAGTATGAAAATGGCCAGTGCCACGTTGACCTCCCCAGGAATGGGAGTGCCGGTCAGTGCCAGCAACCCACACAGTCCAATGGGAAACCAGCATACAAAATCTGATACTGCGACAGTGATCAATCTCCGGGCTATGGCCGTGTCCCGTGACACCTTTGTGGTATTAATCTTTAAGGAATTCTTCTGTATTGACCAGTAGATGGACGCATGCCCAGCAGAAATAAATACAAACAAAATAAAATTTAGAATGATCAGTACACTGACCGAATAAAATCTCCCTTTGAAGTCGTGTCTTGTAATGGGCAAAGGAATACAGATACCCGTCTGGCTATAAAACTCCCAGTGTGACGTCATGGGGAGTAATGGCAGCGAGGCCAGTGACCAGCCCACGAACCAGATGAAGAGAAACAGGCCACAGCTGCTGACTTTCTCTCAAATCGCAAGGTGCTGAATGGAAAGTGAAAGACCAGAAAACGATCTAGTGTGATCAGCCAGATGGTGGAAGCAGACACCTCACTGGACAACAGAGACAGAAAACCAGCCACCTTACAGGCCACACTGTTTTTCCATCTGTCATCATAGTGGAGATACCTGCCACGGAAACGTTCATCAGCCGCTCCAATAACTGAAACATAGACACCCATTAGAAAGTCAGCCAGGGTGAGGCTGCGGACAAAGACGCTGAACCCACTTGAAGCAGCCATGCTCCTTGCAAAGGAACGTGCACAGAAACAGAAGACGTTACCGCTCATCGACAGACAGGCGACCAGCCACCACAGGAACGCGTGGTACGACCATGACCGTAGTAAATCATCACATGAAGATAGTTCGTCTCTTGGGGAATGGCAGGATGAGGGAGGAAAGTTACTCGGGAGCATTTCCTCACAGCATATTTCATAAGTTTGTGCAGATATAACACGCAAGTGGACAGACATTTTTCAACATGTCAGGTGGGTAATTTGTCACCGGGCTGGCATTCATGTACAGTTCAGTTAATTTGAGTGTGAACTGAAATCCCCTGGAAGTTATTGTATGAGTATGAGTGAAAGTTAAGTTCAGAATCTGTATGTGAGGAAAGGACGAGAAGACCTCTGTGTCAACACTGTCAGTGAAGTCAACGACAGGTCGACCAGTCTGAGAACACTTTGCCCATTGACAAATGAAGAACCAGTGTAAAGAGAACTGAGAGGGTTGGTAGACAATGATAATGCGTGCAAATTACTTAACCCTAAAAAAGAAGTTATGTTCACATGCCTCAGCTTGTTCTCACTGAGGTCAAGAAACCGCAGATTTTGCATCTCAATACTAGGGAGAAGGTCAAGTTACACTGGGCAAGGACAAGATGAATGAGATAGAGATAATGGGTCTTACGTCAGACAGCGTCATTCCAGAGCTGGTTGTATCCAGATAACGAATATTTGGAAACAGTGTCAGTGAGAAAGGATGGGGGCAGAAGAATATTTGGCGTTCACACAGACAACCCACAGGACAACTTGAATCACACGCTATTTCATCATCACGCATTGGACAGTGAGGCCAGCCATCACACAGTGATTAGTGTGTAGACAGGTTGTGGATGCTCTACACCTACAAAATCCCAAACACAGCACATCCTCACATTCATCTTCGTCCTTTTGGTCAAGACAATCATACATTCCATTGCATCGGCTGTAGACAGGCAGACAGTCATTAAAATCACCGGGACAGCGGTAATGACTGTCCGGACAAGACTCATTAAAATACATTGGCTCTGAGGTAAAGCGTCTATTGCCATCAAAGCTGATTAAGACAGGGAAGGATAAGAGGAAAACTGTAAAGTCGCTATTCCATACGTGCTGCAGTTGTGTTCATCCCAGCCATCCCAGCACTGGGGAATTTGATCACACACCATGTCATAGGAAATGCATCGTCCATCACCGCATTTGAATGTGTTTCATACAATCAGGATGGCGACAGATTGATTCATCACTGTTATCGTGGCAATCACCCACAGAATCACATAGCTGAGTGTATGGCACAGTCGTCACGTGGTCACTGCATGTAAATGTTGGGAGTAAAACGACGAAGTGATTGGTCGAATGTAGTCTGTTGACGTAAGAGGAGCCATTGGACACGTAGCAAGATGTGTACTGTTGGCCACACACTGTCCACTTTTGGACACCACATGTAAGGAATGTGTGCGTTACTTGGCCATCTTGACACACTGATATGGATTCTTGTCGCCAAGACATCACAGCCTGAGTGTTCTTCAGTGCTATTGATCTGACAGGATATTGCTTATAGGTCTGGTTTGTATCAATCTCACAAACGACACCAAACGGCGATACTTTATAACTGAGAGACTGACAGGGCATATTGTTATGCTTATGCTTCATAGCAAAATAACAATACAACCGGCCATTAAACATCTGTCTCTCCCCCGCACCTTGAATGTGTGATGAAGAACTAGCTTGTCATGAAGAGCTACATGTCTATACATTGCAGGCAATGCTAAATCATTAGAGACCACGCCAACATACAGTTTAGTCAGAGTGTTTACATGCATTGCTGTCATTTTCAACACCACAGTAATCCATTCATGGATACACTTAGGAAAACCTACCACTCCCTTCAAGCTATGGCAGTACTGTTGAGATATTTTGATGACAATTGGTATGGCAGCATCAGCTGCAGGCAGGTCATTAACAAATGTGTAACATGACCCACACAATGCCACCATCCCTTGACATTCAGGACTGCTGAAGGGACATTGCCCTGTTGTTTCATCTCGACCATCCTCACACTCGGTCTTCATATTGCAATATACGTGGTGACGAAAACTGGATAATGACCTGCTGAGCAGTTCCACAAGCCACTGGGCATTGTTTCAGGTGCATTACTATAGGGGAAAAAGGAAAAGAAAAGTTGAAAACAACCAGACGTGGTACACGAAAACGTTTCAATTCTCACAAGAAGTGTTGTTGCATTGACAGCAAGGGCAAAATTTGATCTACGGTCTGTAACTCTTTTCCATACGCGAACACAGTCATCCACACATCGAGATAATATGGCATGAATATGGTGCGATGTGTGTTCTTTAAAACTGACCATGACCATATTTCCAGCTGGCACACATACACGTCCCTCCACATAGTACGACCCTATAAAGCTCAGGTTCCTCTTCATTGTCATATAGCCAGAGGTTGACGACGTCATTACAACGAATATACTTTCTGGTTGTTCTTGATGTTCACTTCGTCTTGCTATGAACAGTGGTTTAGAAGGATGTGAATGTCTTGCAATAATAAGACACTGAATTAGCTAAGCTAGTAGTCAACTCAGCCACACACCAACAAAGCAAATTAATCTAAAGACTGTCTAGTTAATCACGTCGTAGCGATCCATCTGACACACATCTAACCCATAGACTAATCAACTCAAAAAGAACAATCCACGATCGGTCTATCGTGTAGATTTAGGAAATAGTCTTATTCACCCAACAAATATTTCAGCCTCTGCGTATATCCACCCTCTGACTCATGCTTCTCTACATGCCATCACAGGCACACGGATATATATTTTGCATACATACAACCATATACAAATTAGTACACAAACAATTCGTTAGTAAGCAAATTCCTGCTGGAATGCATATCATGGTTATACTCTCAATCTAACCAAAACTATCTGCACCGGAAGGGTTCGTTTCAGGCGTGCAAGCAGCAAGTACGAAATCATCCATAAAAGGTCATCCACATTTTTACACAGATCGAAACAACCAGTACTTCAATAGCAACAGTTTAAAAGTCGCAAAAACTGCCTACACACACACGCCCACACACACACACACACACACACACACACAAACGCGCGCGAGCGCGCGCTCGCTTTTGAACTAGTGCTTATCATCATTTAAGACACTTTCTGTAACACATCTTTGTTTTCTCCTCCTCCATTCCCCTTTTCTGTCCCTCACCGTTCTTCTTGAGGGTTCATGGAGTTGTGTTGATGATTACTCCGTCAACAAGAAACTGATCTGTTATTTGTTGCGCGGATAATAATGAAAAAGACAGTTTAATATTGGTTTGGCCCTATAGCCTTGCAAAAAAGAACACAAACCTTTTTTGCATTTGAATGCGTATCATGATATAACTTAAATGTACACCAAAACTGTTTTGACTCGAATCGAGATTATTGTTGAACAATAGTGCATCTCTTCTGAACTTTGATGAATGGTTTGTATAACCACGATGACTCCATATTGAGAGAAGATGATTTTTTTTTTTTTTTTTTTTCTATGGAGTGACTTTGGGAAAAAGTACATATAACGTTTTCATTTCTAATTAACAAAACGTTTTTTTTTATTTCTTAATGTATGTAAAGTAGCCGGTTTTTTGCTTTGATTACTGAAGTTTTGACAATATACTAAAAGAAGTGATTTTGTGATAGCCATTATCCTGAATAAGGTATAAAACAGGGAAAACTTATATGCCAGACTACAAAGGGCATGAACTGAACACAACACAGTAATCCACTCCATGATGGCACACACACACACACACACACACACACACACACATATATATATATATATATATATATATATATATATATATATATATATATATATATATATATATATTCAGTTATGAATTTTCTGGCTATTTTTTTAATATAAAGTGCTCAACCAATTCGGGAGCAGCCTAAAAATGATGATAAAAGTTAAACTTAAAACCGGGATTACAAGTTGTTTCGAGGTATTCTCTCTTCAGATCCATACCATCCCTTGCTATAGGCCTCAATATATATATATAGGAGTTGTGAATTGTATTCAGGGAAAGGAAGAAAGAATTGTGTTGCACGTGTGTGCAAGGGGGGGGGGGGGGGGGGGGGGGGGGGGGGGGGGCCAGGGTTGTGAAATCTTCTATGCTAACTGTGCTGCGTGAGGGGCTCTGTTAGGGTTGTTATTTTATATTTACTGACAAAAAATTTCCTTTATGCCTGCAACTGTCTGTCATTTCAACTCTTGTGTTTAGTGTTGCCATACCGGGCTTACACAAGATTATCCATTTTTCTGTTGTGCATAAGCTGCATCTCTTGGTGCTGTTGTTATACGCTGCTGCTCTTCTGACTATTTTCCATATTATGTTGAAGTCTATATTTGCTGTCTTAAGATACCATACGTGTTTACTTAATTCTGTTTGGTTTCTGTATTTTTCATATTTGAACGATTGCTTATGGTTAGCATACCTAGTTTTGAATTTATTTTCAGTAATCCCTACATATGTCTCTTTGCTATTATCTGTTGTCACAGTAGCTTGGTATACAATGTTGTCAATGCCCTCTGAACAATCAGTGTCTCTCTGACAACATTGTATACCAAGCTACTGTGACAACAGATAATAGCAAAGAGACATATATAGGGATTACTGAAAATAAATTCAAAACTAGGTATGCTAACCATAAGCAATCGTTCAAATATGAAAAATACAGAAACCAAACAGAATTAAGTAAACACGTATGGTATCTTAAGACAGCAAAATATAGACTTCAACATAACATGGAAAATAGTCAGAAGAGCAGCAGCGTATAACAACAGCACCAAGAGATGCAGCTTATGCACAACAGAAAAATGGATAATCTTGTGTAAGCCCGGTATGGCAACACTAAACACAAGAGTTGAAATGACAGACAGTTGCAGGCATAAAAGGAAATTGTTGTCAGTAGATATAAAATAACAACCCTAACAGAGCCCCTCACGCAGCACAATTAGCATAGAAGATTTCACAACCCTGGTAGAACCCCCCCCCCCCCCCCCCCCCTTGCGTGCAACACGTGGGTAGACCCCCCCCCCCCCCCCCCCCCCCCCACTCTTTCTTCCTTTCCCTGAATGGTATGGGATCTGAAGAGAGAATACCTCGAAACAACTTGTAATCCGGGTTTTAAGTTTTACTTTTATCATCATTTATATATATATATATATATATATATATATATATATATATATATATATTATATATATTGTGTGTGTGTAAGCGTGAGTTCTGCATGTGTTTCACGCGGCCTGTATCTTTTTACAATTTTGATTTTTTTTGGGGGTGCGTTCAGGGAGGGTGTGTTAAGGGATGGTGTGTTGACAAGAATTTCCATTTGTGCCTGCAATTGTTTATGATCTCAACTTTTGAATTCAGAGTTGCTAGATGAGGTTTGCATAATATCAGCCACTTTTCTGTAGAACATAGGTTGCATTTTTTAGAGATATTGTTGTATGGTGCTGCTCTTTTTATAATTTTCCATGATATATTATAGTCTATTTTTTTTATCTTTAAGTTTCCAAATGTGTTTGCTTAGTTCTGTTTGGTTTTTATATTTTTCATTTTTGAAGGACTGTTTATGGTTTGCATATCTAGTTTTGAAATGGTTTGCAGTAATCCCTATGTATGTTTCTTTGTCACTATCAGTTGTTACTGTGGCTTGGTATACAATATTATTGTAAAGGCATTTATTATTCAGGGGGCATTGATCTTTTTTTGTGCAGTTACAAGATGTCCTTTTGTTACCCTTTTTGGCTGTGTTGCCTTTAGTTTTGTTAGATGAGTCAATTATGTTTTTGAGGTTGGGCATACATGAATATGATAGCTGACGGTGTTTTTTATTGAATATTTTAGATAGTACATGTTCTTTTGAAATGATGTTATAAGAATTTTAAAGAATTCTTTTCCTACATTAGTCTTTATTCTTCCATCATATGGGGGATTATACCATATGATCTTCCTTTTCCTGTTTTTCTTATTACTGTTCATGTTATTATCTGGGTTGTATTGTAGTTTGTAGTTGTAGCCACTTTTTTTCAGTGCCTTTAGATAGTCTTTTGTTTATGCCATTGGGTATGGTTTTTAGGATAGAAGGTGGATGGTTACTTTTGATGTCTACGTAGATGGGTGTATCATTAGGTTTTTTATAAACTACAATACAACCCAGATAATAACATGAACAGTAATAAGAAAAAAAACAGGAAAAGGAAGATCATATGGTATAATCCCCCATATGATGGAAGAATAAAGACTAATGTAGGAAAAGAATTCTTTAAAATTCTTATAACATCATTTCCAAAAGAACATGTACTATCTAAAATATTCAATAAAAACACCGTCAAGCTATCATATTCATGTATGCCCAACCTCAAAAACATAATTGACTCATCTAACACAAAACTAAAGGCAATACAGCCAAAAAGGGTAACAAAAGGACATCTTGTAACTGCACAAAAAAAGATCAATGCCCCCTGAATAATAAATGCCTTTACAATAATATTGTATACCAAGCCACAGTAACAACTGATAGTGACAAAGAAACATACATAGGGATTACTGCAAACCATTCAAAACTAGATATGCAAACCATAAACAGTCCTTCAAAAATGAAAAATATAAAAACCAAACAGAACTAAGCAAACACATTTGGAAACTTAAAGATAAAAAAATAGACTATAATATATCATGGAAAATATAAAAAGAGCAGCACCATACAACAATATCTCTAAAAAATGCAACCTATGTTTCTACAGAAAAGTGGCTGATATTATGCAAACCTCATCTAGCAACTCTGAATTCAAAAGTTGAGATCATAAACAATTGCAGGCACAAATGGAAATTCTTGTCAACACACCATTCCTTAACACACCCTCCCTGAACGCACCCCCCCAAAAAATCAAAATTGTAAAAAGATACAGGCCGCGTGAAACACATGCAGAACTCACGCTTACACACACACAATATATATAACACCGGTAGCGTGCCCAAATGAAACACCTGAAGAGAGCAGAGAGCTGGAAACAAGCTTGTTGGTGTTTTTTTTAATCTCTTTTTTAATCACATTTTTAAACTTATGTCGCTCCCTTCCCGGTTGAGCGTTTTTGGAGTTCTCGCTGGCTCCCTAGTTTTATTTGTGATATATATATATATATATATATATATATATATATATATATATGTGTGTGTGTGTGTGTGTGTATATATATATATATATATATATATATATATATATATATATATATATATATATATATATCTGAGTATGAGTCCGATTCAGCAGACGAAAGGCCTAGGAGCAGGCAATACAAATAGGTTTGCCTTCAGAAGGGATCACGACGGTTCCCTCAGGCAGCTAGTGAAGGGTTTCTCATATTTATGATATATTTCCCCCGTTTTCTTCATCTTCATTTTTTTCTTTAAAAGTTCAAATCTTTGTAAAGTCATTATTATAATGACTGAAGAATTGTTAGCCTGCACTTGTCCCCCCCCCCACTACGTAATTGTTTATATATATATATATATATATATATATATATATATATATATATTCATCCAAAAAAAATGAAACGCAACACAGCAAAGAAGGGTGAAGAAAGGAAATCCTGCAATTGTACTAAAAAAGAACAGTGTCCCTTAAGCAACAAATGCCCGTTTAACAACATTGTATACCAAGCCACTGTGACATCAGAAAATGAAAAAGAAACATACATAGGGATCACTGAAAATCACTTCAAAACCAGGTACGCAAACCATAAACAGTCATTCAAACAAAGAAAAATACAAAAACCAAACAGAACTGAGCAAATATATATTGGAGACTTAAAGACAAAACAATATATACTATAACATATCCTGGAAAATCATAAAAAGGGGGCATCACCATACAATAACATTTCAAAAAGATGCAACCTATGTTCAACAGAAAAAAAAAAAAATGGTTAATACTATGCAAACCACACTTAGCAACTCTAAATACTAAAGTAGACATAGTAAACAACTGCAGGCACGAAAGGAAATCATTGTCAGCAAACTCACCCTGAACTGTAAACAACCTGAAAAACCGAACAACACGTGCAGCCAATCCGCACGTGCAAACAGTGACATCGGGCCATATAACACCGGCAGTAGACGACCCAAAACCATCCTGAGGAGAGCCAGCGCTCGAAACAGATCTGTCGATTTTAAAACTTCCTTTTGCCATTCTATTTTTGAATATATATATATATATATATATATATATATATATATATATATATATATATATATATATATATAGCAGGCTCGCGTGCATGCACACGCACGAATACATACACACATAATGTTTCTTGTTCTGCTGTACAAAGATATCTTTTTGCATAACAGCTTGTAATCTATGACATCAAAAGCCTTTGCACAGTCTACAAACAATGCTCCAGAGGGGAGGGGAGAGGAGAACACAGGCCCATTATGCTCTCGTGAATGCACAGGCATACAGCCCAGAAGAAAGTAACAAACAGACTCTCTCTCTCTCTCTCTCTCTCTCTCTCTCTCTCTCTCTCTCTCTCTCTCTCTCTCTCTCTCTCTCTCTCTCTCTCTCAGCTTGTCTTCCTAGTGAAAATTCTCAGGGCATGTAGCTATGTGTTTGATAGTTACGGTTGATATTCATTGAATCTTTCTTATCTCTTTTCCCTTAAAGCTGCAGATAGACTTGCATGCACACCAATGTTCGCGTGTATCTAGACAGTCAAATATTTTGCGTTTTCCACGTGCGTCATTTGTGACAGTGTTGTTCTCTAGATGTCATAGGCTTCATGTTATTTTTGTCACTGTCAGTCTTTGCTATGTATGATACATCTACTCAAATATAAATTTGTTACAAAGGAAGAAATTGTGTGTGTGTGTGTGTGTGTGTGTGTGTGTGTGTGTGTGTGTGTGTGTGAGGTGCTTGAGTGACAAGAATTTGCAGATGTACCGACCGAACAGAATTTCCCTGTTACTCATTTATTTGAACAACTAATAGTTTCCTAACTAAATGGTTAGTTGTGGTCATGTGGTATGTATGATAACACGTGTCATGACACATTACATCACAAGACGATAGACACGACATGACGCATGCAACTGTCTCTGCACCCAGATAGATGAGCCATGCTGATGACTCACTTTGGGTGGCTACAGCAGTGGGTGAAATGACCGTGCCTCTTTCTTTTCTAGGCCAACCTGGTCAGCATTTCAAATCTAAAGGGATGTAGCTGGGTTTCACGTGCAAACTGCCATTGTGCACACACATCATTGGATAAGCATAGCAGATGCAGAGTATAGGGACTATTGCCTGTTTGTGGTTCGTAAAGTAGACATTTACTGTGAAGTACATGGATTTTTTTACATATACGTTTTGTTTGTTCCTCAGTACATGTTTTCAACACTTACCTACAGCATGTTAAATAAATCCGTAACTCGGTGTTCTTGTTCATATTGACCAGATGTAACATCCAGATATTGTAATGACCAGTTATGTGAGTAAGTTGAGTGCTTGCGAACGTCGTGCTCTGCAGTCGGTTACCTCTGAAAGTGTATGTCACTCAACTCAAGAAAGAGAAAAAAAAAATCATTGATCTATATTGTAACAATGTAATGGACATTGTGTTGAAGATTCACGTCATTTCATGTAAACCTGTCCTACATACTCCACACTTCGCAAAAAGATCCACACCCTTGTCCTATTCTTGTTTTCCATCAGATTTTTTTTTTAAAAGATTCAGATGTTGGGTGAAAAATAGATATCAAACAAATCATTAATTAAACTTGCAGTGTACATAGCTGGATCCTTCAAAACTGTCTCTTTTTAGGAGTGATTCGTAAAGTAGACATTTGCCTGTGAAGCACGTGAATTTTAACAAAAACTTTCTGTTTATTTCTCGGTATATGTTTTCAACACACTTACCTACAGCATGTTAATGAATCTGCGACTTGGTGCTCTTGTTCATATGGGCCAGATGGACTGTAAACACTGAATAAATCTTCATTGCATGGTTAAACGTAGTTCAGCCATTAACAAATATCATGGTTTGAATTTAAAAAAAAAGTTTACGGGAAACACCATTGTCACGCACAGTAATTGCATATCATATCTACTTTCAACACACTGATACCGAGCCACTATACTACAACCTGCTGCACTGTGAAGCAAACATTTTAAGATCCTTTTTTTTTAACCAGGCTCTACAGCGATGTTTGCATTTTGTGTTTGAATGCTGAATGAATAATAGACAATCAGCAGCACGATTCTGTGTGTTCTAAGCTTTCAGGCGCCAGTCTAAAGGATTGCTAGGAACACTGACACAATACACGCGGAAGCTATTGACACTTCAAAGGTATGACGTTATATAGGCTACCTTAATGTCACACCATTCGACACGTGCTCTCTCTCTCTCTCTCTCTCTCTCTCTCTCTCTCTCTCTCTCTCTCTGTGTGTGTGAAAACGACCAGTTTACTACAGATTGAAGTTTACAACAAACTCATATATGTCCCCCCCCCCCCCCCCCCCCCCCTACGAACATCCTCTTCCCATTCCAATGTTTTATGAGTTACAGACCTTCCCCCCCCCCCCCTCTCTCTCTCTCTCTCTCTCTCTCTCTCTCTCTCAAAGTAATTGATTGACCACGAATTGAAGTTCACAACAAACACGACGTACGGTTTACTGATTTATGCGCATCCTGCTTTTGCTGCGATGCTGCGATTTATGAGTTACAGACACACCTCTCCCTCTCTCTCTCCTCTCCCTCTCTCCTCTCTCTCGTCTCTCTCTCTCTCTCTCTCTTCCTCATCTCTCTCTCTCTCTCTCTCTCATCTCTCTCTCCTCTAATAGATGTCTCATTTTATGAGTTACAGAGTCTCTCTCTCTCTCTCTCTCTCTCTCTCTCTCTCTGTCTGTCTTCTGTCTGTCTGTCTGTCTGTCTGTCTGTCTGTCTGTCTGTCTGTCTCTCTCTCTCTCTCTCTCTCTCTCTCTCTCTCTCTCTCTCTCTCTCTCTCTCTCTCTCCTTAGGTGTTAGCCGTGTTCACTTCAGTGACGAGCAGTGTCTTGTTTTCTCAAGATTACAAACCACTATTAAAAACTGATTTCTGAAGAGCAAGCGCCCTTAAAGGTGAGTTTTCTAATCACTCCAGTTGAAGTTCTAAAAACATCAAGTATCTGCAGAGCAGGTCTGCTGGGTATAAGTGCACAAAAGGGGGAACATTATATTTCATTTTCTCTGTGGCACATGACACACTGTTCTGCAGAAAAGAGCCGCAAAAAGGAGTTAGATTTGTTGAGGAAATGTGTGTACATATGAATATTTAATAACTTTGGTTACAGACGTTTGGTCAGGATTATGAAGCTAAGTTTTGAAATTTACTTCTTAAGCAACTTCTAAATTAGGGTATGTTAAGCAGAAGGTGGTCACATGGAAATTCCTTTTTTTGAAAGAGCCACCATTTCTTTCTAGTACACTGCTATTTCTGTTTTCGATTTGTTCAGCTTTTAGTTAACCTGCATCATTATACGTTAAAAGTAGGCTTCTGTATTGTGTCTGGACAGGGGTTTGGAGGATTAAAAGCTGGGATTGTGTTGTTGTTGTTTCGTTGTCGGCGTTCTTGTTGTTGTTGTTGTTGTTGTGTGTTGTTGTTGTTTTTCTTCTTCTTCTTCTTCTTCTGTCTTCTTTCTTTCTTTCTTCTTTCATTCTTTTCTTTCTTTCTTTCTTTTCTTTCTTCATCTTCTTCTTCTTCTCCTTCTTCTTCTTCTTCTTCTTCTTCTTTTTGATGCTTTTTTTTTTTTGTCTGAACTAGTAATTTGCATGTGTTTGTGTAGAAAGTGTAAAGAGAGTTAAAGTTTGCAAAATTTGACTTTTGTGTTTGTTTGCTTTAAATTAATTTAATCCCGCTTGTCTACAAAGAAATTTATGTCATTGTGACAGTATGGCACAATAACATCCTACACGTTCGCAATGAATGTGACAAACAACTAATTTAAAATACATGATTACGAGCATGTTAGAGAACAAAACAGAATGAAAGAAAAAAATAGAATAAAACGAGAAAGTTTCATGATCTCGAGAAATTGAATGCAAGCGCGAATGGTCTTTTCTGTGACAGCTTTGTCTGACTATTCCTTGAAAGGAAATCGTAAATGAGACAGCGGAAAAAAAAAAAAAAAAAGCAAATAACAAACTGTGTGTGTGTGTGTGTGTGTGTGTGTGTGTGTGTGTGTGTGTGTGTGTGTGTGTGTGTGTGTGTGTATTTAAATGCAGAACAAAAGAACTAACAAATAACTAACAAATACGTAACATATATTCGAGGTTTCTTGTCTAGTTTGCATCGGCTATTTTCTGAAGGTTTATGTGTCTACTGCTATTGTAGATGGGGACACCAATAAAAACCCAACTGGACCACCCAATATTGTGGATGCTTGTCCAGGGATAGAATATGTCCTGAAATAAAACAACACTGAACGTTCATTTCTCCAGCTAAATAGGTCTGTGTGTAGCTATCCCACATCCCAGTTTACAAGGAGTGGTGTACGGGCGGTGTGGTGGTTCCAGCATATTCTGTAGCATGCACGTGAAGGTGGCGCTGGGTATGTTTGTACGAGCTCATCTTCGACGGTTGGCATATTTGAGTTGTGTCACGAACTGGAAATTGAGAATAATCCCGAAACCATATTTTAGAGTGGAATGCACTGCACATAGTATGGAAGAAGTTTTCATTTACTCGGACAAGAATCAATGTGGATAGAAAACTTGGATAATCCAGAGGTAGCCATTGATATTCAAGCAACGAAAGGCCAACATTTAATCATAGAATACACAACAAAATATTCTGGATATTTGGTGGTTCCATTGGTACCTAACTTAATGCATTTAAGGTATGATATGAAAATGGAATGTAAGTGTGTCATCATGATGAGTGTTCAACGATCCAGATCGCCAGAGGTGTGTTCTGGAGAAAGGTGTCTGAAGATGACTTACAGGATGTACAATGCTTCACGAGACCACAATGCGTATGTGTGTCACCAGCGTTCTACACCAGCGGTTGTATTTCTCACCTCATCTATTGCAATTGACGTCACTAATTGTGATAGTGCAAGTTTTCTGAACATTAGTTTTTTAGCTTTGTTTGAAGAATATCGCCCACACAATCTTGCAAATGAATTGTTCAAATTGTTCTGTTAATCATTACTCCAGATTTCAACATTTTCTGCATTGCAATCAGAAGACAGAGTGTGAAGATGAACGTGATGAACAGAGCAATGCCCCTTCAGCAGTCCTGGCTGCCAGGGCATGGTGGCTTCAATTAACAAATGCTTCAAAATAACTTTGTTGGATGAACCTTTGCAAAGGGGGCTGATGGGGTTATCAGTGTCAGAAGATGGGCCATCGTTTGGCTTCTCTAAAAACAAAGAAAGAACTAGAAGATGCCCTGCTACTAACCAGACACTATGATGGATTCAACCTTGTAACTGGTTACCTTTCAGGTTGGCACTTGGTACCCTTTATATACAGTAAGTGCAGCCACTGGGTTGATAGAACCCTAATCTACAACCTGAATCACTTTAGGAATGTGAGCAATATTCTGTACAGGCCATCGAGGATGTATGGGTATGGGCTTTGGAGTTATGTTGGCATCATTGAAGCTTTTAGTAAAACAACGCTACTTAGAACAGCACTATGTGAAAAGGAATTGCAGCCCCATGTTTGGCTTCCTCCTCAAGTTGTGCTCACGTATTCAAAGGCAGCTTTGTCCATTTTCACAAACACCGAACAAAACTTATTGCTTTGTGCAGGTAGTCACGTGACTCACACATTCATGAATGCCAATCCTGTTGGCATCTGTGGGAATGCCAACTACACCAAGTCCTCTGCCAAGGACACCGAGTTCTTTGTCTCTGGTAATGGAAATGGTCATTGGAAAAAACGTGTCTGTGTCATTGACAAGACGCACGAAACGTGCGAATGACCCATTTTTTTGTAATGATGATTCCACGTCCTTGCATTACACATTAGTGTGCGATTTCAAACAAGACTGTCCAGACAATAGTGATGAGTCTGTGTGTAAACATCCAACATGTTGTGGATTTCTCTGTCGTAATGGTCAATGCATATTGCAAAGCCAACATTGTAATGAGTTCTCTGATTGCATAGATGACTCTGATGAAGCTGACTGCAAGCTGCCAAGACGGAAGAAGTGTAGAGACTGCATTCAGGCCATAGATGTAGAGACAAGCGGCAGTTTCACATTAACCTGGACGGTACTGGCTATTTCACTCTTCAGGAGATGAACGCAGAAGAGCCTTGTCCTGATACCCATTATCGTTCAACTGAATGGTTATACTGCCTCCCATTGTATGCTAGATGCAATGGATTTTCTGACTGTGTTTATGGGGAGGATGAACAAGACTGTAACAACGTGAAATGTTTGAATCAGTACCAATGTCAGACTTCCAGAATTTGTGTGCATGGAGATCATCTGTGTGATGGATGGAGTCAGTGCCCTCAGAGGGATGATGAACTCCTGTGTAACATGACTTGCCCTGAAGGTTGTTTTCTGTCAAGCCATTCATTCGTGTGCAAAAAAACACATTTCCTGCTTATGTGTTCTCACAGCTCAGATATGTTGATGCTACAGCATCTGAAATGTCACTGAGTGATTTTGCGGCAAATTTGTATCTTCTGCATCTGAATTTGTCTCTTTGTTCTGTATCTAACATTTCAGCTATAAAGCTTCCCAACGTACAAATTATCGATCTCACCAACAACCTTTTGAAATCCCTTAACCTGGATATTTTTCTACAGCTGTCAAATCTAAGAGTTTTACTATTAGCAAGAAATCCTGTAAATCCTCTCAGGTCAAACACTGTAAAAACATTCACGAAACGTGTTCATTACTCACTCCTGAGGTTAGACGCATCGATCACAACTCTTCACACACTACAGGATGAATTATCTGCATACCTGCCTGTTATCAAATATATCAATATCTCTTCATGTGCCATTATAGCGATTGGGTCTGACGGTTTTAAAAACATGCCACATCTTACTGAAGTTGATGCCAGATTTAATTCCAATAGAGGATTTCCCTCTGGATTTGTTTTTAAAGTGTGACCATTTAGAAAACGTTCTCTCATCGAATCATAGGTTTTGCTGTGAAAACATGTTTCCAAAGCAGATAGGTAAAGTAAAGTGTTTAGCTCCTTATACTATACTTCCTTCGTGCACAAAGCTAATACCAATTGAACTGTACAGAATTTTCTTCTGGATGATCAGTGTGTGTGCCATTTTGGGGAACATTCTTTCTTACAAAGTGTATTTGTGAATAGGAAAGGTTGAAAAGCACTCTGATAATGAATGCAAATTTGATGATCGCAAAGGCATGTACAGGATATCATCTCAGCATTATGCTGGAGCGAATGAAATAATAAATATTCGTTATGCTCAATATCAAAAGACCTGGACCAGCAGTGTGCCTTGCAAGATGGCCGGGTTTCTCTTTTACCTCTCATGTGAGACGTCGCTTTTGACGCTATTGTTCATCACTGTGGATCACGTCATTGTCATTTGCATTAGTAAAGGCGTACAGACACTGACCAAAGTGTCACTGACATCAATCTCTGTGGTAGTGTGGTGTGCGGGATCGTTGTTGTCATCAGTCCCGTTTCTTCTGGTTTGTCACACTGGGGACTTCAGGGGCAGTCTGGACTTTGCCGCATGGCATTATTTGACAGATATGATTCTAGACGGGCATTCCAATGGTTCACAGCTATTGTGGCTGTGAATTCTACCATCAGCTTACCAATAATGGTTGGCCAAGTTATCATCCACAGAAGAACGCTTAAATTCAGAATACAACTTGATCGCACAATGCGGTCTGTATACTTCTCAGCCCATGTAATGCAGAAATTGGCAATGGTTGACTGTGTCAGCTGGGTTTGTCTTGGCTGTGTTATGATCATGACTACAAATGGTATTCCTTCTTTGAACAAGGTCCGTGACGCTATGATTGTGTTTGTGATACCATTCTGTCCTGCTTTTGACGCAGTCCTCTATCTGTTGACTTGGGCCCTGCAGCGACGACAAGAAAGAGTAGAAGAGAAAGTAATACAACTGTTCGCGGCTGGCTGACTCAGAAAAAAAAGAAAACTTAGCCTTCAATAAATAAGAAAACAGTGTCATGATGCTATGGACAAAACACCTGACTCTGAAGCCACACACACACACACACACACACACACACACACACACACACACACACACACACACACACACACACACACGTGTGTGATGCAAATTCATAGTGATCTTCACAAAGCAACATTATATTGCCGTCTGCATTTTCCTCAGTCATGCATTTAGGTGGTGAACTGTGTTTCACTCTACGTAATTTGTATTGACAATGTCTGTCTTAAACAGTACTGAACGTTTGTAGCTGAAACACATTGAGAATCTTCTTGATGAATATGATTGTAGATGCTGGAAAATGGGAATCAGAAGAGATCACCAAGAAAACTGTCTTCCTGAGGTGTTGCAACAAATATGTAGGTCACAAGACTGCCATTGTTTGAGGTTTTGATTCGACTTTTTCCCATATGAAATATTCTGGAAGATGGTCACAGTATCCATTCACAAAAAACCAGCATTTTGTCCAATGACGTTTTGTAAGTCAGTGACATAACTATGATCAATCAATTTCTGCTAATTGAGGTTACGTTGAGGGGATGAATGGATCAATATTTTTAGAGAATTTGTGTAAGGAAAAAATATCTGTGCATGGTTGATGTGGTGTCAATAGATCGATACAAAATCTATTTATCAGTAATGTATCAGTGACACCAGATGATGCCTTCATGTGTGAAGGCAACGGTCTTTCTGCAAATAATGTCTTGCTATAGATGATCAGATTGGAGAGGAGAGGGAAAAAAAAAGGTGTGTGTGTGTGTGTGTGTGTGTGTGTGTGTGCGCGCGCGCATGCGCGCGTGTATGTGTGTGTGTGTGTGTGTGTGTGTGTGTGTTCTCTCTCTCTCTCTCCCTCCGTCTCTTTCTCTCTCTCTCTCTCTCTCCTCTCTCTCTCTCTCTGTACAAATGAGCATGTGAATGCTTGTGTGTGTGTGTGTGTGTGTGTGTGTGTGTGTGTGACTTTTGGGTTTGTGTGAGCACGCTTCTGCGCGCATGCATCTACACATGCATGTGTGTTTGCCTATGTGTATGGTCGGCTTGTGTGTATGCCTGTGTATATGCGCGCATGCATATTTGTGTATGTATGCGTGCATGTGTATACGAGTGAGTCAGTGTGCTTGTGCACGCGCGAACATGTGTGTGTGTGTGTGTGTGTGTGTGTGTGTGTGTGTGTGTGTGTGTGTGTGTACGCGCGCACATAAGCCTTTGGCGTTTTTTGCTTAAATGAATGTTCAGAAGATGGCTTAGTAACAAGAGCAATTAACAAGAGTAATAACAAGAACAGCAACAGAGGTATCGAAAACAATTACGAACAACAACAACTTCAACAAGAATGAGAAGGAGAAGAAGAAGAGAGGGAGGAAGAGAAGAAGAAGAAGAAGAAGAAGAAGAAGAAGAAGAAGAAGAAGAAGAAGAAGAAGAAGAAGAAGAACTACAACAACAACATCAGAAACAACAACAACACTCCACACACACACACACACACACACACACACACACACACACACACACACACACACACACACACACACACACACACACACACACACCTGCGCACGCACACACGCTCGCACGCACGCGCGCGCGCACACACCTGTGGACTCTCCAGTTTACACACCTGCATCGCTCCACCAATGCAGATCCACCAGCGCACACAGGTTTACAGCATACACTGGAGTCCCTGAGAGATTCAAAGTCATCTCAGTTAACATGTGTTTGATCATTTGTCTGTTGCTGGTAAAGCCGTGAGTGAGTTTGCCCCAGTCTCTAGGAGCCTTCGCAGTGTCGGCCTTGAGATTATCCCAATGTTTGGTTTATGGCATTTCTTGCTCTTCCTTGAAGTCTGGATGTATCACTACATCCTCTCGTGATGTTTAGATCTGGAAGATGCTCTATGGTGTAGTGGCTTTGTTCTTGTTTGGTTAGGTGATTCTTTGGATTTCTGATCACATCAGATCTGCTACGCTGTAATTCAGTTCTTGCCTTGCCTTGCCTGCTAGTGTGTCTACTCTTTCGTTTTCTGCTTGTCCGGGGCAGTACATCTACATAAGTCTCTCCAATGGAAGGTTGTGTATTACTTTATGTTAAGCAGGGTTTCCCATTCCACTCTCCACTTTTTGAAGCAGATTTATGGTGCTAGTATTATCATGGCGTTAAGCCACTGGAGTCCTTATGTCACTGCTTCTACCTTCATTGTTAGACTTTAAATTGTTACACTGTGCGCACCGTTGTCTTTCTGGATAACCCGACCGTGTATTCCCAGCCTGACCTACCTTTGGTGACAGAACCGTCAGGATATATACAACAGTATCATGTTTTGTGCTAAAGTTTTCTGCCTGCATCTGAATTCCAGCATTGGTTTTGCCTTCAGACTATTTTGAATGGTGTCTTCCAAGTTACGGAGTGATGGCATTTTGGTAGAGGTGTTTGCGGTGTTCTGGATACTTTACCCATTCCTTTGTTTCTTTCAGTTCTCTTTCTGGAATACAAACTGTAGATTGCTTTCTGCCTGTCCCATTCATGATTTTCCACGTCCTAGGCGAGCGCCTTTTGTTTCCTTGACTGCCACATTTCACGGGTTTTGGCGATTTCCAAGTGCTCCGAAATATGCCTTCACTTGTTCTAGCTTGTGTGCTGCCTATATTGAAGGCATAGTTTCAAGTGGTGTATCCTTCTTGGTTCCCATGGTTAATCCCATGCTTTTATTTGGAGATGTTTCCAGTTTAAGAGGACTGCTTTGATACAGTGTTGTAAGCCCTAGTCCATAATCACTCACACTGAGTACACGAGAGTGATTCAGTCAGTAGTGATGGCGCTGTTCAATGCCTTTAGCTGCCATTGCTTTCATGGCAGATAGGCCCTTTTTGCAAACAAGAACAATATTCTCAGCATGCTTTCGAAAGGTCAGCATTCTGTCAAAACTACACACACATGGCGTAGGTTGACAATTGACTGCATTAGTATTCCATTGAAGGAAACTGGTCAAGGTTTTTGTCCTAATACCTTGCTGTTGAAAGTGCAGACCAGTGTCTTGGCTTCCATAGGGTTGATCGACGATCCAGTTTCATGACACCACTGAACCAAGTTGTTCAACTGCCGATGAACGTCTTTCTTCTGTCTTCGGCGCTCTTGGATGTTTCTAATTCAGACCATCATCTGCTAGTGTCAAGTCTCGAGCAATTTCGTGCCTATTAAGACCTGCAAGAGCTTTAGTGTAAACATTTTATAAAACAGGGGTAATCCTATAGCAGTTTTATGAGGCTTAGATGTCCATTCTCTAGACTGTAGGCTGACGGTTCGCTCCTGCTGCTATCCATCGAGTAAATGCCCTCCTGTACTTGTATCTGCTCTGTAGCCTCCTTGATCTCGTGGGACGATTTGTCTACTTGCAAGGTCTCATGCGAATTTGTTTTACATCCATTTCGATGAACATTGCCACTATATATTCGCAGATTGAGTATGCAGCAGCCATATAGCAGATGATCGTTTCCGTGTTCAGGTTAGTGTGTTTATAGTCTTCTGGGACATAGCCTTTATCGAAATTTCCTGATAAAGAATAAAGAGATGGATTCTGTCCTCATCTGAGAGCTGTTTGATATCTGGATAACGTACTTTGTCTTGACCTGGAGCACTATCCTTAGTGCATCTAACTATTAGGTCATCAAGTTCAGGTTACTATCCTTAGTGCATCTAGCTATTAAGGCATCAAGCTCATATGCTGAAATTTCACCATCGATACCAGACTGAGCTAGACGTTGATTTAACTTAGTTAAATATTTCTTGTTTTCCTCCAATCTTTTTTTTTTATCACTGTTTAAAAAAAAGTTTAAGTAGAGCCGCCTCTTTCTCCACATGTGTCTTAAGTTTTGTAGTCCCATCAGGATATAATCTGGGGTGACATTTTTTGTGTTTTACCTCCCATGCGATGAAAACAATCTGTCCAAAATGAGTAAATGTTGTGTCATAATTAACAGACAAAACTGTTGCCATTTAATTTCTTTCGTTTTGTCCACTGCTCTTTCGAATTGCTCAGTCTTTTGATTCATGTCTGTTTTGATTGCTGGAGCAGGGCAACGTTTCTTTCTTTCTCTTCACCAAATTCTTACAGCCTTGCGTTTCTCTTCCCAGGCTGTGTCCGAGTCTACATTCCAACAAAGGGGTTGAACGATTGTTTTGGTTGTAGAATGTTTTTTTTTTTTTTTTTGTTCTGCATTTTCTACTCCTTAACTTCCCAGTGATTTTTTTTTCATTGTTTTTCGAAACGGGCCCTGTTCTTTTGTTTGACCTTTGATTGTTTCTGTAAACTCATCACTACAGGGAAATGGTAACTTCCATGATGTAGAAGTGTTTCGGCACTCATGCCTGCTGTGAAGTGTGGTCCAAAGTCCATGACACTGTCAATGTCACCCTGCCGCCCTGTATACATTGCAGATGATGTTGTCAGTACACGGGGAAGTGCTTCATCCAACATCTTTCCCAATCAGTTCTTTGAGGATTGATACCATGCTGATACTACAATTTTGACCGTGCAGTATGATCTCCACATAGTTTTGCAGAGTTTCCATATTCATTTTCTATTTCCTCAAAAAGGTCCAAGCTGTTTTTAATGTGTAAAGGACCTGGATGTGTGTGTGCACTGATGAGTAAAAAACTTTTCTGATTACCATCAGGTCTTCCCAGTCTTGCATCCACCAGTTCATGTGTGCTGTCAGATTATTTTTTTTTTTAGGTCCCATCCAGTACATTTTGTTTTACAAGTTTTTTTTATTACTAGTCCTCAGCCATCATGCTTTTGAAAGTTTGTGAATTCATCAGAATGTAATGGTTTGTGGGCGGTATCTCTAGTGCCTTGTAGACAGAGAACATCAAAGTTATGCTGGTTTTTCCATTGTTGAGACCCTCTTTCAGGCACTACAGCAGATCCAAGTTCAAATCAGGGAGATATTCATTGCAAAGTTATTTGCATGTTTGTGTATTCCTATCTAATTTTCTTCTTCTGTCACCTTTTTGCTATGCCGACTATTGGTTTAGAGGATCCAGTTTTAAGCCCCAAAGTCTGCAGCCGATGATCCCTAAGGCACAAGCATGACAGTATTTTGAGAACCCCCAAACAGGTATTTTTAGTGTTGAGGGACCATAAGCGGTCGACCTGATAGAGACATGTATCAGGGAAGGGCTATGAAGGTCCATACATGTAGGGATGCCTACACATATGAAGTCTGTCAGCCTGGTGTCAAAACTAAGGCCAAACTGCATGCAGTTTTAGACAGTTTAACCTAACCGCCATTTATCCCCTTGGTACTGTATGAAAGCCTTGGGACTGGGGGGAGGGGAGTCTTACTTATTTACTTATGCCCATAGTTCAAGGGTGAGCATAGGCCATCGACAACACTGCGCCATCGCACTCGGTTCTGGGCTGCTCGCTGAATGCCTATCCATGGTCCCCTGCCTCTTCATCTCTGCCTCTGTGTCTCGCCTCCAGCTGCGGCAGTTAGGCCTCTCTTCCTTTTCCCCTGCGGGTTCCATGTCAGGCTTTGTCGCGTGGTGCTGGATGCTGGCTTCCTGAGAGTGTGTCAAATGCAGCCCCACTTCCTCTGCAGAATCTGCTTGGCCACTGCTTGCTTCCATAGATCTTCATTGAGTATTTTCTCTGGCCATCTGATTTTGAAGATGCGCCTCAGACAGGTGTTGATGAAGGTCTGAGTTTTTTTCTGTATTGCCTTGGTCGTTCTCCAAGTCTCGCAGCCGTAGAGTAGAACCGATTTCATGTTTGAATCGAAGACACGATTTGGGGTGGGGGGTGGGGGGGGGGGGAGGGAGCGACTCCAGAAAGGGAATTAACAGCAGAGGGGGGCATCAGAGGACAGGATGGTGAACAGTATGGAACATTAAGTTATTTTGTATGTTTGTGTTTGATTCTCTTTGATTTGATGTTGTTTTAAGCTATCTGTGAGATAAACCAGGCAGATAAAGATGAAGGAGTTTTGCAGTTTTGTTATTTTAAGCTATCGGTGAGAAAACCGGGGAAATAGACACAATGAACAAGGGCTTTTTTTTTGAAGCACTGACCCTTGCATTTCTTCTGTTTTGGTGCCTGTTTCTACATTGTTCCTTACACAGCTGTATTTATGAAGATGAAACAAATGACCCCGAAAATCGGCAACAATTGTCTCGCACCATTAACTGGGATATGCACCAACAGAACAAAGAAGACACACAGTCTTGTGCTTCGCTGGGATTTTGCTTTTGGTTCATTTGCTGCTAAAACAGAAGCGTCAAGAATACCGGCAGTATGTCAGCGCTTCTTGTTACTGTGGGTACTACCCTGAACTGGAAGTGAAGATACCCCTCGCTCCCTGGAGAGGTGTTAGCAGGACTGTCGCTGGTTAGAGAAATGTACAGATCATGCCATCCTCACCCAGCAACAGAGATCAACACTTACACCAACAAAGGATAGCTTATCCTACGAACACACACACACACACACACACACACACACACACACACACACACACACACACACACGAGAGAGAGAGAGAGAGAGAGAGAGAGAGAGAGAGGAGAGAGAGAGAGAGAGAGAGAGAGAGAGAGAGAGAGAAATGCATCAGGGAAGAGCTATGAAGGTTTAACCTAACCGCCATTTATCCCCTTGGTACTGTATGAAAGACTTGGGACTGGGGGGAGGGGAGTCTTACTTATTTACTTAGGCCCATAGTTCAAAAAACGAATTCTAAAAATCTACAAATTTGTTTCGAGCACACAGCTCTCTTCAGGATCCTAGGAGGTTTAGAGTTCCTTTTTAATACTTTGTTTTTAACAAAAAACAAAAACAAAAACAAATATATATATATATATATATATATATATATATATATATATATTTTTTTTTTTTTTTTTTTTTTTTTTTTTTTTTTTTTTTTTTTTTTCATCTTTCCCATACCAGAGAACTCTATGTAGTGGGTGACGTGGTCTGCACCGACAGTCCACTGTGTTTCACAGGAGACTCCCAAATGCCATGCTCCTAGTTATATGTCATTGAGAGTCTCTGCATGAAGTACAGAAAGCAATGCATGTAGCAATCAAAAACGTGGGACCAATGCGGTTTCAGTTTTCTTTTACTATCAGTCAGTGTGTCGTTACTGCGCTGTGCTTCTCTTTACCTCATCATGTCTGTGCCTGTTCTACGACGACTGTGCTTATTCCTTTAACAATACTTCTGCCCATGTGAACAGGGAACATGACCTTGTCCCCTATGTGTCATGTGGAATACAGCAGAGAGAGAGAGAGAGAGAGAGAGGAGAGAGAGAGAGAGAGAGAGAGAGAGAGAGAGAGAGAGAGAGAGAGAGAGAGAGAGAGAGAGAGAGAAAACGGTCTAGGATCATTCTCCATTGTTTCGCGGTCCTATCATCGCAGGAGAACTCACTCTAATGGTCATGTATTGTGTGGCCTAGAGTAGCGCAAGAGAACACGCTTTAATTCTCAATTACTGTATGGACTATAGTAGCACATAAGAAAACGCTATAAT
>JADBJO010001700.1:217500-225000 GCA_016801955.1 Conus betulinus | reverse complement strand
CTGTAAAAAGTGGGAAACGTTACATCCTCATATGATAACTTTTGATTCAGTTCAAGGACCATGAATGAGTTTCGCGATTCTGTTGAAATGTAAAGATGTTAATGGTCCTACGCTTTTTAAATACGAAGAATTTTGCACAGGGCAGCCAAAGTCAGACCTGATTTGTCTTTTCAGTGGTGTTTAAAGTATGCTCATGTTTTGCTTCTGTGTGGACATCTTAACACGGTGCACGGGATGTACTGTGCATTTAAGTTTTGCGGTAAAACTGCGCCTGGAAAAGGGTCCCGCACAACCATCTCGCTGCGAATTTATTCTGAATTTGCGTCTGGTCTCACATTAAGAACTGCTTTTTTATCTTCACATATACGACATCTAAATAAGTCTATACCTGTCTAGTTCTGCTAGAACGAAAGAGATACTACTCTCTTCTGAATCCGCTGAGAAAAGAAAAAATAATAACAAGCAAACCATATCTCTTGCTGCATGGTCGTCTTTTCAGCACATGAAATTCATCTGAGATCATCCTCAATAGCCACCTGCCAATATAGAATTTCGTCTTTCTTTCGGATGAACTTCAGGTTTAAAATGTACTTCTAGGAGTTATCAGTGCAACTGGTCAGCAGCACTACCAGAGGCAGTACCTCTGGATCAAGCAGGCGTTCCAGAGTTCTGCTGTATCTGGAAAGGTAAGAGCAAAGGAAAAGTCTCATGGGTCGTCCCCTTCACATGATATGTCTTGATGTTCGTAAAAGTCCCCATGTTCGTAAAGAGGAAAATAATCTGGAGAGAGTATCATTTGACTGATGGAATGTTTCATCTTAAAAGTTCCAGAACCTTGTATAAGGACGGGGAGGGGGAGGGGGGGGGGGGGGTGTCTTTCCATGGTTTTGAAATGCAAAATTACAGACAGGTGCCTTCACATGAACACCACAATACAAAAGAGGCTTACCAGGACCGTTTTTGCAGACAATACTTAAAAACAAGTGATCAAAGAGTATGTTCTACAAATTCCAGAAGATGGGTTTTCACTTGAATTCGCGTGCTAATAGTGACTAGTTAAATATCGTTGAAACCAAGATTTTGCCCAGCAATATTCTTTTTTTATTCATGAGTACAGAAGACATTCAGATAAAAAGATTATCAGATAGTGAAGGCTTTATACATGTCAATGTCAATGAAGCAGTAAATCAGTTTAATATGATTGTTAAAGAACTGACTAGAATCATGCGGAACAAAAACAACAGTGAGCAAGAACATTAACCACAATAATTGGTATGACCAAAAATGTAAAATAGCCAAGACCAAAATGCGTAGATTACTTGCAATATTCAAGAAAACGCTGGACAGAGAAGACAGGGTTTCACTCTGTACAGCAAGGCATGGATGCAAGAACTTTAACAAAAAGAAACAGAATGGGTATAATTATCAGTTGTTAAATGAATTGATGAATTCAATCCACAGTCAACAATCTTCTGGGAATCTGTTCATAACATATCAAAACGGAGATCACAACCTTCGGATGACATTTTTTTGTTTTGTGTGAATGGTATTAACATTTTAGAAATTTGCTGGAAAAGGCTGATGATGAGAATGACGTTATAGAGGAAACTCTTATCGATGATGATGAAAACAAAGTGTTTATACTTGACAGACCAATATCTAGAGAGAAGATACTGGTTGCTATAGGGAAATTGAAAAATGGCAAATCTGCAAGGCCAGATAGTGTGATTGGTGTATTTTTCAAGAATACTGGCGAATATACATGGAACGTTTTAATGGTTGATTGGTTTGGTTCTTCAACTGTTATGGGCTCGGTAATCTTTTCTTTCTGCACTATAATTTGTGAGGGGTCCAGGTAACATTTTTGTTAGGTGAACTTTCCTCCTATTGCCACTTGAAATTGCCCAACAATTTCACGATCTCTCAGTTTGTCAGGATAGAATTTTAATACGGCTATTTTACTCTCCCCTTATTCTTCAAATGTATTTTGAAGTTCATGATGACGAAGTCGTGATCACCAGCAACATACGCTCTGGAAATGATCCATTTTAGCCCTTATGATGCCAAAACTCTGTCATTTATTTCACAAAGATGTAGTCTGTCTAGCTATGGTTGTGACCATTAGTTGAATGTCACATCTATTGTGAACGTTGAATGTTTAATGAGACAAGAACAAAGTAATTATTGCTGGCAAATTCTAGCAGTCATAGTCCTCACATGGCGCTGGTCTCATTACAACAGCAGCTGTAGAATTTGTCCATTTTTCTTGGGTATCTGCAGCAACCTTGGCATTTGAGTCACCTTAAACACAATGAACTTGTCAAACTTAGTGATGACCGTTTGGAGCTTAGAGTAAAATCCTTTGCTCTGGTCATCATTACAGTCTGATGTGGGAGCATACATTTGCTCTACTGTGGTGTTGTATAGTTTATGCTGATATTAATAACAGGTGTATGGTTAAAATTCTATTTGAAAGCAAAGCAGCATTCGTCATGTCCGTGTAACCTGAAATCCCCATTCATTGTACGTGTTTGTCTTTTTTCTCCACTGTGATATAGGACAAACCCTTCCTATCGTAATTCGTAATTGTTCTCCCATAATTTGGAAAGGCTAAGAACGAGCCAGGAATGTCTGTCCACTTCATTTTCAATTTCCATCCTGCCTGTGTTTCGAACATTTCAGGTCACAAATAGATGATTTTTTTTTTTCTTACACATAATCTATGATTTTCCCAAGCGTCATAAATGTTCATGTCCTCCCTGTGCAGATAAACAGATGACGAGGTTGTTAGCCCGAGCTGTGACCAGTCCAGTTTGATCTTTGTACTTTACACTCTCATGTTGTGTCTCCTGGGCAAAAAAGATCAAACTTGATGGAACCTATTCCCTTCAACGTCGATTTCCTTCTTTCAATTTCTCCTGACATGTCGCAGGTAATACAGGGTTTACATAGTTACCAGAAGCAGAGGGAACCCCGGGCCTGACTTCTATACAGCTGCTTACACAGTCAAGAATGCATCATGCAATACTTGGCGTGATGTGGTTTCAGTTGCCCTGTATTTTGACTAATCTACTGACAGTCACTAAATCTTGTAAGCTCTACTTACCACTTTTTAATTTATTTTTCTTTATTTAAAACTTTGCTGTTTGATAGGGAAGTTTGTGACCTAAACACTTTTAGCAACCTGTTCTCTCGTTCTTGCCTACGTATATGTGTGACGACTGTCCATTGGTAAAGGCATGGATGAAGAGCAGAGTTCAGTGGTAACACGTACACAACCATAAGGTCACGAATCATATTCAACCCAGTGATACCAGCGGAATCTGTCATCCAAATCGACCCAAAAGGCAGCCAGCAAAAAGCGTTTGTGATGATTATTTCCCAGTGAAGTGAACTGAGGAATACACTGATCTCTGGGCAGAACTCAGTGCTATTCTGTATTCTGGAGTTCGTCTGAAGATGACAACTAGAAGACTTGTGCTCACTGAGGTCAGAATGAAATTGATGACCAGAACAGCTGTGAACCACTTGAATCCTTGATTACAGTCGTGACAATGAAACAGAGCTAGACGACACAGACCAGACTGACCACGCAGGCCCCAGTGTGACAAACCAGGAAGAAACGGTATCACTGACAACACGATTCCTACACACACCACGCTACACAACAAGTTATGTTGCTGAACGTTTACTGGCCGTCCTGGATTCACTGGGATGACACAGGATGATGACATGGTCCACACTGATGAGTAAGGTGATGATCACTGACACCTTGCTGTACACTAAGCACAGAAAGCCACTCACCTTGCAGGTCAAACTGCTGGTCCATTCTTTTTCCAGCTGGATGTAGTCTCCATGCAGCACTGTATCTGCTATGGCAGTGATGCAGACGTGGCAGCCCCATACACAGGTTTCCTAACTGTAAGTGGAAAACGTTGACGGAAAAAAACGGCTTCCTAACACATTCTTGACCCTCAAAGACACAAGAAAACAAAGCAAATGTCCCATAATAGCAAAAGTGCCGACAAGCCAAATAAAGACCCGATTCACTTGTGTTGGTATCAACATTTCACAGGACTGGAATACTGGTTGAGGCGCTACACATTTTATTGGGCTTGATTCCTGAGGGAAAATGCTCCTACAACACAATCTGTAGTTCGAGGAAAGGATGTATTTTAAAAGTGGTGCTCCAGAGAAAATATCCTGCGGGAAGGCGTTCACTGGATTTCCCCTCATGTCCAGTTCAGTTAGTCTTGGTGCATTTCTAAAATCCATTGACCCAATCCCCTCAATCGCTGAGAATGATATATTCAAATATTCCATACTGGGGAGATATACTGACAAACTATTCCTGTAAAACACTGACACATGTCTCTGATATATCCACTCGTTGAAGTGAGAACTGAACATACTTCAGTAGGCTGTTAGTCATTTTGACTAGAGGATTGTTTTCCATATACAGAGTTCGTAAATTTGGCAACACGAGAAAAACCGCAATGTTGAGAAACCTTATTCGATTATTGGAAATATCTATGAACTGTAGATTGATAAGATATATCACAGAAATATTGAACAGGGAACAAGACGCCATGCTCAGACGAACGAGATACCATTGTGGACGACATCATGCATCACCATTCCTGAACCCTGGGCGTCCAGGGAGCGTAGGTCTGGAAACAGACTGGCAGCAAAAGGTTTTCTACACAGAAAGAGGTGACCTTGGCACAGGCAGTGTTCTGGACAGGTCCTGTCACACATCACTTCATCATCCTGCTGTGGGCACTGACCCAGCCATCACACACAGGTGATCTCTGTGGACACACACCCTAGAAGCTCGACAATGGTAAAAACCAGGACAGTTTGATATTTCACAGGCATGTTCATCTTCCCCATAAACACAATCAGAAAATCCGTTGCATCTGGTGTAGACAGGGAGACAGTGCAGCCACTGGCTTATACAACGGTAATGACTGTCTGGACAGGCTGCGTCAGCTCCCATCACCTGCTGAGTGAAGTACCAGTGCCATCTAAATTGATATACAGTGATTCTTCTTTCCGTCCATAGGAGGTTGGATAATGCATTGTGGTGTTAACAGGACAACTGGCCTCATCAGAACTGTCCACGCAGTCAGAGTGTTCGTTACAATGTTGACTGTCCAGCACAGACTGACCGTTCACACACCCAAATCCGTCACGTGAGGGGTGGGACACAGAATGACTCATCACTTTCATCTGGACAATGCTGTCTGAAGTCACATAACAGAGTGTAATGCACTGTTGTGATGCCATCATCACATCTAAACATTGTGTCTGTGCACATGAATCTTCCTGCAGAAAACACTGTCACGTTGTGCTCATCATTCACTGAAGCGATCGTGTCGTCCTGTGGAAGCATGCCTCTTCTGCAGTAACCGAGAGGGTCACACAACAGGAAGAGATGGGTCAGATGGCTGCCTGAACAAATCCATAACAAGTGTAACGTGACTTTGTAGGCAGGTGAAGGCGCAGGGGAATGAGCCAGTGAGACAGGAAGAGGGATAATACTGGGGCTTAGTGATGGTAGTTCACACACAGCTGAATGAAGGCTAAGAGCAAATGTATAGAGGCGCAGTTCCATGCTCGCTAAATTCATTGATCTGTAAACTCTTGAAGGGCAATATTTATCCTCCGAGTGGAAGTGATCAATGCCATAGATAAGAGTATGGTCAGACCAAACTGGAAATTTACTGTATGTAAAGGGCAAGAATCTGCTTCCTGACCAGCCACCAATGTTTGCCTTAAACAGAATATTATTTATAAAAATACGTGTCAGATCATCCTTCTCCTGACATGTTTTTATTGAAGCTAGCCTTCCTCCCCTAATCTTGCACTGATAACTGAACATTTTATAAAGAAGATCGACATCTAGCTCGACTAACAGAAAGCATTTGTTTCGTGAAGCCACCAGACCCTGGCAGCCAGGACCACTGAAGGGACAGTGTTCTGTTTCATCACGTCCATCTTCACACTCTGGCTTTAGGTTACAGTGCATGTGATCTTGAAATGTCGAGTAATGATCCACAGAACAGTTGTATAAACTACTGGGCAGCCTTTGGGGTTGATGATGCAAAGAGACAGAGGAGAAATATAGTCTACAATAAGAACCCCTATGAGTAGGGTGGTGAACATAAATTTGAACCTGTGCGGCAGCCAAAACAAACACTGGTAAGGAACTATCGATGGGTACTTTTTCTTGAGACTGATGTTGTGTCTTTGACTTTCTATAAGCAAATGTCATAAACATTTTTGAAATGTCTTTGTTTCCCAATGCCTGCTGAATACTAATGAGGACAACACACGTTGTTGGCACCACCAGTGTTGTTCTGTATACAGCACTGGGGCGGAACAACAGCACAGGCAGTATAACAACTCCAGAATACTCCTGAAGAGAATTTATAACATAACTATGGTTTTGAACTGCCTGGATACTGATGTTTATTTGGGGATTATTTATGTTTGTTACTAACATAGCATTTTTACACGACTCGACAAACACGTCTTTAATTGAATGTATTCTGCTTTCAATATCATAAACTCCAGCTCCATCCGTCATACGCATCTTCCAGTGCCAGGAACTACACCCGTATGCTAACCGCTCGACATGAGCAAGTACAATGCTGCCATGAGGTACTTGAAAGTGCAACTTACAGAAAGATGAGGCATCCTCACACACCCCGTACACCAGTCCCTGGTGGGCTGTAAACTGTGGTAAATTGTTCTCACAGTCTGACACATTGACCTGCAGGAACGTGGGCTGTGTACTATTCTGATTCAGGAGTCGTTCAACTCCTGGGCAGATGGCGCTGATGTTCGTCTCATCAGAGGGGATTCTGCCCCTTATCTTGTACTGGTTCTTTTGATCTGTAGGGAGCAGAGTACAACCCAGCAACGTATGCACGACTAATGTTAACCATATCAGCTGTACAGATCTTTCTGTACAGTTTCTTAATCTTTGCTTTCTGATCTGACGTATGAGTTGAACATATTAATCATACTGATTATGTAGTTTTTTTCTCTCTCAGATTTCTTCAACTGTGCTTCATAATACGATATATGAATCAAGATTTTTAAAAAATCACCGTTCCACCAAGAAAAAGAACAAACAAGTGATGAAAGGAACCGTACGTGTTTCACCCTCAACAAACAATTACTTATGTCCTCAAATGAGCGCATCAAAAGAAAAAAAAAGTTCCAATTTCCCTCTGCAGTAACTCTCTTTAAAACTGATGAACGAATGACTGACTACTAATTACACTGACTGCTTTACCTTCTGTTACAATTCTTGACTTTTCCTTTGAAAGTTGACATATATCGACTAATATCAAGCGTACTGACTGTGCAACTTTGAGTTCCTATTAACTTTTTAAAACCCTTTTTTGTAATCTGATTTATATCTAATGTAAACACAATGATTTCACAGCCTTTCTCAGTTAAACGTCTTAATGTATGATCTGTAAACTG
>JADBJO010001700.1:210000-212500 GCA_016801955.1 Conus betulinus | reverse complement strand
TTTTAGGCTAAAGCCTAGTCTTACAATCTGTCCTTGTCATGCATACATTCTTTCAACACATATCATTCATACTGACAATTCAACATAGCAACATGGTAATCTTATTCTACAATGATAAGCAAACTATTCATAAAAGTACTAATGAGAAGGGGGATCGTAAAACAGAAGGAAACTTACAAACAGACAAACAAAACTATATAGAGAGAGGTCAGAGGAGGGTGGGAAGAGAGAATGGTAGGTAGGGGGAGGAGAAAAAGGGATGGTAGACAGTGTGGGGGTGAAGGTGAGCGATTTTAACGGAGTAGGGTTTATGTTTAGACGATTTATTCAGAGTATGGTTCACAGAAGACTTTGCGAATGGGCCCTAATCATTGTAATCGAATAATAATTGAATTACTGGGACATAAAATGTTTATGCAAATGTTCCTTGAAAGGTTTTAAAGTATTCACGTTTTGTAGATTCGGTGGAAGTGAGTTCCAGACATATGGTCCAGAGTAAGCTAGGCTTGTTTTGCATAGATCAAAGCGTGGGTAGGGAAGAAGGAATTTCGTCGAGCAAGAAAAGCTGTTCGATCTTGTAAAAAGGGCATTGATATAACATGACATAATATCTGTCAAGTTGTAAACATAAATGATGCCTTGTTGATTCCAGTTGCCTATTCAGAGGAAATATGTTCAGCGTTTTCAGTTTTTTGTCTGTTGTTAGATATACAGCTGGATGGAGTAGCTTTGCTACACGTCTATGGAGAGAGAGAGAGAGAGAGAGAGAGAGAGAGAGAGAGAGAGAGAGAGAGAGAGAGAGAGAGAGAGAGAGAGAGAGAGAGTATACGACGTATAGACCAGCCGACCACAAAGGGCCATGTCAGGGCTGTCACCGCATTTAGGTCAACTCTGAAGGAAAATCTAGGAGACCAGAAGGTAACGTCAATTAAAGCCAGCCAGTGGCCCTTCTTGAAAACAGCACGTCTCTGTATTAGCGAAAAGGTATAAATGACACCTTCCAGCAGAGCAGAGGTTGCCATTTCACCAGCTAAAGCAATGCACTTCTGGGTTTAGTCTCTCTACACTGACCGTTGGCTGGAAAGAACTTCCGATACCAGAGCTGTACTTTGATCAGAATATGTCCACGTTAGTTTTGGACATATCCCTGATGAAATGATACACGTTTTAAGCTCAAATCAACATCTTACATTTAGGAAATTCTTTCGGTATTAAAAGAGATGAGTGGGTACCTTGATTTGTGTAAAAATGAAATTAAAGGAACAGGTTTAGAGTTTAGACTGAAGATACAAAGCAAAACAGATCGTGGGGAGAAGATGGAGAAGGAAGAAAATGTACTTGGGTGATTCATCAGAGGCTGGGACGAAGAGCCACCGCGTCAAAACCCACATGAATGTGTAAGCTTACGGGATTACTAATCCTGAGCTGATCCTGAAATATAAGAGTGCGTCTAAATCAGACACAGTCCTCATTTGGGCAACGCTGCTGACATAGAACAGCGAGTGACCTTCTTTTCCTCTACAGGTTTGTGGAGATGAGCCCTTACATAAGTCTTCTACTGTGGGGAAAGCTAGATGTTACAGGACAGGATTACAAAGCTGTTATTTGCATTGGTAAATCGAGTTATCCGACGTAACGTTTGGTAACATCAGAGAGGGAAGTCCACCTACTGGAAAAAAAAATGTTGTAGTCTGGTCAGGCAGGCAGTAAAAGATTCTCATGTGTCTTATTTAGCCTTTGTGAATGGAAGCCAAATGCTGGACACTGAAACTGTGTTAAAAAGGTGTGCCTTTAGAGTGCTGCCCCTTGGAGGAAGGCAGACAAATGGACAGGACAAATGTGTGTGTCCCCGATTTTCATGTTTCTAGGTCAATAGTTCATGGTTTTTTCTCTTGTAGGTACAAACAAGTCTGTTCTATTAAAACAGGTAGCTGTTTCGAACTTAGAAAAAAATCATTTGACTGTGTTTTTTAAGTAACTTAATTTGAAGTATAATCGTCGTACAGTCCAATTCGACGTGACTCTGCGTAAATGACATGTCATCCCCCTTGATCCAATTAAGGGTTACATGATTGAACATTTTACATTTTGAAGTCCATACGTGTGTGTGTGTGTGTGTGTGTGTGTGTGTGTGTGTGTGTGTGTGTGTGTGTGTGTGTGTGTGTGTGTGTGTGTGTTTGCATGCATGTGAGCGTGCATTTGAATATGTGAGCGTATGTAAATGTATGTACCTGTAAGCGTGAGCTTGCTTGCACGCTGGCATGGGCATATGAGTATAATCGTTTGAAACAAAGGTAACGTATGTATAAGATGATTTAATGCCTAAGAATATTTTGATTTGCATATGAAAACATTTGCTCTTAATCTAAGCCGTCCTTGTTTTTCAGAATGTTCACAAGTTATGAATGCTGAGTGTCGGATCCTTAGAGATTCCTTCTGTCGCACACTGTGTTTTTGAATCACCCCAGTTGTGTTTGGATCAGTCTAATGAAAAGGCTGT
>JADBJO010001700.1:197500-205000 GCA_016801955.1 Conus betulinus | reverse complement strand
TTTCTTTTGCAATACTTGGCAGTTAGGAAGAATTTCCCGATTGGCAATATTTTGCCACTGACAATCCATATTATACGCTCATATCTCCCGTACGTCCAAGCCTGCATCACACACACACACACACACACACACACACACACACACACACACACACACACACACACACACACACACATACACAGGCTCCTTATATAGGCACACAACCTTTCATGCATGCATGCTTTCTCATTACACACAATATGCTCGGCCAGATATTCCTGCTGCAATGAAAGGTGTAACGAAGTTGCTGAAAGAGCTTCATCCTACCAGAGCCAGTGCCCAAACCACATTGCCAACGTGGTTTTTTAAAGGGTTGAGTGTTTGCCATCGTCTCTGTTCTGCAGATCTTTCAGCGGCTCTGTAGAGACCTGCCTTAAGATTCGATTCCTCGACTAATTCACAAAGAAAATAAGTCCCCGTTCCGTAACATCAGTCTGCCAAAAACATCTCAGCCCTGTCGTTAACTTGTTCTTATCCTGACACTACTCAGATTTGGATTACCCTGTGAAACCATGATGCATTCAGTGAGGATTTCGTACTGTGACCACAGCAGTTGTGCACAAATTGGTTTATTATCCCTCTCTCTCTCTCTCTCTCTCTCTCTCTCTCTCTCTCTCTCTCTCTCTCTCTTCTCTCAAGCCACACACACACACACACACACACATATATATATATATATATATATATATATATATATATATATATATATATATATATATATATAACACAATTAAAAATAGGGTTTGAAATGAAGGATGAAAACCTAAAATGTGTTTCAAGCCAAAGAGCTCTCCTCAGGGACCCTGAGGAGAGCTCTTTGGGCTTGAAACAAATGTGTAGGTTTTCATCCTTCATTTTAAACCCTATTTTTAAATTGTTATGTCGCTCCCTGCTTGGTTGAGCACTTTTAACACTCTGAGTGGCCTTTTAATCCTAATTTATATATATATATATATATATATATATATATATCTCTCTATATATATATATATATATATATATATATATATATAATGCTGAACAATTAAGTAGTGGGGGAAAACAAGTGCAGGTTAACAATTCTTCTATCATTATAGTAATGATTTGGCAAAGATTAGAAATTGAGAGGGAAAAAAAAAATGAAGATGAAATAAATGGAAAATGTATATCATAAATATGAAAACCCCCTTCACTAGCTGCATGAAGAAACTATCGCAATCCCTCCCGAAGACAGATCTATATGTGTCGCCTGCTCCGAGGCCTTTCGTCCGCTGGATCAGACTCATCAGGGAGACACGGCTGATTGTGTCTGTGCTCTTGGCGTCAGATAGAGATACACCACAGTCCATAATATATATATATATATATATATATATATATATATATATATATATATATATATATGTGTGTGTGTGTGTGTGTGTGTGTGTGTGTGTGTGTGTGTGTGTGTGTGTGTGTGTGTGTGTGTGTGTGCCATTCCAGCAATTTACAGAGCAACTTAGTATTGCAATGACTGCAAGAAATATTCAAATATAAACAAAGCTTGCCCTTATGTCTTAGATTGAAAGAAACAGGGGGAGATAAGCATTCATATCTGCAGTGGTAGATAATTCTGCCTAACATATAACTCCTGGTGTCTTAAGAGGTTATCTGTTTTATATTTTCTACTTTTCACAAGAAAATGTGTAGCTTGTTTTGCTCTTTCACGATTTTCTTTTGCTTCTAAGGTGGCACCTTTGGTTGTTTGTTTGTTTTGTTTGTTTGTTTTTTACTCAACAAACATACTAGGGTATTGCACACCAGCCTTTTTCTGGATAACATTTTTCTTAAAACCAAAAAGGCAGAGGAATCGAGTTACCACTTTCCGCGGTCACTGAGGAGAAACAATCAGGTTTTGAAATACCGGTATCTGACCAGGAGTTATATGTTAGTGAGTTTCCTCCGCATTGGAGATTGTCTTCCCCTTGGAGACTATATAAGCTTGCTGAAGACTCACTTTGAGAAGCATTTTTTTCCCCACAAAGATTCTAATGCAACATTACAAGAGTTGACAGACGCGCAAAAAGAGGATAGTGCGCAGAGACAAATCAAAACTATTTCCATTTCAGTTGCTACAGAAAAAAGTCAAACTGTGCAATAACAAAAAAAACAAGTCAATATATATCCACCTATACATGCTTTCACTTACATACACATAAACACACACACACACACACACACACACACACACACACAGAGAGAGAGAGAGAGAGAGAGAGAGAGATGCAAACATATAAAGATATATACGTCTATGCATACATACATGTATACATACACACATACAGGTATACATGTAACACAGCCATGTATCAATGGTCATCACTATAGGTTTTGAAAAGAAAAAAAAGCTGTAATAACTTGTACATAATATTAACTTGGGAAGGGTGGAAAGCACAATACATTTCTCTTTTCTCTCTTTATCCGTCCCTAGTGCCTATATATATATATATATATATATATATATATATATATATATATATATATATATATATATATATATATATATATATATATATAGATAGAGAGAGAGAGAGAGAGAGAGAGAGAGAGAGAGAGAGAGAGAGAGAGCGGGGCAATCGTACAGTCAATAAAGAAAAAAAAAATGTTAGCGAGGCATATTTGAATTAATTTTAGGATCACAACAATCATTATGTGTGTTTGAGAGTAGAAATTGTTTCCCTTTTTTTTTCTTTTTTCCACCCTCCCATTCTCATTTAGTTAACTGCTGTTTATTGAAAGAGAATGGTTTATATGCGTTCCAGGCTATTAGAATATGTTAAATTATATAGTTAATTTTGGCGTTATATTCTTCAATCTTATATCTGGCATGTAATTGTCTTTCGAAAACAAATATATCTGGAAGATTATTCTCCATTTTGCATCTATAAATGTACATATGGCAAACACAATAAACTCTAAGATAGATTCTGCTATTAGGTGTTCATCCACTCCGAAAATTACTAGTTCACATGAAATTCCAACAGTATAAGTGTGTTCACATTTTTCATTCAATAGGTTTTTGAGAGATTTCCAAAATACTTGTGGATATCTGCAATTCCATAGAAAAAAAAATGTTCAATGGAATTTCCTCATTACAACAAAATGAACACTGTAACGTATCGGTTAACCCCATTGCATTCAAAACGATATTAGTCGTAATAATTCGGTGTATGATTCTCATTTGCAACCATTTCAGTTTTACATCCTTGATTTGACTGATTTTATGGAACACATTCTTCAGGCAATGATTGGATTCATTTTTTCTGACCACTTTGAGCAACAGTTAGGTTTATTATTGTCTGATGTAAAGTACTCATAATATCGTTTTGCTCCTTTATTGTGTTTTATTATAATTTCCAATGCATTAGGCATATCATGAATGTAATTAGTATTGTTATTGATTTGTATTCCGTTTTTTTTTTTTCTTAGGTATTGTTTTACTGACGAAATCCAACCATTGTACGTAATAAAGTCAACAGACAAATGTGTAGTTGATATGAATTCTCTATATTTTAAAAAAATTCCCCATTTTCTTTCAGAAATTGCCTTATGGAGTATATTCCTTTCTTAATTATATTTTTTTGTCTGATGACAGCATTACCTATTTTGATTTTTTTTGTTGTAGAAAAAACAGGTTCATCTAGCACCTCACCAACATTTTTGGGCGTAATATTGAGACAAAAGTTTCTATATGCTTTGAAAATATGTGTCCAAAAAGGGTTAATGTTTGAATAATTTAAACCGTACATTGGTCAGTAACATTCAAAGTTGTTTTTTTTTTTTTTAAGGAAAGGGTACATTTCAACTGCAATATTCATCCATTTATGATTCGTTGTTTTATATTTTCTCAGCCATGAAAGTTTCAGAGCATATATATATATATATATATATATATATATATATATATATATATATATATATATATATATATATACCTTCGAATATCTGGTATGTTCAAACCACCTTGTTGTACACTTTTTACTGCCGTTTTCTACTAATCCTGTCCCCATTCCCATCCCCCAAACAAATTGAAAACATAACTGTGGAGTTTTTGTACAAAATGGTCAGGTGGGTCAGGTAGCAAAATCCAAAGATGTATTAGTTTAGACAGAATTATAGATTTTAACACAGCTACTCTCCCGATTGGAGTGATGATTCTTTGCGACCAAATTTTAAATAACAGGTTACCTCTCTGCGAATTTTTCATCATAGTTAATGGTTTCACAACTATTTAAATCTTGAGTAAACCAGATTCCCAGTATTTTGAATTTAAGGGGATTCCATATCATTTTCAGATGGGCGCGCAATATACTTTTTTGATTTTTTTTTAAAAAATTTCCTAGCCAGTTTGTGTGTTTTATCACAATTCATACATAAGCCAGAAATTTGCTGAATCTGTCAAGGATAAATATGGATTGGTTAAATGATTCTTCATCACTCTCATTGAATAACTGTGTATCATCTGCAAACTGCGAAATTTTTATGTTCAATATTATTTATCTTTATTCATTTTATAGATTGTCTTCCCTGATCATGATAGCTAGAATTTCCACGCACAGGACAAACAAATATGGAGAAAAAGGGTCTCCCTGTCTACAAGCTCTTTCAACTTTAAACCATTGTGCAGAGTGGCCATTTATACTAACTGTTGATCTGATGTCTTTGTAAAAAATTTCAACCCAACGGCAAACACTATCTCCAAAACCATCTTCTTTTAAAACTTTAAACATAAAACTCCAATCCAGTGAGTCAAAGCCCTTTTCAAAATCAATACTAAGTAGTAAGCCAGGAAGAATTTTCATCTGTAGATAGTTAATCAAATCATTTATTAATCTAATATTATCTCCTATATATCTATTAGTTATGAATCCCGTCTGATCCTCATTTATACGTGTTGGTAGGACGTTCTTAATTCTATTGGAAATACACGAATATCCTATTTTGTATATTACATTACAAAGAGATACAGGGCGACATTCTTTTAATTCCTTAGGTTTATCGCCTTTAGGGATACAGATAATTAACCTTCTTTTTGCGTTGATGAAAGTTCTCCATGTAAAAATGCGTCGTTTAGTGACCTCACTACAAACAGCCCCAGTTGTTTCCATAAGAATTTAAAGAATTCAACCGTAAATCCACCTGTTCCAGGGCTTTTACCATTTTTCATATTTTTCAGAAATTGGCTAGCTTCCTCTATAGTATTATTAGACCATCTAGCATCGTTCCTTGTTCTTGTGATAGTTTGGGAATTTCATTAACCAAGCTTTCTAATGCACAATTTTCTACATCTCTTCCCCTATACAAATTCTCATAGAATGTGTTCACTTCATTTAATATTTCTTTATGGTCGTCTATTATCTCATTATCCTTAGTTATAAGTTTTGTCATTTTTTTGCTAATGTAGTTTCTTTTCTCAAGACTACAGAAATACTTAGAAATTTTTTTTTCACAATCAACAATCCATCTGGCTTTTGATCTTAAGAGTTCACCTTCCATTCTCGTATCTCTAATTGTTCTCAACTCCTGATTTTTCTCGTATAGTTTTTTTTTTCATTACGTCTTCTGTTTTATGGTCCATCCTTTCAAGAGTTTGAATAATATCTTTCATGTGTTTCTTTTCAGTTTCTGCAGGTTTTTTTTTTCATTGTGGCATACGTGATAGTTTTCCTTTATTTTCATGAGTAGAAAATCTAAAAATAGTTTTCTGAGATTTTAAGTTCAAGTTTATCTTTATCTGTTTCATCAATTGTTTCACTGTTGTAGTTATCTGCGGCATATTTTTTGTCTCATTCATGATTTCTTGATTAATTTCATCCACATATTGTCTATCCTTAAGCAAGCAACAATTGAATTTCCAAAAAGTATGTTTCTTTTCATTTTTACCAAATTTCAGTTGCAGTGTAATTATAGAGTGATCAGAACGGTATCCCGGGACGATGTCAGTATCTTCAAAATACCAGTACAAATAATCAGATAACAAGAAAAAGTCTAGTCTGCTTTGCATTAATGGTGTTGGCTTTCTCCAAGTGTAACGCCTACATTCTGGGTTGCTCTCTTTCCAGACATCTGTCAATCCAAGTTCTTCTATCATATTTTCAATTGCTCTTTTGGCTCTCGGATTATTATCATGTATATAATTGCAACAATCAATGGTTGGGTTTAATACAATATTCCAGTCACCAACTGCAATGACATGGTTATTTTTACAACCTTTATGGTTTCCCATAGTGAATTATAAATGTTGGATCCTTGTTTGGTCCATAGACATTTACCAAAAGGATATCATCCTCAAAAGCAGTAAATGATACCATTATAAAGTTTCCGTTTATGTCACGATGAACGTTAGTTATCTCAAATTCAAAGTTGTTTGAAAAGAGAACAGACACTCCTCTAGAGTGTGATTTATAAGATGCAAACACACATTTATAGCCCCATTCAGAGTTTACATATTTTCTAGTTTGTCAATAAAATGGGTATCTTGCAGACAATATATTGAAAACTTGTTTCTGTTTCAGGTAACAGAAGACATCCTTTCTTTTCTTCATATCCCCCAATCCCTGACAGTTTAGAGACGCAATTGTTAAAGTCTCCATTTGTAGTCTTCATCATTCCTTATTTATAATATGTGCATAACAGTAAAAAATACAGCTATATCTGTGAAAACCAGGTCATAAGCATTGCATGAATTAATGTAGAGAATAACATAAAACAATTAAAGATTGCCTCGTAACAATGCACTTTCGACATAACGTACAATATCCAGAAAAGTAACAATCTTTTATGCATTCGTAAACTCACTCTTGTACAGAAGAAAGGCAAAAAGATGAACAAAAAAAAAATAAAATAAAATAACACTAACAATCAAAGAAGAAAAAGGAAAAAAGACTAAATTCCCTCTGACGGTCAATGGCGAGCGAGGGAAACAGTGAGCATCATAAGGAGGGAAGGAAGTGTGCATCAACGATAACAATTTCACGTTTTGAGACATTTATTATTCCCCATTCACCCTCTCAAGCACATACATTTGTTAGTTAGGCAGAATTATCTACCACTGCAGATATGAATGCTTATCTCCCTCTGTGTCTTCAATCTAAGACATAGGAGCAATATATATATATATATATATATATATATATATATATATATATATATATAAACAAATACCACTAAAATGCCTAATAAAATTCTTAAAATGCTCGACCCCTTGGGGAGCAACATCTGTTAAAAATAGAATGGTAAAAGGAAGTTTTAAAATCGACAGCTCTGTTTCGAGACAACCCAAAACCATCCTGAGGAGAGCCAGCGCTCGAAACAGAGCTGTCGATTTTGAAACTTTTTGAGTTTTAAAATCGACAGCTCTGTTTCGAGCGCTGGCTCTCCTCAGGATGGTTTTGGTTGTCTCGAAACAGAGCTGTCGATTTTAAAACTTCCTTTTACCATTCT
>JADBJO010001700.1:190000-192500 GCA_016801955.1 Conus betulinus | reverse complement strand
TTTATTCAGCAGATGCGTATGACAGTGATGGTTCAGAATATTTAGCTCAAGTTATGACATCTTCCTCCTCGGGGTATGTCACTGTCAAAAGAGGAAACGTCAGTGGCAAAAAACTCAGTTCACCTGTGGACGTTTCTCTCTGTGCCTCAAAACAATTCAGTTGTAATCAGTTACAAGCAGACAGACCAGAGCCGACCTTTCATCCAAGTGTATGATTATTTCCAGTCGAACGGTCAGTGGAAAAACAAACTGGTATGGGGCGAAATAGCCGTATACAATCATTTCTATTTTGCAAAAATAATAAAAACAACAACACTAGGTATAAAAACATCTAAAAACACTGCCCGGTCAGTATGTGTGTTTCCGAATTTTCTTTTCCTTCCTTCCTGCGTGGAAATTACCTCAAACACTGCCCAAGACTCTATGGAACGGTTCTGTGGATTATTACCCCAGCTTTCAGCACCATGTTGAGTGTAACCTGAAGACGGAGTGTGAAGGTGGGCAGGATGAAAACAGAACACTGCCCCTTCAGCAGTCCAGAATGTCAGGGTTTGATAGCGTTCTGTAACCAGTGTTACAAAATCGCCCATGGTCTAGATGGGTATCATAGTAATCAAAAAGAACCCAGCAAAATAGCCAGTGAGCTCTGTGGTCATTTGGAGGCAGGCTGAGTATTCCACACTGTAGTCCCAACTGGTGCAGTAGTCTTGTTAGTGTGAGCCACATGCACCCCAATGTGCTGGACGACACCGCAGTTGGCCTGTACTACAGGGATGTTCCCCAGTGTGCTTTGTATACACACAGTCTTGTAAATGAGAACAGAATGCATTCATCATTCTACTGATCTTTCTATATAAACAATTACACAGACGAGAAACGCTGCTCCATTCTTGAAACATGTCATTTTACATTGCTCTATCTGTGCTCTGCACAAAGCGATCGATACGTGTTGAAAGATAGGGTAATGTGTGAAATCAATATGAACAAGACAGAGAATTCTCCCCACTTTTCAACGTCCATTGCATTGGAAAGTACACGGTTCACGTTGTTCGAGAAAGAGGAATCCATGGCAACATGCAATGATGGCCATGTGACGTATGCAGTTTTCTTATATGGATCCAGCCTTCACCCAGAGCATAGCTCTTGCCGTCTTCCAAACCCACAGTCACACACTGACTGGTTTTCTCTTGTAGGTCTTCATCCCACGTTTGCATGTGACGATCATTCAGCACCATAGCATTCAGCCTGGTCTGTGACTTCCTCTCTGACTGTCAGGATAGCAGTGATGAATCATTCTGCGATTATGCTCCTTGTATCAAGACATTTACCTGTTCCGACCGTCAGTGTGTGTCCTATGACAAGGTGTGTGATTTAACGCCACAGTGTTTGGATCAGTCAGATGAAGGAAACTGTGAATGGTTTAAATATCTGCGTCTTAAAACACAGTTTATAGCATCTTCAGCGCTGATCGATTTTGATGGCAGCAGTCAGTTTATTTCCAGTCTGATGAATTCAAACGATTCCTGCCCTGACAGCCACTACCGCTGTCCTGGAGACTATGACGACTGTCTGCCTGTCTACACACGATGCAATGGGATGCACGACTGTATGGATCTCCAGGACGAAGAAGGATGTGAAGAAATAGCATGCCCTGGGTTGTTCAGGTGCCGAGCTTCAAAGATCTGTATTCACAGCGATCACCTATGTGTGACGGTTGGTCGTACTGTCCACAACGTGATGATGAATTATTGTGTGACATGACCTGTCCTGATGGCTGTCAGTGTCAAGGTCACTCCTTTCTGTGCCCTCAGCCTTTTTCTGCAGCGCAGTCCCTTACCATACGTTATTTGGACGCCACAGGTTTCAGGCATGACGCTGTCTGATGTGAAGGACAACATCTATCTGATTCATCTCGTTCTTTCGCAGTGTTCGCTGACGATCTTGTCTTCAATTAATGTGCTGAATCTCAGGGTTCTTGACCTCTCACGAAATAAACTGCGACTTGTCAGCATGACTTCTCTCCTTGGTTTAAAAAACTTACAAACAGTATCTCTGTCCAACAATCCCCTCATCCACCTGCTGCACACTGATCTCTCCTCTGTCACCATGCACAGTGCACTGACCCAGATAGACCTGTCCTTCACCAAAGCTGACCCTGCTGGACACCACAGTCTTCTCTCTATTTCCTGGGGTCCAGAAACTGAACTTGACTTCCACTTCCATACATACAATCAGTCCAGCTGGGTTTCAATACATGCCGGCACTGAGTGAATTATATTTCCAGGAAAGCCCAGTAAAAAGCTTCCCAAACGACATTTTCAAAAATCTCCTTCACGTCTCTGCAATACATACAGACAACTATAAATTGTGTGTGCAGTGAAATAGTCCCCCGTTATCTTGACGAGTCATCGTGTCATGCCCCAAAGGACGAAGTTTCTTCCTGTGAAGATTTACTACAATCATGGGCCTACCGAGGGGGTTTCTGTGGATCATCACCTGT
>JADBJO010001700.1:135000-182500 GCA_016801955.1 Conus betulinus | reverse complement strand
ATGAACGTTTAGCAAATTGTGTCGCTAAATTGGTCATTAGTCAAATTAGCAGCTCAATTGTTGACCTTTCTTCACAACATCCTAGCCTTTTTTTTTTCTTTTTTTTTTTTTTTTTTTTTTTTAGACATTACATTATTTTCTCACCAACTATGTCTTCAGATAAAGAAAAAATACATGCGTGAGATGCGAGCGCTACAGATCTGCAGTGTTAAATAGCAACGGCATATTTACTTTGTTTCTAAACTAAATAAACGCTCGACTGTTTTCATACCTTTTATATTTCCAGCCTACCTGTCATTCGAACATTTCAGGTGACAAATAGATGAATTTTCTTTTTCTTACACACAATCTATGATTTCCCCCAAGTGCCACAAATGTTCATATCCTCCCTGTGGAGATAAACAGATGACGAGGTTGTTGTTAGCCCGGGCTGTGGCCAGTCCAGTTTGGTCTTTGCACTTTACACTCTCATCTTGTGCCTCTTGGGCACGAAAGGTCACACGTGCTGAAGCTCATTCCCTTCAACATCGATTTTCTTCTTTCAAACTATTCTGACATGTCGCAGGTAATGCAGGGGTTTACGTGGTTACCACAAGCAGTGGGAACCCCGTGCCTCACTTCAATACAGCTGCTAACACAGTCAAGAATGCATCATGCAATAATTGGCGTGATGTGGTTTCAGGTTTCAGTTGCCTGTATTTGGACTAATCTACTGACATTCACTAAATCTTGTCAGCTCTAGTTACCACTTGTTTTTTATTTAAAGCTTTGCTGTTTCGATAGGGAAGTTTGAGACCTAAACGCTTTTAGTAATCTGTCCTCTCGTTCTTGCCCTACGTATATGTGTGACGACTGTCCATTGGTAAAGGCATGGATGAAGAGCAGAGCTCAGTGGTAACACGTACACAACCATAAGGTCACGAATCATATTCAACCCAGTGATACCAGCGGAATCTGTCATCCAAATCGGACCAAAAGGCAGCCAGCAAAAAGCGTTTGTGATGATTATTTTCCCCCAGTGAGGTGAAGTGAGGAATAAACTGATCTCTGGGCAGAACTCAGCGCTATTCTGTATTCTGGAGTTCGTCTGTAGATGACAACAAGAAGACTTGTGCTCACTGAGGTCAGAATAAAAATTGATGACCAGAACAACTGTGAACCACTTGAATCCTTGATTACAGTGGTGACAATTAAACAGAGCTAGACGACACAGACCAGACTGACCATGCAGGCCCCAGTGTGACAAACCAGGAAGAAACGGTATCACTGATAACACAAATCCTACACACCACGCTACACAACAAACTATGGTTTCTGAACGTTTACTGGCCGTCCTGGATTCACTGGGATGACACAGGATGATGACATGGTCCACACTGATCAGTAAGGTGATGAGCACTGACACCTTGCTGTACACTAGGGACAGAAAGCCACTCATCTTGCAGGTCACACTGCTGGTCCATTCTTTTTCCACTTGGATGTAGTCTCCATGCAGCACTGTATCTGCTATGGCAGTGATGCAGACGTGACAGCCCATACACAGGTTTACTAACTGTAAGTGGAAAACGTTGACGGAAAAACGGCTTCCAAACACATTCTTGACCCTCAAAGACACAAGAAAGCATAGCAAATGTCCCATAATAGCAAAAGTGCCAATAAGCCAAATAAAGACCCGATTCACTTGTGTTGGTATCAACATTTCACAGGACTGGAATACTGGTTGAGGCGCTGCACATTTTACTCCACTTGATTCCTGAGGGAGAATGCTCCTACAACACAATCTGTAGTTCGAGGAAAGCATGTATTTTAAAAGTGGTGCTCCAGAGAAAATATCCTGCGGGAAGGCGTTCACTGGATTTCCCCTCATGTCCAGTTCAGTTAGTCTTGGTGCATTTCTAAAACCCATTGATCCAATCTCCTCAATCGCTGAGAATGATATATTCAAATATTCCATACTTGGTAGAAATATTGACAAAATATTTCTATAAACACTGACACATGTCTCCGATATATCCACTCGTTGAAGTGAGAACTGAACATACTTCAGTAGGCTGTTAGTCATTTTGACTAGAGGATTGTTTTCCATGTACAAAGTTCTAAGATTTGGTAACGCAAGAAAATCCGCAATGCTGAGAAACCTTATTCGATTATTGGAAATATCTATGAACAGTAGATTGATAAGATATATCACAGAAATATTGAACAGGGAACAAGACGCCATGCTCAGACGAACGAGATAGCCATTGTGGACGACATCATGTAGCACCATTCCTGAACCCTTGGCACCGGCAGTGTTCAGGACAGGTCCTGTCACACATCAGTTCATCATCCTGCTGTGGGCACTGACCCCAGCCATCACACAGGTGATCTCTCTGTGGACACACACCCTAGAAGCTCGACAATGGTAAAAACCAGGGCAGTTTGATCGGTCACAGGCTTGTTCGTCTTCCCCATAAACACAATCAGAAAACCCGTTGCATCTGGTGTAGACAGGGAGACAGTGCAGCCACTGGCTTATACAACGGTAATGACTGTCTGGACAGGCTGCGTCAGCTCCCATCACCTGCTGAGTGAAGTAACCAGTGCCATCTAAATTGATATACAGTGATTCTTCTTTGCGTCCATAGGAGGTTGGATAATGCATTGCTGTGTTAGCAGGACAGTCGATCTCATCAGAACTGTCCACACAGTCAGAGTGTTCGTTACAGTGTTGACTACCCAGCACAGACTGACCGTTCACACACCTAAATCCGTTACGTGAAGGGTGGACACAGAATGACTCATCACTTTCATCTGGACAATGCTGTCTGAAGTCACATAACAGGGTGTAATGAACTGTTGTGATGCCATCATCGCATCTAAACATTGTGTCTGTGCACACAAATCTTCCTGCAGAGAGCACTGTCACGTTGTGTTCATCATTCACTGAGAGGATCTTGTCGTCCTGTGGAAGCATGCCTCTTCTGCAGTAACTGACAGGGTCACACAACAGGAAGAGATGGGTCAGATGGCTGCCTGAACAAATCCATAACAAGTGTAACGTGACTTTGTAGGTAGGTGGAGGCGCTGGGGAATGAGCCAGTGAGACAGGAAGAGGGATAATACTGGGGCTTAGTGATGGTAGTTCACACACAGCTGAATGAAGGTTAAGAGCAAATGTATGGAGGTGCAGTTCCATGCTCGCTAAATTCATTGATCTGTAAACTCTTGAAGGGCAATATTTATCCTCCGAGTGGAAGTGATAAATGCCATAGATAAGAGTGTGGTCAGACCAAACAGGACATTTACTGTATGTAAAGGGCAAGAATCTGCTTCCTGACCAGCCACCAATGTTTGCCCTAAACAGAATATTATTTATAAAAATACGTGTCAGATCATCCTTCTCCTGACATGTTTTATTGAAGCTAGCCTTCCTCCCCTCATCTTGCACTGATAACTGAACATTTTATAAAGAAGATCGACATCTAGCTCGACTAACAGAAAAGCATTTGTTTCGTGAAGCCACCAGACCCTGGCAGCCAAGACCACTGAAGGGACAGTGTTCTGTTTCATCACGTCCGTCTTCACACTCTGGCTTTAGGTTACAGTGCATGTGATCTCGAAATCTCGAGTAATGATCCACAGAACAGTTGTATAAACTACTGGGCAGCCTTTGGGGTTGATGATGTATAGAGACAGAGGAGAAATATAGTCTACAATAAGAACCCCTATGAGAAGGGCGGTGAACATAAATTTGAACATGTGAGGTAGCCAAAACAAACACTGGTAAGGAACTATCGATTTTTCATGAGACTGATGTTGTGTCTTTGACTTTCTGTAAATAAATGTCATACGCGTTTTTGAAATGTCTTTGTTTCCCAGTGCCTGCTGAATACTGATGAGGACAACACACGTTGTTGGAACCGCCAGTGTTGTTCTGTACACAGCTCTGGGGTGGAACAACAGCACAGGCAGTATAACAAATCCAGAATACTCCTGAAGAGAATTTATAACATAACTATGGTTTTGAACTGCCTGGATGCTGATGTTTATTTGGGGATTATTTATGTTTGTTACTAACATAGCATTTTTCCACGACTCGACAAACACGTCTTTAATTGAATGTACTCTGCTTTCGATATTGAAAATTTCAGATCCAGACTCCATACTCATCTTCCAGTGCCAGGAACTACACCCGTATGCTAACCGCTCGACATGGGCAAGCACAATGCTGCCATGAGGTACTTGAAAGTGCAACTTACAGAAAGATGAGGCATCCTCACATACCCCGTACACCAGTCCCCGGTTGGCTGTAAACTGTGGTAAATTGTTCTCACAGTCTGACACATTGACCTGCAGGAACGTGGGCTGTGTACTATGCTGATTCAGGAGTCGTTCAACTCCTGGGCAGATGGCGCTGATGTTCGTCTCATCAGAGGGGGTTCTGTCCCTTATCTTGTACTGGTTCTTTTGATCTGTAGGGAGCAGAGTACAACAAGCAACGTATGCACGACTAATGTTAACCATATCAGCTGTACAGATCTTTCTGTACAGTTTCTTAATCTTTGCTTTCTGATCTGACGTATGAGTTGAACATATTAATCATTATGTAAGTTTTTTCGCTCTCAGATTTCTTCAACTGTGCTTCATAAATCGATATATGAATCAAGATTAAAAAATTCACTGTTCCACCAAAGAACAGAACAAACAAATGATGAAAGGAACCGTACGTGTTTCACCCTGAACAAACAATTACCTTTGTCCTCAAACTGAGCGCATCAAAAAAAAAAAAAAAAAAAAAAAAAGGTTTCAATTTCCCTCTGCAGTAACTCTCTTTAAAACTGATGAACGAATGACTTATACTAATCACACTGACTGCACACCTTCTGTTACAATTCTTGACTTTTCCTTTGAAAGTTGACATATATCGACTAATATCAAGCGTACTGACTGTGCAACTTCCATTTCGTATTAACTTTTTTTAAAACCTTCTTTGTAATCTGATTTACATCTAATGTTACACAATGATTTCACAGCCTTTTTCAGTTAAACGTCTTAATGTATGGTCTGTAACCTGACGATGTGTAATATTAAGCATACCGGTTTTACAGCCTTTTTTCTGTTAATTGTTAATTGTGCATTGTAAGCTGATATATAATACATAATATTAACCGTACCGATTTCTCCGAAGCTGGAGTATGGCTATCTTAGTGGCGGGATAAAAAGAACGGTCATAACTTAAAACTCTACTCCCTTTGATGAGTAGATGGAATTAATCCTTACCTGTCTGTACAGGTAGTGTCTGCAAGTGTATCAGCCTGCACACGCGTAAAAAACATATATGCCACAGCCTTTTCTGTTACATTTTCCTACCAGGTGATTTGTAAGCTGTGTCACACAGTTTTCAGTTTCAGTTTCTTCAAGGGGGACTCACTGCGTATGGACTGGTCCATATGCGTTACACCTCATCTGTTACCACAGTGCACATGACGCACAGCTGACGAGCTGACGATTACGATGAGAGAATGCAGGATGAGGGCCTCATGACTATGACTTAGCAGACATGTAATGCGTGCATGAGGCCAATGACCTTATCAGACCTTGGTACATACATCACAATGCAGCCAAGGTGAGCTCATATTCATGAAAAAAACATCGCTGGCCGGAACACACAGCAAGAGTGGCAGACAGTTGCAGGTGCCTTTGGAGACCATGTCTAGATCGATACAGACATTTGCAACTGACCCAGTAGCAAGATTTCGTAAGTTGTAGCTCAAGCTCGAAATTCGGTCATGGAGTGAGCTAACTAAATACGACTTAGTTTCAAGTAGGGATATGGGTGCGTGCTCTGGTCCACTCTAAAGCATACAAATTGGGGGTCACCACCCTTGTGGACAATGTCACACAGAGGATTCACTCAGAGAACAACTGAAGTAAAAGTAAACAGTGTTATCCAGTACTGCTCAAAGCGAAAGGTAAGTAATTCACCTGAGGAATTCTATCTCCTCCAACACATATTTTGGAAATACATGAAAGCCAAAGAGCCAAAAGAGGCCCAGTAGGTTTGCCAACAAAACCAAAGAATGCAGATACATCACAGTAAACACTACCTGTAGTTGTAATCATCGTCAGCATTCAACAACTGCACCTTTGGGCAGCTTCACGCATACTGTCAGTGTCAGCGTGTGTCTCGTTACAGTTGAGTTCACAGTTACTCACATTGCATTGAACATGGGTATTCCGTGACTGTAATCTTTCTAACAAAATCAGCTTAAACTCCTCTGCTTGTCCAAGTTACTAACACGCTAAGGTTGTTAGCCTACCACAAACGTTAACCAAATTTACGTATGTGATATTTCAAATTCTTAATACAAAATTGGAATTTTCTCCTTTTCTCTCTACTCATCTGTAACAAAGCGTTATGCATATAAACCCCTTTGCCTTCACCTATGACACCTCCTTCCTCGAGAAAAAAAAAAAATCACCAAGGATTTTTTTTTTTTTTTGATTAGGCAAACTGAAGCAAGGAGAGTGTTATTTTTGGCACATAGTAGTGAACAGGAGATGCGTTTACTAATCTTTTTTCAACCACCTCGCTTCGCAAAAACGCAAATTAATGAGAAATCTGTAGCTCACTCCCACCACGCTCAGGGGAAAAGAAGAAGAAGACAAGAGTGGTCCTGAGTAACCTGAGAGCTTACAAAATATTTCTATAAGCAAACATTTGTTCTCCCCTCATTCATGGAGCGGAGCTGTTCACTATAGAAATCTTTCCTTCTGCTGATGCATGGGTAAACCACTGACTTCCGGGAAGAGGGCTGGAGGACGTCCGGGAAAGACAGGAGGACACTGGGAAAGACCAGAACCAGGGCTCTGTGGGCTGGCTCCCCACTTTGCCTTCAACATGTGGCTACTGAAAACAAAAGGAAAAGATGCTCCCAGGATTCCGAAAAAGGGGAGAGAATGATGAATCCATCGGTGCTCAACCAATCACGACTGCAAATCCCAAACGGACTATGAACATGGACCAAATGGAATATCCATGTGTCTGTGGAAAGCGTTTTCGCTACCACCCGTGGCATGAAGATCCACAGAACAAAGATGGGATGTGTGAAGACTCATCTGAATGAGCAGCAGCGCACTGCATCAGCAGATAAGACGTCGGAAAACCAAAGCCAAGATTTAAACCACAGTGCCAAGGACATCCACGCTGTTGGTTCGGATGAGGAATCTGCACAGGCCCTCGATGCCAGGCGCCTGAAACTCAACCTGCCACGAGCAAACGAGACTGAAGATTGGGAGAAACTGGATGCAAAAATCGTCCAAAGACTCGATGCACTGATAGGGGAAAGCACCCTGGAACACAAACTAACCCACATATGAGGACATTGTGTATGCCACATGTAGAGACGCCTATGGAGCAAAACTACCCAAAGAAAAAACACCTCCTCCAAAGAAATCCAGACGCCAAGAAGAGAGGGACAAGATCAGGATCCAAAAGAAAAACCTCAAGAAGCAAATGAAGATCGCACTGCCAGCTGAAGAACAAGGCTCGGAAAAAACTCTGGGAAGACCTGAAAGCAAAACACAGCGCCCTCAGCAAAGCGGAATCTGCGAGGAAGAGGAAAAAGCAAAAAAAGAGACACAAGAGCACTTCTTCAGAGACCCCTTCCAGTTTGCCAGAACTCTATTTGAGCAGCCAAATTCTGGGACCCCTAAGTGTGGACAAAGGAGTTCTTGAGCAGCATCTGAGGAAAACATACTCTGACTCACAGAGCAAAACACCACTCGACATTCAAGTCTGGTGTGGCCAACCAACCATGAGGAACAGTTCAACGACAAGCCTCCAACGTTGGCGGAATCAAGAAGGTGGTCGACAAAACCAGAGCCAAATCATCACTAGGGCCAAACGGAATTCCTTACCAGCTGTACAAGAAATGTCCCAAGGTGCTGGAGTGGCTCCACAGGCTGCTGCGATCAGCTTGGAGAAATCAGAAGATCAGCGGCCAGTGGATGACGGCAGATGGTGTGTACATCCCCAAAGAGCAAAACTCAAGTAACATTAACCAGTTCAGGCCAATATCACTACTGAACGTCGAAGGGAAAATCTTCTTCTCGGTCATGGCAGCAAGACTGACTAAGTACCTCATGGAAAACAAGTACTTGGATGTGTCAGTCCAGAAAGGTGGCATTCCCAGGCGTGGCTGGCTGTGTAGAACACGCCACAATGATCTGGGACGCAATCCAAAGGGCAAAAACAGAAAAGAGAGACCTAACGTAGTGTGGCTTGACCTGGCGAACACATATGGATCTGTACCCTCATGAGATGATACAGTTGGCTCTTGAGATGTACCATGTGCCAAAGAACATCCGCGACATGCTCAAGAAGTACTTCAATGGGCTTCTCAATGCGGTTCTCTACCAAGGAGTACACAACAGATTGGATCAACTTGGAAGTGGGCATTGCAATGGGCTGTGCAATTTCCCCAATGCTGTTCGTGTTGGCAATGGCAGTCATCTTGAAAGCAGCAACAAGCAACGCAAGACAAAAAGACTTTGGCGATGGATACAAGATGCCCCCTCCCAAGGCCTTTCATGGATGACGCTACAGTGATTTCATCCAGAGAAGACGAGACACGTCACGTGCTGGAGAGGCTGGACGACATAGTTGCCTCATCCAGAATGAAGTTCAAGCCAAAGAAATCACGGAGTCTCTCACTGAGGAAAGAAAAAGTGGCCGAATCTGTGGTCTTCAGTGTTGCCAACCAGACCATTCCAACAGTCACTGAAGAGCCAGTCAAGAGCCTTGGAAGATGGTATGATGATACGCTGAAAGACACACGAAGAGCAAAAGAAACCAAACAGATGTCGGAAGAAGGCTTGGAGACCATTGACCAGTGTGGGCTCCCTGGCAAATACAAGGTCTGGTGTCTGCAGTTCATGCTGATACCAAAGCTCCTATGGCCTCTGATAATATACGACATCTGCACCAGCATAGTGGGGGCAATGGAATCCAAAATCAACAAGTTCACAAGGAAATGGCTTGGTGTCCCACCCTGTCTGACTGACATAGCGCTATACTGTCGCCAAAGCAAAGCTGAAACTACCACTGAAATCCATCCTGGAGGAATAAAGCAGGGAAGATCAGACTTCAAAAGCATGCTGGAGGACTCAGGAGACAAGGTGGTTGAAGCAATCAAGCCCCAGCTGAAGACAGGCAGAAAATGGAAAGTTCAAGAGGCGATGGATTCTGCAAAAGAAAGTCTCAGATCAGAGAAATAACAGGACACACACAGACCAACAGACAAGGACTGGGGGTGACCAAAACTGAATGGTGGTCAAAGGCCAAAGGAAAAGCCAAAGAGACATGATGATTCAGGAGATGAGAAAGAAGAAGACCAAAAAAGACTCCAAAAAGCAGTCCAGCAGAGCCAGCAAGGGCAATGGACAACGTGGGAGAATGCACTCCAAAGAAGTCTCACTTGGAATGACATTTGGCACATGGCCCCTCTCAGGATCAGCTTCATTCTCAGATCTGCATATGACCTTCTGCCTTCAAATGCAAACCTGGTGAAGTGGGGAAAAACAGACGATCCCTCATGCCCCCTCTGCCATGAAAAACAAACAGTGGAGCATGTCCTAAGCTCATGTAAAGTAGCCCTGGCTCAAGGAAGTACACATGGAGGCACAACCAAGTGCTCAAAGAGATTGTACAAGTAGTCTGGGCTAGTACCAACACCACAAAGGGAAAATCAGGACTCCAAAAGCACCCGCAACATTCTTCACGGCAGGAGGCAGCGAATCATGGCCAAGAACAACAGTGCCACTCGGAACATGCAGGCAGAGTCTGCTGGACGGGGCAGATGACTGGGAGTGCACTGCAGACCTCCCAGAATGGAAGAGTCACCCAGAGATCATCAGCAAGAGTGGCATGAGACCAGACATAGTAGTCCACTCTCAGTCAACCAAGCAGCTGATCTGATCGAGCTCACGGTGCCATATGAGAACAGAATGGAGGCAGCTCAAATCTACAAGACTGAAAAGTATGCTGATCTGGCAAACAGCCTGAGGAGAGAAGGCTATCAGGTCAAAGTCCTCACTGCAGAAATTGGAGCAAGGGGGTTTGTAGGAACGTCTAGTGTCAGGAGATAAGGGCCGAAACACTTGCTTGAAGAGGCTTCTCTTCTGAGGACTCTCTGCTGCCACGCTCTCCACGAGTTTCTTTCTACTTTCCTTGTAAGTTTTTCAACACATGTCACGACTGCTCGCAAAGGGAGCCTCACTACTTCACCCCACGCTGCTAGTATTATTGCTGTTCATGACTAGTGGGTTCAGCCACGCTACGATTGAAGAAATCTTTTCCCCAACGTTCAGCCCCAATTCAAGGTATGAGAGGTGTAGGTGGAGGTAAAGAATTGTTGAAGTACTGAATCGCTAGCTAAGTGCAACAAACAAGCCTTGGCCTATGTTCTTCTTCAGGCATAACGACAAAAAGGGGGGATGAACATGTAGTGAGGAAAAAAAAACTCTAGGTAAACAATTCCTTAGGTTCAGTGAAAATAAATCAAGGGGATGATTGAAAAGACGACGTTGTAATATCAAACTCAGACTTCCATATTTTGAAAAAAAAAAAAACGAAACAAAAACAAAACACACACACACACACACACACACACACACACACACACACACACACACACACACACACATTTGCTTGTGCCTGGTCAGGGTCGACTTTCACATTCTTGCCGAGAACACCTCAATGAGCCCGGCCTTCAGCTGTTACGACAGTCCCTCCACAGCGCTCAGCGTGGAGCGCCACCTATAACTTTGTGGTGTTTCCAGTGCTGCTGGTGAAACGTCACAATCCAGTGAGCTCCAAAGAAGGGTGTGTGTGTCAATAATGGATAGAGAAGTTTCAGTTCATTACTGGAGTGCCACTGCATGCGGGCTATTCCATATACACCACGCCACATCTGCTAATTTTCAAGACAACACTGCGTACTATTTAAAGCTGATGGGAAAATGAGTAATAAACGATATGCATGAATTGAAGAAGAGGGCCTCATGGCTCTGACTTCAGTGTCAAACCTGCGCATTTTCCGGATGCACTGATCAGACTTTTGGTACCTACCTAACTTTGTCTATGCCTTTATTTCATTGTATGTGTTTTGTGGTGAGGGTACGCATGTGCTTGATGTGCATGTGTGTGTGTGTGTGTGTGTGTGTGTGTGTGTGTGTGTGTGCAGAAAAACGGAAAAAACGGAAGGGAACTGTACAAAGAAACATTACGAAGACTGAGTTACGAATACCGATGTGAATTCATAACCTTTTCAACCAAACCTTTCACACACGCACAAGCAACGTGATTTGACATTTCTTTTTTTTTTTTCAAATGTAACACAAACCACTTCCCATACACCAACATTTCATTTTGATCCCTGGACCAGTTAGACAGGACAGCAGGAACGTTTGGGTACCTGGCTATCGTTCAGCTCACACATAACTGTGACAGACCTCACAGTCGCAAATCAGGGTATTTGTCCCAGGGAACTCTTCTCACGGGTCAAAAAGGGGTCACAACACAATCGGTGTGACTCAAAGAAGACAAAAAGTAAGCCCCAAAGAATAGACAACCAATGGCGGGGTATCACGTTAAAAGCCAATGCATGCTATCATTTGAAAATCTCCGCTGATAGCTCAGTTCTTAGTAATCAGAAAGCTGGTGCTGCCCTCGTTATATAAGTAAGAAAGCAAGAACAAGATGTATCATATCTGTTGTAATATATCCATCTTCAGTATCACAAGAAGAGGCCACAACATTGCGGGGTCCATTCCAGTTATGATAGTTTTAGATTTAGAATGAAGCTGTAGACTTTCGTCGTTAGCGTTTTTCATTCAGGTTTACGTAAGGCTTTAAATTAAACTCTACTAGTTCACACTATATGAATAATAAAGATAATGGGCATACAGGGTTTGCCAGTCCCACTTCATCCACCCAGTACTCCAGGGATGCCTCCTTTCTGCACTAACAAACCTGTGAAGTTTTTAGCTAGCTCTGCTGCAATCACAGATCAAGTTGTTAAGGTCTGTAGGTAAAAGAGCAAACACTTCGTTCTCTATTTGAAACATTCATGTCTCAGGTTCCATGATAAGTCATGTGTGGTGCTGGACCTGTCAAACGTTTCCCCTCACACATCCATGATAAATCATGTGTGGTGCTGGACCTGTCTAACGTTTCCACGCACACATCCATGATAAATCATGTGTGGTGCTGGACCTGTTAAACGTTTCCACTCGCAGATTTCAAAATCTCAGGGAGAAAGACGTAACCTGACACAACATGTTGTCGTCTTCACGTTCGTCCCTGTGAGTGTGGACACGATTTGACCAGAATAGTTTCTCTTTTGTACAGACCTATACATGCAGCAGTGCCCTGCAGCAATATTGTGATACGTGATGCACAAGACAGACACACGCAGCGACTGCAGTACACATGCATATCTAGTAACGATATGAGAATCCTGAAGGACAGAATGAACAGTTGCATCCTTTGGAGCTTATGTCATGGCAGCCTCCTCTAGTTAAGGGCATATTAGCTCAAGTAGTGGCCTCAAAACAACTGTTTAGAAAGGGGTCCATTTTCATGCTGATAGGGTCCTTTGCGTCAGCTAGGCAGTAATCAACATTGCCTTATCTCAGGAAATTCGCGGGCTCTTGTTTAGTCACTCTGTTGTCAGGAGGAAAAAGGACTTTACATGGAATTCAGGAGTTGCTTTTTTCTCTCCTCCAACGTCATAGTATCCAAATCAACAGAAGTGAAATCATGGAGAGAGAGAGAGAGAGAGAGAGAGAGAGAGAGAGAGAGAGAGAGAGAGGAGAGAGAGAGAGAGAGAGAGAAAAAGGAGATTGATTGATTGATCTTTAAGGATGAAGATTTTAGGCCAAAACCTAGTCTTACAATCTGTCCTTGCCATGCATACATTATTTCAACACATATCATTCATACTGGCAATTCAACATAGCAACATGGTAATCTTATTCTACAATGATAAGCAAAACTATTCATAAAAGTACTAATGAGATGGGGGATGGTAAAACAGAAGGAAACTTACAAACAAACAAACAAAACTACAGAGACAGAGGTCAGAGGAGGGTGGGGAAGAGAGAATGGTAGGTAGGGGGAGGAGAAAAGGGATGGTAGACAGTGTAGGGGGTGAAGAGAGCGATTTGAACGGAGTATCGTATATGTTTAGACGATTTATTCGACGTATGGTTCACAGAAGACTTTGCGAATGGGCCCTAATCGTTGTAATCGAATAATAGAATTACTGAGACATAAGATGTTTATGTAAATGTTCTTTGAAAGGTTTTAAAGTATTCATGTTTTGTAGATTCGTTGGAAGTGAGTTCCGGACATATGGTCCAGAGTAAGCTAGTCTTGTTTTGTACAGATCAATGCGTGGGTAGGGAAGAAAGAATTTCGTTGAGCCAGAAAAGCCGTTCGATCTTGTAGAAAGGACATCGATATCATATGGCGTAGTATGTATCAAGATTGTAAACATAAATGATGCCTTGTTGAATTCCAATTGCCTATTCAGTGGAAATATGTTCAGCGCTTTTAGGTTTTCGTCTGTTGTTAAGAGATACAGCTGGATGGAGTAGCTTTGCTACACGTCTATGGAGAGAGAGAGAGAGAGAGAGAGAGAGAGAGAGAGAGAGAGAGAGAGAGAGAGAGAGAGAGAGAATATACGGCTTATAGTCCAGCCGACCGCAAAGGGCCATGTCAGGGCTGTCACCGCATTTAGGTCAACTCTGAAGGAAAATCTAGGACACCAGAAAGGTAACGTCAATTAAAAGCAGCCAATGGCCCTTCTTGAAACAGCATGTCTCTGCATTAGCGAAAAGGTATAAATGACACCTTCCAGCAGAGCAGAGGTTGCCATTTCACCAGCTAATGCAATGCACTTCTGGGTTTAGTCTCTACACTGACCGTTGGCTGGAAAGAACTTCCGATACCAGAGCTGTACTTTGATCAGAACATGTCCACGTTAGTTATAGACATATCCCTGATCAAATGACACACGTTTTAAGCTCAAATCAACATCTTACATACAGGAAATTCTTTCGGTATTAAAAAAGAGATGAGTGGGTACCTTGATTTGTGTAAAATGAAATTAAAGGAACAGGTTTAGAGTTTAGACTAAAGATACAAAGCAAAACAGATCGTGGGAGAAGATGGGGAAGGGAGACAATGAACTTGGGTGATTCATCAGAGGCTGGAACGAAGAGCCACCGCGTCAAAACCCACCATGAATGTGTAAGCTTACGGGATTACTAACCCTGAGCTGATCCTGAAATATAAGAGCGCCTCTAAATCACACACAGACTTCATTTGGGAAACGCTGCTGATATAGAACAGCGAGTGACCTTCTTTTCCTCTACAGGTTTGTGGAGATGAGCCTTATATAAGTCTTGTACTGTGGAGAAAAGCTAGATGTTACAGGACAGGATTACAAAGCTGTTATTTGCATTGGTAAATTGAGTTATCCGACCTAACGTTTGGTAACATCAGAGAGGGAAGTCCACCTACTGGAAAAAATGTTGTAGTCTGGTCAGGCAGGCAGTAAAGATTCTCATGTGTCTTATTTAGCCCTTTGTGAATGGAAGCCAAATGCTGAACACTGAAACTGTGTAAAAAAGGTGTGCCTTTAGAGTGCTGCCCCTTGCAGGAAGGCAGACAAACGAACGGGACAAATGTGTATCCCGGATTTTCATGTTTCTGGGTCAATACTTTCATCGTTTCCTCTTGTACGTGCAGACAAGTCTGTTCTATTAAAACAGGTAGTTGTATCGAATTTAGAAAAAAAAAAAAATCATTTGACTGTGTTTTTAAGTAACTTAGTTTGAAGTACAAACGTCGTACAGTCCAGTTCGACGTGGCTCTGCGTAAATGAATGTCATCACCTTTGATTTAATAAAGGGTTACATGATTGAACATTTTGAAGTCCGTACGTGTGTGTGTGTGTGTGTGTGTGTGTGTGTGTGTGTGTGTGTGTGTGTGTGTGTGTGTGTGTGTGTGCTTGCATGCATGTGAGTGAGCATTTAAATATGTGAGCGTATGTAAATGCATGTACCTGTAAGCGTGAGCTTGCTTGCACGCTGGCATGGGCATATGAGTATAATTGTTTGGGACGAAGGTAACGTATGTATAAGATAATCTAATGCCTACGAATATTTTGATTCGCATATGAAACATTTTTCTTAATCTAAGCCGTCCTTGTTTCTCAGAATGTTCACAAGTTATGAATGCTGAGAGTAGATCCTTAGAGATTCCTTCTGTCGCACACTGTGTTTGAATCATCCCACATTTTTTGTTTTGGATCAGTCTAATGAAAAGGCTGTAAGGAGAAGGCAGACGTCTGCAAGGTCCTCATCTGCCCGTGTTCCTGAGTGAAAGATGTATGATCAACCTCCTGCAGTATTTTCTGTTTGCTCATTGAGGCTTTCTTCTCTGTCTGGTAGGTATTTGTTCCCTGATTCATTTGTTTCTCTTCGTTTTAGATCTCTTTTTTTTTCTCTCCTTCTTCTTAAAAGGAAGCTCCATCTGTGGATAAACTCGAAGTCTTTCTCCTCTTGGAGGTCTCTGCTGGATTTTTTTTCTGCTGGTGGCCATTTTTATTTTGCGCCGAATATGGGAAGATAAGTGGTGTCTTGTTCTTCGTTTTCACTGTCCTCAATGCTATGTGGTTTTGCCTGAAAAAGACCCCAAAGGGTCGAAACGCATTGTCTTTTGTCCTGTACGCTGCTTGTCTGTGTCCTTGGCGGTAAATGACCCCTTTGTCTTTCTCTCTCTCTCTTTTTTCTTTTAATAATTTATCCTCTGGCCAACTCTTTTCTCAGAATGCCATGTGGCACATAGTTGTAAGAGTGAAAAATGCGTTTTGCCATAGAGTTGTTGCCCGTCCTGCCATGTTGATAAAACGATGGCTAAGTCGTAGTACAGCCAGCTCGTCCTGCCATGCCTGTAAACGATGAACAAGTCGTAGTAGAGCCGGCTCATAGTGTCATGTTGATAAACCATGATCAAGTCGAAGTGCGGCCAGCTCGTTCGGCCATGTGCATAAACAAATCGGAAGTTTGTGTTTATATATTGTTGTGTTCCTATCAGCCTTTTGCACAAGCGTTTCAAGAAAAAAAATAGAACAGTGTATCTTTACCATATGCATCTTTGAATGCCAAACCATCCTCTGACTTTCCGCATCAACCCAGCCTATTCATCACCCCAGCAGACCACATCACTTGTCATTCCATCATTGATTTCTGCCGGCTGAACGTATAGTTTTTGCTTGCCTCCTTGTGCCTCGCAGCAACCACCAGCCACCAGGCCCCCCAAGACTTCTTCAACAGTCTGTCCTGTGTTCTTCTTCAGTGTTCTTTTAAACCCCAAACGAAAAACGCACAGCGCAAACAAACAAATACACGACAAAATAAAAATCAAAAGTCTTATTCTGCTTTCCGTCCCCCCCCCCCCCCCCCCCCCCCCCCCCCCCCAGAGAACTGCACGGTGATAAACCATAAACAGAACGCATATTACTCTTCGGAATGATTTATGTACATGAGCACACACACACACACACACACACACACACACACACACACACACACACGCACACACGCACGCACGCACGCACGCACGCACGCACGCACGCACGCACGCACGCACGCACGCACGCACGCACGCACGCACCCACACACACACACACACACACACACACACACACACACACACACACACACACACACACGCACGCACGCGCGCGCGCGCGCGTGTTTGTGTGTGTGTGTGTGTGTGTGCTCTCTCTCTCTCTCTCTCTCTCTCTCTCTCTCTCTCTCTCTCTCTCTCTCTCTCTCTCTCTCTCTCTCTTTAATAAAGAATAACTTGTGTGTAGAAAAGTACATATGATTAGTTTCTTGCCGGTAGTAAAAAGGCGTCATTGCAAGATTCAGAAACAGAACACAGGGTTTAAATGCTAACAGAAGAAGGTGTCTAAATGATAAAGCTATTGACTATCTATGTCCATTGTGAAATGAAATGGCAATTAGAGAAGACGAGTTGCATTTTGTTTTCACTTGTCCCGCTTATGGGAACATCAAAAAACCAGCCAAGGCTCTTTAATCGTGGCACAGTGAAGAGTTAAAAACAACAACTTAAAAATATTTTGAAACTAACGAAAAAACATCGTTAAAGGAGCTGGTCAATTATATAAATGAAGCCCTAGACATACGGAAGAACATTATAAATGAATAAAAGTTAAAACATTGAGGGAATATCATTGTGTTTAATTGATCTTGAAGCTTGATGGTTCCGTTAGTTGTTCTCATATTATCAAGTTATATTAACCATTTGTATAGAGAATGCATGCCAGTGGGGAGACTGGAGGATAAGGGCATGCACGTGTGGTATACGTCGATGGGAAATCGTAAAGACCAGATTGCGTATGTGCAGGAAATAGTTGTTGTGTGAGAATGATTGTGTGCCTGCACAAAGACAAGAAACCCAAACGATTGATGGATTTGGGAATTATTCCTCAATTTTGTTTAGTTGCGCAGACATAATTTGCAGTTTTGCTATTGTTTTTTTTTTCTTCTTCATGGATAGAAAGGGCAGTGTATCCCTCGACATAAAGGCTAATTGCCAATGTAAAATCTCTCTCTCTCTCTCTCTCTCTCTCTCTCTCTCTCTCTCTCTCTCTCTCTCTCTCTCTCTCTCTTTCAAGAAAGCTGAAGATCGATTGCCATATGTTAAATCCCGAACATTATACACGTATCTGACGAGGATATACAGAATATGTTATGTACGTGATAAGGCTAGGCCTCTGGTCTTCATACGTAACAACAGCAAACAGATTCGGAAGGAAAATAAACAGGTTTCTGAAAAAAAAAAACAAAAAAACTGCAGTTTGTAAAGGTATAGCATATGACCAGTGGTATGTACATTTCCCAGGACTCTTTAATGACACTGAGATCGGGATAAGTTATTTCTTAGCACATAATCAAACGCTAGCAGAGACATCAACTTCTAGTTGTGAACTTAATCATGCAATTGCTTACCAGGAGGTTTATGACACTATACTAACATCTAAAATGGATGTCTGTGAGCCTTACATCCTTTCAGCTGAAATGTTGGAATTAATTGGCAGCACAGCTATGAACGTTCTATTGTTCTGTTTAACATTCTGTGTGACAAAGGTATGTACCCAGAGCAGTGGGCTAAGACAATCATTTGTTCTTCCTTCGGGAAAGGGAACATAACATCTGCAAGTAATTACAGGTGTGTTTCTTTATCAGTTTCAGTGGCTAAATGTTACATTCTGTACAAACTAGAGAAGTTAGTGTTATTTAAGTCAAGGAGAAGCAGAAAAGAAGACAGCTTGAGCAGCACCAGAATTTAGCAAGAAGGATGCATACTACCTGCTGTCCAGTTAGGCCAAGTTAGCATTGTGAGAATGAGGCAGGACACTCAGACTGAGACATCATATGCTCACAAATTCCACATCGGCTAGTCTTCAAGCTGCCTATGTGGAACAGCCGCAATGATAGTGGGAACACTTCCTGCAGGACTGTCCCACACACGAAAAGCTGAGGGCAGAGACCTGGCCTGCCACACACCGATGAGGGAAAATCTTCATGGATCACTGGAGGGCCTCCACCATACAGCAGCTTTCGTAAGTGCCCCTGGGGTTCCTTTCTGAGTGAAAGAATTTGATTGCATAAAACGACAAACTGACAGAATCACAAGATGGATTAAGACCTGGGTACTCCATACCGGATAACATGCTTACGCTTAATGATGCGGTCGAAAACGAAAGCGTTATCAAAAAAAGGAGGTAAACTTTATGCTTGTTTTCTTCAACGCCTACCTACCTTGCGTAGAAGAGTGAGGAGATCGAAGCTAAGTACCAAAGTCGTTCAATTTCGTTGTTTGTGTCTTGCCTGAAGAAGACCTAAGAGGTCGAAACGCGTCGTGTTTTGTCTTGTGACTCGTTTGTCCACGTTTCTCTTGGCGGTTCGCTAACATTTATTTAAGATTGGTTCAGATTTCCGCCTACAGTCGTCTCACTTTGCAACTAGATCTGAGGAAGGCTTTAAATTCAGTTCAGCAAGAACACTTGTTCAACATTTTGAATCAAAATGGGATACATGGACACTGGATGAATGCAATAACTGCCATGAATCAATCTGTCCTTACATGATTTCAAGTTAAGTTATCCAGCCTGAAGACAGATTATTACGATTACAAGCCAGATTAATCCCAGCGTCAACAGGGAAATATGAAACTAGATGCTGGGTGTTGACAATTCCTAACATTTACCTGACTGAAGGATTGACTCTCTCCATTTAGAGGCCAGATTTTTCTCAGCTTTAATAAGGGGGTGGCGAATTGTTACGAGTCAGAGGCATTGAATAATGATAATAATAATAATGATAATAATAATAATAATAATAATAATATAATAATATAGTAATAACTATTTATGGCGCTTAATCTTACATCATAAGCCCTAAGCGCTTACGAATACAGATTAGGTAAAAAAATTCATAATTGAAACCAATAAGAAGATAAGATTGTAATAAGTACCATACACCTATAAACAAGGGTGCAGATTGACACACACACACACAGGGTGGAGTGGTGCCAGGGGTGCTTGAAATGTAGGGCAACGGGTTTGGGTTGGTGGTGGCGGATGTCAGCCAGGTGTTCAAAAATGTGTGTTTTAAGTGTGTGGAATGTTTCACCAATATAGATCTTGCCACACAGTTGGCAGAGGATAGCATATACAATGTTGTGAGTCTGACAGGAGAATGTGCTTTTGATTGTGGAGTGTTTGGGGCCCTTTAGGAAGGTGTCTCGTTTGGTGAAGGCGCGCATATTTTGCAATTAGGTTTTGAGCAGGGGTGAGTACCTGATGATGTCAGTGTGGAGATTATGTTCAATTTGTACTGCAATAGAAGATCTTTTAGGTTTTTATTACGTTTGAACGTGAACATGGGTCTGGTTTGGAAGGCAGGTTTGTGGTTTTGTACAGTATGCCAATTGGATTTGAAAATCCTGCAGATGGGGAGGGTGCGTGGGTGGAAGAGGAGGTAGATGGTGAGTCTGTCTGCCTCTTTTGAATGCTGGGTTTCCAGAGCAGATGTTTACGGATATGGCTGTGGTGTGGTTGAGAGTGTCGTTGATGATGAAACTGGGGTTTCCACAGTTTGTGAAAAATTCTGACATTTTGGCTACTTGTGTAGTAGTCTTCTTTGCTGAAGCAAAGTCTGTGAAGACGGAGAAATTGTGAGTACTGAATGCTGTCTTTAGTGTATGGGTGGTATGAGGATGTGTAGTCTAGGCATGTATGTGCATCAGTGGATTTGTAGAAAATGGACGTTTTGAGTAGGCAATATTTGAGGGAGATGGTGATGTCTAGGAAGGCAAATGACTGTGAAATGGTGTAGGTAGGTTAGTTGGATGGATGGATGGGAGGTCTGGGCAAAGTTGAGGATTTGAGGAGATCTTGTTTGGGCATGCATGTGGCTCCCAGTTTATCTCCTGACACTCTAGGGGTTGGGCCACACGCGGTTCATGACTCTGGATGTCCCTCTGCTGCCCCCCTTTTTTTTTTTTTTTTTTTCATCTTGGGATGAGCCATGACTGGGATTCGAACCCATGTCCTTCTGGACATGCTCATTTCCATTTAATGACTCGCGCACTAACCTCTGAGCCACAGGGACACCTGATATTTGTAGGAAAGTTAAGCCTTATGAAGTTCACTTTTGTTCCTCCTTGACCAGATCCAACTTGAACACCTCTCTGCCGCTTCTGCCATGCTTTCAGGGCTTTGGTTTTTTCCCTCCCTGCAACTGAGAGCTGTTTCATGAGGCTGTATGCAGACGTTCCCACAAACCCCCCTAGCTCCAATTTCTGCAGTGAGGACTTTGACCTGATAGCCTTCTCTCCTCAGGCTGTTTGCCAGATCAGCATACTTTTCAGTCTTGTAGATCTGAGCTGCCTCCATTCTGTTCTCATATGGCACCGTGAGCTCGATCATGATCAGCTGCTTGGTTGACTGAGAGTGTAATACTATGTCTGGTCTCATGCCACTCTTGCTGATAATCTCTGGGTGACTATTCCATTCTGGGAGGTCTGCTGTGCACTCCCAGTCATCTGCCCCGTCCAGCAGACTCTGCCTGCATGTTCCGAGTGGCACTGTTGTTCTTGGCCATGATTCGCTGCCTCCTGCCGTGAAGAATGTTGCGGGTGCTTTTGGAGTCCTGATTTTCCCTTTTGTGGTGTTGGTACTAGCCCAGACTACTTGTACAATCTCTTTGAGCACTTGGTTGTGCCTCCATGTGTACCTTCCTTGAGCCAGGGCTATCCACTGTTTGTTTTTTTCATGGCAAAGGGGACATGAAGGATCGTCAGTTTTTCCCACACTTCACCAGGTTTGCATTTGAAAGCAGAAGGTCATATGCAGATCTGAGAATGAAGCTGATCCTGAGAGGGGCCATGTGCCAAATGTCATTCCAAGTGAGACTTCTTTGGAGTGCATTCTCCCACGTTGCCCATTGCCCTTGCTGGCTCTGCTGGACTGCTTTTTGGAGTCTTTGTTGGTCTCCTTCTTTTCTCATCTCCTGAATCATCATGTCTCTTTTTGGCTTTCCTTTGGCCTTTGACCACCATTCAGTTTTGGTCACCCCAGTCCTTGTCTGTTGGTCTGTGTGTGTCCTGTTATTTCTCTGATCTTGAGACTTTCTTTTGTACTGGATGTGAGTTTAAACAATCTTTAATGACTAATTATGATCTGTTGTCAAGTTTAAGCAATAAAAGTAAAACTGGGAACGAATTTTTACCCTGCTAATGAGAACAACTAAAACATTATAGAAACTTGCTTCTTTCTTTTGCAATACTTGGCAGTTAGGAAGAATTTCCCGATTGGCAATATTTTGCCACTGACAATCTATATCATACGCTCATATCTCCCGTACGTCCAAGCCTGCATCACACACACACACACACACACACACACACACACACACACACACACACACAGAGAGAGAGAGAGGAGAGAGAGAGAGAGAGAGAGAGAGAGAGAGAGAGAGAGAGAGAGAGAGAGAGAGAGAGAGAGAGAGAGAGGCTCCATATATAGGCACACAAACTTTCATGCATGCATGCACTCTCACCACACAACAACATGCTCGACCAGATGTTCCTGCTGGAAATGAAAGGTGTAAAGACGTTGCTGAAAGAGCTTCATCTTACCAGAGCCAGTGCCCAAACCACATTGGCAACGTCGTTTTCGAGGGTTCTGTGTTTGCCATCGTCCCTGTTCTGCGGATCTTTCAGCGGTTCTGTGGAGATTTGCCTGAGGATTTGATCTCCTCGACTAATTCACAAAGAAAATAAGTCCTATTTCCGACAACACCAGTCTGCCACAAACGTCTCAACCCTGTCATTAAACTTGTTCTTAAATCGTCAAGGAGGGAGAGCATCCTGACTCGACTCAGATTTGGATTCCCCCTGTAAAATCATGATGCATTGAGTGAGGATTTCATACTGTGACCACAGCAATAGTGCACATACTGTTTTATTACCCCCCCTCTCTCTCTCTCTCTCTCTCTCTCTCTCTCTCTCTCTCTCTCTCTCTCTCTGCACACACACACACACACACACACACACACACACACACACACACACACACACACACACACACACACACACACACACATTCACATTTCTTAGCGTTCTCGCCATTGCTGACAATACACAGTCCATGCCATGTCTGTAGACCTGGTAAAAACTAGAACAACAAAAGAAGGAAAAGAACAACAAGTTCCGTTCATAACCCAAATTTTCGGCACCAGGCCTTCCTCCGGGGAGTTTATTGCGACGAATGATCAAAACATCTCTCACACATGTTCACTCTGTTCATCTGAAATTTCATTGGCGTTCTGCACGTGTAACATTTCAACCATTGAAAAAGTGATCACATTTAACAACGCATTCTATACCCCATCCATGAGTGTGAACACACAAAGACATACACATTCAGAGACACACGTATATGTAATACATACGCATACACACACATTTATATATACATACACACGTGCGCGCATATGAACACGCACAAACGTACAAACACACACACACGCGCATGCATACACACATAAACCCACACACACACACGCACGTACGTATGCACACACACACAATATGCCACACACACACACACACACACACACACACACACACACACACACACACACACACACACACACACACACACACACACACACACACACACACACACACACACACACACGACACACACACACACACACACACACACACACACACACACACACACACACACACACACACACACACACACCACACATATATATATATATATATATATATATATATATATATATAAATACACATAAGCACAGACCTGCACATCCACGTTCACACACACGCTCATATAACTGAACATGCGTATGAACGCGCGTGCACTCAGACACACAAAATATCTAGGTGTGTGTACACAGTTGTAGGCAAAAGAGAAAGAGAGGGGGTGGGGGGGAGGTTTTTAGTGGAGGGAAGGAAGGGGAATGCGGAGGGGGGAGCTATGTGAGAAGGGATCGGAAACAAAGTGATCGCTGTGGGGGTAGGAGAGGGGGATGGCTAGGGGATGGGGGAATGTCGGGAAAAGAGGAAAACTGGGACCAAAAACAACAACGATGTCACAAATGTAATCATGTACATCTGTATGTTGAGAGAGAGAGAGAGAGAGAGAGAGAGAGAGAGAGAGAGAGAGAGAGAGAGAGAGAGAGAGAGAGAGAGAGAGAGAGAGAGAGAGAGAGGACTCACTGGGGTTAAGTTCTTAATCAGAAAGAACGCATCATCGTGGATATCAATCCATCGAAAGAGAAGAGGAGGTTAAGATGAAGAGAGAATAAAAGGGGAGGGAGGGGAGTAAAGAAAGAGGGAGAGTAGAGACAGAAGAGCTTTCAGGAGGACCGAGAGAGAGAGAGAGAGAGAGAGAGAGAGAAAGAGGAGAAGGGAGGAGGGGAAGAGAGAAGAGAAAGGTAGTAGAAAGAGAGGAGAGAAAGAGAGAGAGAGAGAGGAGAAAGAAAGGAGAGAGAGATAGAGAGAGAGAGAGAGGGAGAGAGAGGGAGAGGGGGGAGGGGAGGGGGGAGAAGAAAGTGGGAGATCGTAGTAGTTAGAAGCTTTCATATGGCCCCACTCTCACTGGGGCCACTGAAATCCAGGACTTGCTCTCACCAGGTCCGTAAGAGAGAGAGAGAGAGAGAGAGAGAGAGAGAGAGAGAGAGAGAGAGAGAGAGAGAGAGGAGAGAGAGAGAGAGAGAGAGAGAGAGAGAGATTGGGGGGGGGGAAAGAGAAAAGTGGTCGTAGTAGTTAGAAGCTTCATATGGCTCACACTCTCACTGGGGCCCAAAAAGTCCAGGACTTGCTCTCACCAGGTCCGTAAGAGAGAGAGAGAGAGAGAGAGAGAGAGAGAGAGAGAGAGAGAGAGAGAGGAGAGAGAGGGGGAGGGGGAGAGAAAGAGGAGTAGTTCAAGCTTTCAGAGAGCCCCAGAGACTGGAGACAGAGAGACAGAGCGGGAGAGAGATCCACACTCGATGAGAAAGAGGGGGGGAGGGGAGAAGGAAAAGTGATGGTGGTAATAACAAGCTCATATACGGCCCCACTCTCACTGGGGCAGTGGAAGACCAGGACCTGCTCTCACCAGGTTCGTAACTTTGTAGATCATGTAATGAGAGAGAGGAGAGAGGGGGGAGAGAGAGAGAGAGAGAGAGGAGAGAGAGAGGAGGGAGGGAGAGAGAGAGAGAGAGGGGGGGGGGGGGGGGGGGGGGGAGAGGAAGAAAATGAAGCCCCACTCTCACTGGGGCAACAAAAGTCAGGAACCTGCCATCACCCGATCTGTAACCTTGTGAATCTTGTGATGAGAGGGGGAGATAGGGGGAGACAGAGAGAGAGAGAGAGAGAGAGAGAGAGAGAGAGAGGGGGGGGGGGAGAGGGAGGAGAGAGAGAGAGAGAGAGAGGAGAGAGAGAGAGAAGAATGATCGTAGCAGTTACAAACTATCATAAAGCCCCACTTACAATAGGGCCACGGAAGTCCGAAACTTGTTCTAACCAGGTCCGTAACCTTGTAGATCATGAAATGAGATGGGGAGGGGGGGGGGGGGGGGGGGGGGGGGTGACAGAGAGAGAGAGAGAGAGAGAGAGAGAGAGAGAGAGAGAGAGAGAGAGAGAAGAGAGAGAGAGAGAGAGAGAGAGAGAGACAGAGAGAGAAGACAGAGAGAGAGAGAGAGAGAGAGAGAGAGAGAGAGAGAGAGAGAGAGAGAGAGAGAGAGAGAGAGAGAGAGAGAAGGCAACCAATCGACGAACTGACAAATCGATAGGCAAACAGAAGACAATCATACATATGCAGTAAACAGTCATGGGAGAGGGTGATACTTCAGACCTCAAGGCTGTTCAGACCTTTGGGATGCAAAGTCATTAGTTTTTTAATCCAAAAGTCCTCTCTTGAGAGTCTGGCTTCCAGACTTGTGGAGTGCACTTTTTCTATGGCTAAGCACCTCATATCTAGAATGCTATGGTTGGTTTGATTGAAGTGTCGAGTTACATGGGTGCCTGTGTTTTTCTGGATGTGTGTGCGGTGTAGGTAGAAACGTGTTTTGAGTGTATTTTTTGTTTGTCCGATATATTGGCTGTTGGGGCATTTATCACAGAATAAAAGGTATATATGATATTAGTGGAATCACAGGACATACGGTGACGGATTGTGAATCTTTCACTGGTTACAGAGCTGTGGAAGTAGATTGTCTCCACCAAATGGTCTTCACACACCACACACCGTGCTCTTTGGCAATGGAAACATCCAGGATGTGGATCCTGGGGAGTGGGCAGCATGGAGGGCATCAGCATAGACTGTAGAGATCTGCAGGCCCGCTCACCGAGGACTGGAGGCTTGGGGACGGCCAGACGCATCCTGGTGCTGGTGTGCAGGACAGAGCTCTGTAGCTCTGATAGCCACTGTCGGAGAGGGGGGTTTGGAGGGGTGGTAGTTGACGACCATGGGGCTCCTGTCAAGAGTGTTCCGGGTTTTATAAGTAAGAGCTTGGGCTCTCGAGATAGCTGTGACTTTGTCCTTGCTTTCTTGATATCTTTCCCTCTGTGTCCACGATGTAGAAACCAAATCACCATGTCGTCACACCGCTTTACGAAAACGTTGTCATCGGAACACAGTCTTCTAAGACGTAAAAAACTGACTGAACGGCATGTTACGAATAAGGTGGCGTGGGTGGCAGGACGACGCGTGTAAATACGCATGTGTGTCAGTGGGTTTAAGGTAAACATCTGTCTGCAGAAACCCATCTTGTAGGTAAATGTTGATATCCAAGAACGGGATTTCGACAGTGGAGGACTGTAAGGTGAATTTAAATGAAGTCATGAAAGTTGTTGATGTATTCAGTAAATTTGTTCAGTTCAGCTGTTGTGCCAATGAAGAGCAAGAAAATGTCATCAATGTAACGTTTCCACATCTGTTTTCGGATACCTACCGGACTTTGGGAAAGGAGGCGTTCTTCGAAGTAACCCATGAAAAGGTTTGCTGCAGAGGGGGCAAAAAGGGTGCCCATGGCAGTGCCGTGTATCTGTTGATATATTCTGTTTTCGAAACAGAATAGAATATATTATTAGTGAGAATGTGGTTGGCAACTTGAAGGACACGTTCAGTGGGAGGAGTGCCAGGAGAATCCAGTGGTGGAGGTCCATTCAGGTAGTATTTCAGGGCACCCAGTAATTCATCATGGGGAATATTGCTATACAAGGACACCACGTCTATGGTGACCAGCTGGGTGCCAGGAGGGAACGGACCGTACTCCAGGTTCCACTGTTGGATGGTCTTTAGCATGTCTGTAGTATCCTTGATGTGGCTAGGTAGACTGGTGACGAAGGGCTGAAGCCAGTGGTCGACGAGTTTAGAAAGGTTTTCTGTAGGGCCTAGTACACCAGATACTATCGGGCGACCCGGGGGGTGGGTGAGTGATTTGTGTATCTTGGGCAGCAGGTGAAAACGATGTGTTCTCACTTTATCTAAATCCAGTTTGGCCCAGTGGAAAGTATAGTCATCCACAAGGCCGTCTTTGTGAAGGTCAGATATCAATTCATTAGACTGCATTGCAATGTTTCTGGTGGGGTTGCTGTTTAAAACGGTATAGTCGCGGGGGTTGGACAGTTGGCGTTCCGCCTCGTTTAGGTAATCTTGAGGATTCTGGATGACCACTGCACCCCCCTTGTCTGCCATGCTGATGCGAATTTTGCGAGAAGTGACTAAATCTCGCAATTTCTCTCAGAGCCATTCGCTGATCTTGGTTCAAGTTGTCCTTAGGATGACTTGCTGGAACAAAGTTCTCAGTCCGGTTGAGAAGAGTTTCACACCAGGCATCCAGTGCTCTGTCTCTACCTGTAGGTGGTGTGTATCCAGTCTTCTTGTAAAATTTGGGCGGGTGGAAGTGGCCGTCATCACTGTCATCATCAGGGTTGTAAAAAAATCTCTCTGAGGCGTACGATCCTGCATCCTTCCGCAACGTCTCGGATCAGGCTCTGGTGATTCATAGACATGGGTGGGACAGAACTTGGGTCCCAAAGAAAGCAGTTGAATCTGCATGGAAGTTAGAGAAGTATCAGACAAATTGACGATCGCTTTGCTGTTCAGGTGGTTAGTAGGGGTAACTGATATCCTCCCTTAGCGGCCATAGTCCTTCGTCTGAAACGCCGGGTGCGTTTCTTTTTCTTGACTGTTGTTTCAGTGGTTGAAGGGTCGTGAGAAAAACTGCGGTTGAACTTGTGAAAGCAACAACAATCTACCAAACTTCTTCCGTTTCTTGCAGCTTAAACGTCCACGGTTGACTGCTATTTGTCTGTAGTGTTCACTGAGAATGCTCTCAAATAAAGTAAAATTGTTCAGTGACTGGTGTAAATTAAACATGATCTCATTTTCTTTGGCAAATAATTTTGTAGAAAGATCGTGGTACACATCATGGCACAAAGAAAGGAACTGTCTATTGGCACTGTCTATAACTTTATCAATATTGTAGATAAGATAGTCGGAGGGAGGCAAAGCATCTTTGGGAAATCTCAGTTGCATACCCTTAGGTACAATGTTATGTTGCATACATGTGGAGAGAAAAAGTCACGGTGCGAGACATACCGCTGTCGCTTTTCCCTGCACCTGGACAATGCAGTGGTCTAGGTTCATTTCTGTCTGAAGCCGGATCCGCTGAGGGATACAGTAGAGATCTGGTGTTGGTACAACTTGGAGAACAGCGTCAGACAGGTGAGGAGGTAGAGAAAAACCAACGGACTTGGATCATTGAAGATGCATGTTCTTTCCACCTAAATAATACTTGAACAAAAGAAGGAAAAGAACAAGTTCCGTTCATAACCCAAATTTTCGGCACACCAGGCCTTCCTCCGGGGAGTTTATTGTGATGAATAATCAAAACATCTCTCACACATGTTCACTCTGTTCATCTGAAATTTCATTGGCGTTCTGTACGTGTAACATTTCAACCATTGAAAAAGTGATCACATTTAACAATGCATTCTATACCCCATCCATGAGTGTGAACACACAAAGACATACACATTCAGAGACACGCGTATATGTAATACATACGCATACACACACATTTATATATACATACACACGTGCGCGCATATGAACACGCACAAACGCACAAACCCACACACACACGCGCATGCATACACACATAAACCCCACACACACACAGACGCACGTACGTATGCACACACACACCAATATGCCCCCCCCCCCCCCCCCCCACACACACACACACACACACACACACACACACACACACACACACACACACACGCACGCACGCACGCACGCACGCACGCACGCACGCACACACACACACACACACACACACACACACACACACACACACACACACACACACACCACCCAGACAAACACACAATTAAGTAGTGGGGGAAAACAATTGCAGGCTAACAATTCTTCAGTCATTTCAATAATGACTTGGCGAAGATTTGAACGTTTATATTTAAAAAAAAATGAAGATGAAGAAAATGGGGGAAATATATTACAAATATGAGAAACCCTTCACTAGCTGCCTGAGGGAACCATAGTAATCTCTCTCGAAGGCACATCTATTTGTATTGCCTGCTCCTAGGCCTTTCGTCCGCTGGATCGGACTCATCAGGGAGACACGGCTGATTGTGTCTGTGCTCTTGGTGTCAATAGAGACACACCACATATATAAAAGACAGAATGAACAAAAAGGTAGATAGAAGGACAACAAAGGAAATGGTGGAAAATAAGACAGAAATGAGCGCACATCTCTTAGCTACATCACCCAGCTTCAAAGTCCATACATGATATCCAAACTCACGTGGGCAGTCCTTGGGTCTCTCCAGAAAAGGTTTCTGGCGATTGTCGCATTACTTGAACTCACCTTACAACTGGGGTGCGTTGAGTAGGGATGGGCGGAGTTGGAATGAGGGACAGTTATTATTCATGCGCTTGGTCGTAGGGTGATTTTAATCGGTATTACCAGTTTGGGGGTACGCTGTTCATGTGGAATCCACCTGTGCTTGTTTATTCAGCAGATGCGTATGACAGTGATGGTTCAGAATATTTAGCTCAAGTTATGACATCTTCCTCCTCGGGTATATCACTGTAAAAAGAGGAAACGTCAGTGGCAAAAACTCAGTTCACCTGTGGACGTTTCTCTCTGTGCCTCAAAACAATTCAGTTGTAATCAGTTACAAGCAGACAGACCAGAGCCGACCTTTCATCCAAGTGTTTGATTATTTCGAATCGAACGATCAGTGGAAACAGAAAGTGGTATGGGGCAAGATAGCCGTATACAATCATTTCTATTTTTGCAAAAATAATCAAAACAACAACACTTGGTATAAAAACATCTAAACACTGCCCGGTCAGTATGTGTGTTTTCCGAATTTTCTTTTCCTTTCTTTTCTGAGTGGGAATTACCTCAAACATTACCCAGCAGTTTATGGAACTGTTCTGTGGATTATTACCCCAGCTTTCAGCATCATGTGGAATGTAACCTGAAGACGGAGTGTGAAGGTGGGCAGGATGAAACAGAACACTGCCCCTTCAGCAGTCCAGAATGTCAGGGTTTGATAGCGTTCTGTAACCAGTGTTACAAACTGGCCCATGGTCTAGATGGGTATCAAAGTAATCAAAAAGAACCCAGCAAAATAGCCAGTGAGTTCTGTCGGTCATTTGGAGGCAAGTTGAGTATTCCACACTGTAGTCCCAACTGGTGCAGTAGTCTTGTTAGTGTAAGCCACATGCACCCCGCTGTGCTGGACGACACCGCAGTTGGCCTGTACTACAGGGATGTTCCCCAGTATGCTTTGTATACACACAGTCTTGTAAATGAGAACAGAATTGCATTTCATCATTCTACTGATATTTGTTATGAAACAATTTACACAGATGAGAAACGCTGCTCCATTTTAAGAAAATGTCATTTGGCATGGCTCTATCTGTGCTCTGCACATACAGACCGGTACGTGTTGAATGATATGGTAATGTGTGAAATCAAAATGAACAAGACAGAGAATTCTCCCCACTATTCAACGTCCATTACATTGGAAAGTTCACGGTTCACGTTATTCGAGAAAGAGGGATCCATGGCAACATGCAATGATGGCCATGTGACGTATGCAGTTTTCTTATATGGATCCAGCCTTCATCCAGAGCATAGCTCTTGCCATCTTTCAAACCCACAGTCACACACTGACTGGTTTTCTCTTGTAGGTCTTCACCCCACATTTGCATGTGACGATCATTTCAGCACCATAGCATTCAGCCTGGTCTGTGATTTCCTCTCTGACTGTCAGGATAGCAGTGATGAATCATTCTGCGATTATGCTCCTTGTATCAAGACATTTACCTGTTCTGACCGTCAGTGTGTGTCCTATGACAAGGTGTGTGATTTAACGCCACAGTGTTTGGATCAGTCAGATGAAGGAAACTGTGAATGGTTTAAATCTCTGCGTCTTAAAACACAGTTTATAGCGTCTTCAGCGCTGATCGATTTTGATGGCAGTAGTCAGTTTATTCCAGTCAGATGAATTCAAACGGCTCCTGCCCTGACAGCCACTACCGCTGTCCTGGAGACTATGACGACTGTCTGCCTGTCTACACACGATGCAATGGGATGCACGACTGTATGGATCTCCAGGACGAAGAAGGATGTGAAGAAATAACATGCCCTGGGTTGTTCAGGTGCCGAGCTTCAAAGATCTGTGTTCACAGCGATCACCTGTGTGACGGTTGGTCGTACTGTCCACAGCGTGATGATGAATTATTGTGTGTCATGACCTGTCCTGATGGTTGTCAGTGTCAAGGTCATTCCTTTCTGTGCCCTCAGCCTTTCTCTGTAGCACAGACCCTACAATCCGCTATTTGGACGCCACAGGTTCAGGTATGACGCTGTCTGATGTGAAGGACAACGTCTATCTGATTCATCTTGCTCTTTCTCAGTGTTCATTGGCTATCTTGTCTTCAATTAATGTGCTGAATCTTAGGGTACTTGATCTCTCACAGAACGAACTGAGACTTGTCAACATGACTTCTTTTCTTGGTTTAAAAAACTTACAAACATTATCTCTGTCCAACAATCCTCTCACCCACCTGCACACTGATCTCTCCTCTGTCACCATGCACAGTGCCCTGACCCAGATAGACCTGTCCTTCACCAAGCTGACCCTGCTGGACACCACAGTCTTCTCTCTGTTTCCTGGGGTCCTGAAACTGAACTTGACTTCCACCTCCATACATACGATCAGTCCTGCTGGGTTTCAATACATGCCGGCACTGAGTGAATTATATTTCCAGGAAAGCCCAGTAAGAAGCTTCCCAAGTGACATTTTCAGAAATCTCCTTCACGTCTCTGCAATACATACAGACAACTATAAATTGTGTTGCAGTGAAATAGTCCCCCATTATCTTGACGAGTCATTGTGCCATGCCCCAAAGGACGAAGTTTCTTCCTGTGAAGATTTACTACAAACATGGGCCTACCGAGGGTTTCTGTGGATCATCACCTGTCTGTCTCTCACTGGCAATGTCTTTTGTTTCTGTGCACGTTTGGTTGCCAGATCCATGACCTCTTCCAGTGGCTTTAGTGTGTTTGTCATCAACCTGACCATGGCCGACTTTCTGATGGGGGTCTACATAGCTATGATTGGACTGGCTGATGAACGGTACCGTGGTAGATATCTCCATTATGATGAGACGTGGAAAAGCAGTGTGACCTGTAAGGTGGCTGGGTTTCTGTCCCTGCTGTCCAGTGAAGTGTCAGCTCTGGTCATCTGCCTCATCACTCTGGACCGTTTCATTGTCCTTCGGTTTCCATTCAGCACTCTGCGATTTGAAAGAACGTCAGCGGCACTGACTTGTCTGTTGACTTGGTTGGTTGGCTGGCTTTTAGGCGTTTTACCTTTACTGCCAATGACAGCTCACTGGGAGTTTTACAGCCAGACAGGTATCTGCATTCCACTGCCAGTGACCAGACGTGGCTTTAAAGGAAGACTGTATTCTTTTAGTGTTCTGATTGTCTTTAATTTCAGCTTATTTCTACTCATTTCATGTGGTCAAGCCACTGTGTACTGGTCAATACAGAGAAATGCTTTACAAACCAGCACGACGAAAGCGTCACGTGACATGACCATAGCACGGCGGTTGATCAGTGTTGCCGTAACCGATTTCCTGTGCTGGTTTCCTATCGGACTGTGCGGAATGTTAGCATTGACTGATGTTCCAATCCCAGGAGAAGTGAATGTTGCCCTGGCTATATTTATACTGCCGTTAAACTCCGCTATTAACCCTTTCATGTATACCTTTAACATCTGGGTAGAAAAACGAAGAAAATCGTATGAAGCTAACCTCATAAAATGGCTAGAATCTACTCCAGACATACTGCATAATTCAGAAAATGTATAAAGGCATTTTCTTGTGCACAGGATTAAGACACACCCAGTCTTCTTTTAACGCCACTGTTGGTAGCCATAAATAAGATACGTTTTTTTTTTTTTTTTTTTTTTTTTTTTTTTTTTTTTTTTTTTTTTTTTTTTTACTCAACTGGGCCATGGATATTCAATTTAGATATCAAAGAATGAACACCCAAAAGCCCAAATGAGAAAAAGAAGAAGAAGAAGAAGAAGAACTCGAGGTTGCTTTCACAGCATTTAGCATTATGACTTGTGTTGGAAGTGAAACATGAAAATAAAGTTTGGATCACATAGCTGCCCATTCCACACAACACAGTTTGACTAATTGGTCTTTTGGTGTAGAAACAACACACAGACACAGACACACACACACACACACACACACACACACACACACACACACACACACACACGCACACTGACTGAAACCATTTACTGTCAGATTAATATAGTGTCGTACTGACATTAAAAAAAATCAATTAATAAGAAAACGAAAATAATACAAATAACATCTAAATGACATTAAAAAAATCATACAGGGAAATTAACAGGGAAACATTTGACATAATAACAATAAAAAAAAATTACATCTTAACTGTACTTTAAATCAAATCTCTCTCTCTCTCTCTCTCTCTCTCTCTCTCTCTCTCTCTCTCTCTCTCTCTCTCTCATACACACAAAAAGAACACACACACCCGCCACACACACACACACACACACACACACACACACACACACACACACACACACACACACACACACAAACAACCTCTTCCCCTTCCCCCTACTCACGTGTATGAGTGCACGCATATATATTCACTCACAAAAAACACATAAAACCAAATCTCTCTCTCTCTCTCTCTCTCTCTCTCTCTCTCTCTCTCTCTCTCTCTCTCTCTCTCTCTCTCTCTCTCTGCACAGCTTGAGTTGGGGACTTGGAGGTTGGGGACTTGGAAGGCATGCACCAAGCGGGTGGTCATATCAGAATGGCAGACGTTCTTGACGATAGTATAACTCTCGTTAAACAGAAAACTGTCCACTTTGAACCCCTCAGAGTGTGATGTAGAAAACCAGTCCAAGGACCAGTCAGTAACAGTAACAAAGAAACCCCATTCTTCCCCATGGCAAATGTCCTTAGTTAATGAAACAGAAAATATGTCCCCATGTTCTGGCCCCTACACCCGTAGCAGAGTTAAGACTAGATAGCTACAGGTCACTGAGAGTTTTTTTTCTAGGGCCCACCCTAGGAACAATCCTGGACTTAATCGTGGCCAAAATGGCGGTCCCCTTGGTCTCCTGTGTCCCCCTGTTAGTGTAAATAGCTAGTGAAACGGCCGTGCTCGTGTCAATAATGGTAACAAGTATTACCTTTCTTTTCTGACCTACAATATTGAGGGTTTGTCGGCAGTATATGATTCGGAAGTTAGAAGTTATATTAATCAATTTGACTTTATTGTTTTGATAGAAACCTTTTTAAAAACATTTACTTCCTCTCTTTTTCCACAATACGATGTTTTTCTCTCCCCAGGCATACGATTAACTGATGCTGTTACAGCACGCTTATCAGGTGGGGTTGTATTTCTTGTCAGGAAGACCTATGCAAAATGGTGTCACAAATTAAAGTGGAATATGATAATACAATTGTCCTTCGCCTTAAAACTTCAAACCTAGGTATTCTTTTAGTTGGTGTATATTTGCCACCTGTAAACAGCATTTACTATGCGCATACTGAAATTGATAATGGGGTTACACACCTTGAACAGTGCATAATGGATGTTTATCAGAAGAAGTGGTGACTGTCCCTTGATCATTCTTGGGGATTTGAATGCAAGGACAGGGGATTTGAATGCAAAGGAGTTATCTTTTTATATGATGGAGATGTCAACAATGAGGATGATCATTTCCGTGACGACACATCTTCTCATGTGTCAAAAGATTACATTACAAATGATTTTGGTCAATATTTGATTAACATGTGTCAACACTTTGAATTAGTAATTCTGAATGGTTTTCTACCTGGTGATGAGAACGGTAACTTTACGTACATAGCCCATAATGGTTCAAGTATAATCGACTACTTTATTTCCTCCAGATGCTTAAATTTTATTGTGCCGTGAGTTGAGTGTAACTCCACGAATAGAATCAAAGCATATGCCTGTTGAATTGAAACTAGCATTCTCAAAACCGAGTCAAAACATGATAGTTCCAAAGATTATAAAGTTCCAAAAGTATGTGTGGGATCCAGTGAAAGAAAATGATTTTATTTGTGCGCTTAGATCTGATGCTGTTACTTCAATTTTTGATGACGCTTTTGAACATATTGATACTAATATTGAACTTGCACTGGACAAATTTAACGAAGGCTTATATTTGTCTGGTCAATGCATGAGTAAAGAAATTGTCATAAGTAACACCAGGCGCAGTCCATGGTTTGATTTAGAATGTTATAAGCAATCGTAAATAAATGTCAGCGAACCGCCCAGAGAGAAACGTGGACAAACGAGTCACAAGACAAACCAAAACGCGTTTCGACCTCTTAGGTCTTCTTCAGGTGCAACAAAAATGAAACAAATAACGAAAATGCACTTAGATTTGATCGCTTCTGTGTTCAGCGCAAGAAAGAAGGTCTTGCGCTGAACGCAGAAGCGATCAAAGCTAAGTGCATTTTCGTAATTTGTTTCATTTTTGTTGCACCTGAAGAAGACCTAAGAGGTCGAAACGCGTTGTGGCTTGTCTTGTGACTCGTTTGTCCACGTTTCTCTGGGCGGTTCGCTGACATTTATTTAAGATTTGTTTAGATATATCCACCTGCAGTCGTTTCACTTTGCAACTAGATTTAGAATGTTCTGTTAAACGTCGCCAGGTGAGGCAGACACTAAGATTGTTCAACAGGGTGAAAGTCAATAATAGCCTTGGTGCTGCTGATCTGAGACTTAATTTATGTCAGTGCAGAAACCAGTACAAAGATTTGCTACGGGATAAGCAGCGGTTACATAGACAGCATGTTTTGCGTATTCTGAACGAAAACGCCAGAGACTCCAAGCAATTCTGGAGAACTCTGACGTCTTTGAAAAAAATAGTTCTGCTGTCCCGAACTCGGTATCGAAAACAGTCTGGTTTCAGCACTTTAAATGTGTTTTTTAATGATGATCTCACTGTGCCTGATCTAAGTTCTCCGGAATGCCAATTTGACGATGATTATTTGCTGGATACTGTCAGTAATATTGATTTTCTTGACCAAGACATCACTGAACAAGAGGTTTTGGATTCTTTAAAGGCTTTTATAAGTAAGCTAGGACCCTGATGGACCTTAATTGGAGAATTTTATAAGTATGCTACACCTACTATTATCATTTTCTCAAAAGTTATTTCAATAAGCTATTTGATTCTGGAACCTTTCCGTCTTCGTGGTGTGAAGTAGTGATCCATCCTCCTTGCATAAGAAAGGAGATGTAAATTCCCCCGACAACTACAGGGGTATTTCTCTCCTAAAACATTAGTTCAAAATTATACAGCTACACATATTAAACAAACGGTTGACAAAGTGGATTGAGGTTAATGGTGTAATAAACATGCACAGGCTGGCTTTAGAAAGCATTATAGAACTACTGACCATATATTTACACTTCTTCTCTCTCTCGTCCAAAAGCAACTTTCTAACCACAGGAAACTGTATGTTGCTTTTTTATCGATTTTAAAAAAGGCTTTTGACCTGATAGATAGAAACAAACTTTGGTCAGTCTTAAAAGAAAAGGGGTGTAAAAGGAAGGATGTTCAACGCAATTTAAAAGTATGTACTCTGTTGCCAAGGCTAGGGTTAAGGTTGATGGAGATTTAAACTGATTCTTTTATGTGTCCCCCCCGGGGTTTAAAGCAAGGTGAAATATGCAGTCCGGTTTTGTTTTCACTCTTTATCAATGAACTTGCAGAAGAAATAATTAAGAACGGTAAGACATGGCATCCCTTTATCTCCAGACTTAATAGAATTACTGATTCTACTGTTTGCTGACGACGTCGCACTGATGGCGTCCACAGTCGTTGGTCTCCAGACACAACTGAACATACTGAGCAGAAAAGCAAAGAAACTCGATTTAATAGTAAATTTGAAAAAGTCTAAAGTTATTGTCTTTAGAAATGGGGGACATATTGCTTCAAAGGAAAAATGGTTTTACAATGGTGTACAACTAGAGATAGTAAATCAGTACAAATATTTAGGTGTTGTTTTCTCTACTGGTCTTACTTTTTCGCATTGTCTTGATGATTTGGCATCTAAGGCAAAACATCAGGCTATCAATGTGCTGAAACTATTGTGGAATATCAAAGTTTGTCCCCAAAGTTATTCTTTAAAAAATTTTCGATTGTCAAATCCAACCAATCTTTACTTACGGCGCTGAAGTTTGGGGTTTAAACTGCAAAGCATTCCGTCATTGAAAAAAAAATCACCTGTTTGCACTCAAAAAGATTCTTGAATATATCTATAAAAACGCCTAATGCATTAGTTTATGGGGAAACTGGAAGGTTTCCACTTTACATAAACACGTATACTAAATGTATATAAATATTGGCTACATATTATTAATATGCCAGACTATCGTCTTCCAAAGAAAGCATACAGGATTTTATACGAGATGCATTGCCGTGTGTAAAAACAACTGGGCTTCATTAGTGTGTTCTACATTAAACCGCTATGGTTTCGGCTATGTTTGGACTAATCAAAGTGTGTATAATGTAAAAGCTTTCCTTAAAGAATTCAAGAATCGTCTCATAGATTGTCATTTGCAGGAATGGCATAGACATATAGAATCAAACGAACGTTTTCTATTTTATTTTACTTTTAAACAGTTCTGGGGAATGCCCAATTATCTGTTTACTTTAAATAACGTAAGCGCTCGTAAAAATCTAATACGATTCAGACTTGGTGTGTCCTGTCTGAACACTCATAGACTACGGCATTCGGATGTCCCCTGTGAAGCACTATGTTGTCCGTTTTGTCCGGGCGAGCTGGAGTCCGAGTATCATTTTCTATTAGTATGCCCTAAATATAAAGATCACTGCGAGCATCACATACCTCCCCAAATTTTATACGCGAGCGTCAGCCTTTAAGATGTCGCTACTACTCGCTAGCGAAAAGCAGTCCAACATATGTGGCTGCATTTATTACAAGAGCTTTCGAAATGAGAAGTTAAAAGACAAATGTGACCAAAAAAAAATTTCGCTTAAAATAAGTTTGTATTTGTCGTTTTTGCAACATTTTCCTGTAGTCATATATTTGTCAAGTGTGTGTGTGTGTGTGTGTGTGTGTGTGTGTGTGTGTGTGTGTGTGTGTGTGTGTGTGTGTGTGTGTGTACCGTACACCTTTATAACTTGTGTATGAGAGCAACGAGCATAAATGCTATTTCATATAGCTAGGAGAGTTAGCACTAAAACATTGATGAGAATGAACTGGACACATTTTGCATGATTTTGTGGGTCAGTGTTGATGCAACAAAGTAATTATTCGAGGCATGTTGCCTGATTGTGTTTACGTTGATTCATCAGGGTATTTATTTACTGATTTTTTTTTTTTTTTTTTCTGTTTTTTTTTTTTTCTCTTCCCCCTCCCTCTGTTCCTATTGATACGGGCATGTGGGCCAGTTCAATTAAGTATTTGTCATTGTCATTGTCATTCTCTCTCTCTCTCTCTCTCTCTCTCTCTCTCTCTCTCTCTCTCTCTCTCTCTCTCTCTCTCTCTCTCTCTCTCACACACACACACACACACACACACACACACACACACACACACACACACACACACACACTCTCTCTCTCTCTCTCTCTCTCTCTCTCTCTCTCTCTTTTCTCTCTCTCTCTATCTCTATCACACACACACACACACACACACACACACACACACACACACACACACACACACACACACACACAAACCGCCCCCCCTCCCTACACACACTCAAAACATATACACACAAAAAAAACGTATAGACGTACGCACAACATACACTTACGTATAAACAAAGCCAAGTTCTCCCTTCCTCCCTCCCTCCCCCCCTCTCTCTCTCTCTCTCTCTCTCTCTCTCTCTCTCTCTCTCTCTAGCGGGCGCACACAACCTATGCAAAAGTTTCGGAAATGGAATAATGCGACCTAGTAAACGTGAGAGTCGGACAGTTATGTCATGTAACAAATTCTTTGCTCTACGTGTACTTCAGACCACTAAACCAAAAAGAAACAAACCCGAGTGGATGAGACTTGATCAGATTTACAGCCAAACTGGCTATACTCCACCCATTTTCTGGGACAACAAACACTATACAATGTTAAAGGTAAATTTCAGACAAAATTTTATCACGAAGACATTGAAAATACGCTTTTGTTATAGAACATTCAAGTAAAAAATGAGATACATTAAGGTTTTGACCACAGACACACAAAAGGAGATGGTTTTTAAAACCCTGCCTAACCAACCATCCACCCGTATTCTGTGCAATAAATTTCGAATCGGAAAAGAACCTGTCGGACTTACACAATGACTGCTGGGGGCAGAAAGATCCCATCTTTTCTTCTGAATGGCAGCTTCAAGGTACTGTGTTCTTCTCTGGTCCAAGAGTGCTTTTGTCAGAATATTGTCTATTTCAAGAACCGAATAAGGAATATCACATAAAACTGTATTCGATTTGCACAGTGAAGCCTCTTTTGCACAGGTATCAGCCAGTTCATTCCCTCGAAGATTGCAGTCACCGGGTACCCATATAATAATGTTATTTTACAACCTCATATTATGAAGTGGTGAATGGAAAATAAAATTACACTGACGAGATCAGGACGACTTAATGCATATTGAAGGTGTAAAGCCGTTACAGCAGACTTGGAATCTGACAAAATGACTATTCTTTCTGGTAAGACTTGCATATCAAGAATAAAATTAATAGCTTCCATAAGAGCAAATCAGCAGTGAAAATAGAGAACAACCTTTGGCAATATGAAATCTTTTTTCAATGTTAAGGGAAGGTATCACGAAAGCAGCACCAACCTCAGAAGTACACGAAACTGAGCCATCAGTAAAATATGCAGATACGTTTCATATTTAGTGTAAATCAATTCTTTAACAAGAGAAGCAAGCAAAAGTGGATTCTCATTTTTAGTAATATTACCATAGGAATAGAAAACATCTGCTTGCTTCATCAACCAAGGGGGGCCGCATGCATGTACAGGAGGAGATACATAATCAGACAATGAAGTATATGCTTTTTTTTTCTTATTCTGTATCTTTCTAGAAACGTAGGTGATTTCATCAAGTTCGGAAGTAACTGAGTTAGGGACTGTTCTTGCTCGTGCTGAGTATTTACAAGCACAGAGCATCCTATGTTCATTTAAAGGCAAAACTCCTGCCTCTCTGTAAGTCATGTCAATTGATGCCCACCTTGGAAGCCCCAAAGCAGTTTTAAGTGCTAAGGAACCAATACTAGTTAACGTATGTAAATCTGTCTTTAGTGCAGTAAAAAAAAAAAAACTTCTTGACCATAACTTACAATCGAACGAACTGACCCTAAGGCGACATGGATAAGATTAGATCCATAATTTATCAGAGGGATTTCAGTTAGGACTCGCAGTAACGCTTTTTTTTTCTTTCCTTTTCCACGATATGATTTATATGTTTACATCAAAATAATTTACAGTGGAAAATAACGCATAGAAACTGTACTTGCTTACCTGGGGAAAATAAAAGAATTACCTAATTTTACTTTTACAGCGTCCCTACCTTCCAAATCAATATTTTTCTTTGTAAACATAATAAAAGCCGATTTGGCCGTTGATAAGTTAAAACCGTTTGAATTCAAATGATTAGCAAGTTTACTGACCACAAATTGAAACTGTTCAACAATTTTATTATGTTTTTTTTTTAATTACAATTTACATTTTTTCCACATTGCAATATCATCTGCATAAGCAGCTAAAACTGCTCCTTTCGTGTCAATCTGGTTAAGATCATAAACCATCAATGAGAAGAAGATTGGAGAAACTCCACTTCCTTGAGGGACACCCATGTTAACATATCTTGTACTTGACGGCACACCATTTAGTTTTACCTGTAGCGTTCTCCCAGATAAAAATGATTGTAAAAACACGTGGAAACGACCTTTAATCCCGATTTCATGAGCCTTGGACAATAATTTAAAATGTCAAACAGAATCTTTCGCTCTGTGAGTATCAAAAAAAAAAAGAAAAAAAAAAGAAGAAGAAAAAAAAAAACATGGCTAAAGTGGAGTGTCGCTTAGCCAAGGCTTTTTTGACGTGTGGAGCTAAAAGACTAAAGTGATCAGAGACACCTCTCTCTTTTCTGGACCAGCTTGAAATATTGGCAAAATCCCATTCTTTTCAAGGAAATGTTCTAATCTGAATTTCGTTATCCTCTCAAAAAGTTTTCCAATGTGAGGAGTCAAAGAAATGGGTCGAAAATTAGAAGATTTTCTTTTTGATTTTCGTTGTTTGTGGCTAGGTACAACTGTTGCTTTCTTCCAAGCCATTGGCTGCTTTCCAGAATTCCAGCATAATTGGAAGAACTCTATTTTTTCAAAAAGCATTGTGGAAAATGCTTTATCATATTGTAAGAATGGGATCAAATCCTGTCGCAATTTTACCCAATTTTAGACGGCGAAGTGAGTACAGAAGCTCCTCCATTGTTAGATCTTTATTAATATATAACGTGTTGTCATTGTCATATGGATCTAGTTGCAAAGTGAGACGACTGGAGATTGAATTCTAAACAAATCTTAAATAAATGTTAGCGAACCGCCAGAGAAACGTGGACAAACGAGTCACAAGACAAAACACAACGCGTTTCGACCTCTTATGTCTTCTTCAGGTAAGACAAAAATGAACAGAACAACGAAAATTGACTCACCTTTGATCGCTTCAGAGTTCAGCGCAAGGAAGAAGGCGCTGAATGAGAACGAGGCTGTTGGAGGGGAAATAATGTGTGGGTGAAAGTCGTAATGATGATAATAATAATATTACTAATAGGAATACTAATAATGGTCAAAATATTGAGAAAAAAAGAAACAAGATTACTACCACTCCTGGTGTCAATAAGTATGGGTATGGGAGAAAGGAGAGTGGGTTAGAGGATTCTTAAACAACAGGGTTGCCGTGGCAACAGTCCCAGAGGCGAAGGCGATGGTGATGTCAATGCTAGTGGCGGTAGTATCAATGCTAACAATAGTATTACTGAATGATACCGCTAACGACGATAGTGAAGGTTAAGGTAATAAAAACATGATACATAATATATATTTAGAAAATACATTTTATGATAATCAAATAAATAAATAATTAATTGAAACATAAGTGGTAAAAAAAAATATGAAAAAAAAATAATGATAATGAATGCATAAATGAATAATTGAAAAAAAAAAATGATAATGGTAATAGAATAAATAGATGAAAATAACAATTAAAAAACATAACAATGTTAATAATAGTTATGGTACTAAAGGTATAAATTCTGATAGTAAGGAGGAGGAAAAAAACAAACAAACAAACAAACAAACAACAAACAACAACAACACACAACAACACAACAACCAAGGGGAGGAGGGAGAGGGGAGGACAGGAAGAACAGAAAGGAAATAGAAGATATAAGTTATGGGAAGGATGGAATCCAATAGGCATATATTAATAATTGCATTAATAGTTTCAGAGTGTTCTTAGTTTCCCCGACATACTGTGTGTGTTGTTGCATGTGTTGCAGAAGACGGTGTAGAGATGATGTTGGAACTGTTGCATGTAAGTCTGTGTCGTATGTGGAATGTCTCTTTTGTTTGCTGGTGTTTGGAATGTGCTTGTCTCTACAAGGTGTTTCTTGCAGATAATGCATAGTGAACTCAGGCACTTAAATGAGCCAGCATCTGGGTCTGCTGGCACTGGTAGACTGGATGGCATAAGAAGACTCCACAGTGAATGGCATTTGCGTTCACCAAGTAGAGGTGGTTCTGGACCTGCCCTACTCATGTGTTCACTGTTCTGTATCATTTCACGGTGGAGTTCTCTCAGTATATATATATATATATATATATATATATATATATATATATATATATATATATATATATATATATATATATATATATATATAAACCCGATAGTTTTGGAATTTTAAAAAAAGAGACGTCTTTTCAAATAATTCAGTCCCAGACTGTCGACTTTTAAAGTAAATAATTTTCAGATAAAAGCATTATCAATTAGGAAAATTGAGTGTGTAGCACTGTCCTGTATCTTCTCTATCTAAAAATGTACAGGTCAAATTAACAGGCCTGAGAGGTATCAATGAATCTGATTTTGGTATTAGAGCAAGACACAATTTGGATTTTTAGAGACAGAAGAGGTGGGAGAAGTTTAGACGGCACCACACACTGATTTGATTGTAGACGGGAGAATCCAGCATGTCAAGCAAAAAGAAAGCAAACACGCCCACCACACGCGCAAAGTTCGCTGTGTTATTGACGTCAAGATTTGTTTGACGAGACGAAAACCAAAAAGACGTCATAAACGAGAAGCCTGATTTGGAACTGCAGTCGAAGTTTCAGTAGGTCTTAAAAGCCGCTTCCACAAGGTACAGCAGTCCGCGGAAGACGCGAAGCGCCGCAGTCATCGGGACGGCAGAAGGGTTGAGTGGAATTCTGTCTGTCATACAGGCGGTGTTACCAAGGTAACACAAAGCCAGGCAACGAAAGCAAAAAAGACAGCACACGCCAATTTTGCTTTGTTAATGACGTCAATATAGGTGAGACGTAAAAAAAAAAAAAAAAAAAAAAAAAAAAAGTCACAGACAAGAAGCTGGATTTGGAACTTCAGGCAGTCTCAGCAGCTGCATGCGGCCACAAACCACGCAAGACCCACCCACAGCACAGCAGTCAGCGGAGGACGCGAAACGGCGCAGCCACCCCAACGGCAGAAACAAATGAGGCCGATTCCCCTTCCATCAGCCCGATGGACAGTGTTTCCAAGCAACAAAACCCAGTCCCGCCACTCGAGAAGAAAAAACGCCAACGACCCAGCACAATCCACGGTGACACAGCAACGATGGCACACAAAACCGACCACCAGAGACCCCTGCAGTCCCAACAGAACAGCTCCAGCCCGTTCAACAGTCCAGAAAGGGACCACAGCCAACAAAGTCAGACCACCACCTCAAGGCCATGGCAACAAGGCGAAGACCATCCCGCACAAGACACAAAACGAACATCTCAAACGAAACGACGCAACGAAGACCCAAACACCGCCTCCCTCAGACAAGCACCACACAAAGCACAACTTTCAGATGGAGACATGGCGCTGCTGCTACACAATGCAACAAAAAAGACAGAGCATACACCACCAAGACTCTTTCTTCAGTTGATAGGAAATCACACACACACACACACACACACACACACACACGCACGCACGCACGCACGCACGCAAGCACACGCACACACACACACACACACACACACACACACACACACACACACACACACACACACACACATATATAGGAATGATGGTAAAAAGATTCAAACTGCCATTTATGTGAGAAGGGATCTAAATTATTGTCCTCTGAACCCTCCTACTCCTACTAATGCTGAAGTTTTCGCAACTGGGGTTACCGTAAAACTGAACAAGCAGACAAATTTGAACATCATTTCTGTTTACTATCCCAGTGGCCCAAAGGCAGATAATACAGACTGGTTAAAAAAACCTTCCTTTGTCAAACAACAAATGGGTAATAATACTGGGAGATTTCAATGCGCATGCTCCATTTTGGGAATATGGTTGCACCACTATAACTTGCAACCGTTTAGTTGAAAATATTGTTGACTCCAAATTGGTATTATTAAACGACGGTAGTATTACCAGACTGCCAGACATTTCCACTCATAAACCTACTTCTATTGATTTATCTTTAATTTCTCCGAGTTGGCAGTAAACTCGGTATGGTCAACAGAGGATGATACTTTGGGCAGCGATCATTTCCCAATCATCATACAGTTAAAGGAGCATATTGAAAATGAAGAAGATGGAAATGAAGATAGTATCCCAAAGTTTTCATATAAAAATGCAAATTGGTCTCTGTATGAATCGATCTTGTCCAACACATTTCCGTAGCATTGAAAATGAAGGTATAGATGCATATTATACAGAGTTTTGTCGACATGTCTTACAGGCTGCCGGAAAATCTATTCCTATTTGTAAAGATGCCCAACAGTGGAAATATGTTGGTAATTCATGGTGGAATTTAGATTGTGCGATAGCTGTAGCTCTTAAAAAAAAGAAGCTTATAAAGCTTGGCTGAAAGTGAGAACAGATGAAAATTTCCTAGCTATGAAACATGCCAAAAATAACAGTAACAGGGTCGTTGCCCGAGCGAAAAGAATACATTTCTCAGAATTTTGTAGATCCAAAATATCGGAATCAAAAGATACCCATAAGGTTTGGAAAATGGTTAAAAAAAAATGAAAAAATGGTTATTGCTTGCAACAGTACCCAATTAAGTTAGATAATAATGCTCTTCCATCCTCACAGGAGAAAGCTGAGGCATTCGTCAAAATATTTTCAGAAAATAACTTGCTGTCTAGTCTCAGTCCATCTATCAGGTGTTTTAGAGAGGAGGAAGAAAAAACGAACTATCTATCAGGATCCACCACCAAATCATTCCCATTATTTAAACGCTCCCTATTACATATGATGAATTTTATGAGACGTTAGAATCTTTTCTTCAAATTCAAGTGCTGTTGGCCTAGATGGTATATCCTATCAACTGTTATACCACTTGCCTTCATATTGGAAACGATTACTGCATTCATTTTACCAAAAATGTTGGTTTAATGGAACTCTCCCTAGTATCTGGAAGAGATCTGTTGTAGTCCCAGTTCCAAAACAAGGTAAGCCCAGGTCAGACATTGGTAGCTACAGGCCAATAGCACTAACCTCTCATGTTGGAAAGTTGTTAGAAAAGATTATCCAAAGACGTCTTTTATATTTTTTTTGAAAAAAAAAGTATAATCCCAGTGAATCAAGCGGGATTTCGCAAAGGTCGATACAAATAGATCATTTGGTGAAACTTACAAGTCAAATTAAAAAGCAGTTTGCTAGACGGAAAAGCACACTTGCTACCTTTTTTGATATCAGAAAAGCGTATGATAGTATCTGGCACGCTAGACTACTTTATAAATTGAAAGAAATAGGAATTAATGGAACGATGTTTCAATACTTTAAAAAAAGTTTTTTATCGCAGAGATCCATATGTACAAGAATAGGGAAGGTTTACTCGTCTTTTCAGAGCATTGATATCGGAATTCCACAGGGTTCTATTATAGCCCCCATGTTGTTTAACATTCTTATTTATGATCTTCCAAAGATATTATCAAAAAGTGTGAGTTTAGTACAATATGCTGATGACATTGCTATGTGGATAAATACAAATATTCGAAAGCATACTGGCAAGAGAGTTACGAATCATCATATACAGAAGATATATCAGTTAGAAATAGATAAATTAAACAACTTTATGGAAAATAATGGGCTTATTCTCTCAGGTGAAAAAAACACAATAATGTTTTTCAATAATGGAGACAATCCACTGTATTTGCCAAGCTTCAAATTGAATGGATCTGAATTGCAGTACTCACAAAACATAAAATTTCTGGGTGTGAATTTAACCCCTAAACTTAACTGGCGTTTTTACATTGAAAGCTTGATAACTAAAACAAGGAAAAACGTTTAAACTTATTGAAAATTATTTGTATTCAGCCGTGGGCTCAAGATACAAAAACCCTCCTGCACCTAGCTGTTTCTCTAATAAGATCAAAACTAGTGTACGGACAAGAAGTTTATTTTTCAGCTCTCAAAGTCTACTGAAAAAATTGCAAAGTATAGACAGCAAAGCTATCAAATTAGCGCTTGGTGTCCCAGTGCACACAAACACATTGAAGGTGTACAAAGAAATTGATATGCTATCACTGTCAGATCAACGTAGATTAGCTGTGGCCAAATATATTGCAAGAAGTCTTTCAGTACCTAATTCAGTCGAAAACGAAGTGTTGATGGATTCAAATGTGAATATCCGAAAAGAGCTCAACAGCTAGATTATCTTTGTCCCATTCGAAATTACACGAAAGATTCTTTTTTGAAAAATGCAATATTGATGTCACTTCACTCTCACCTGCTCCTGTTGTTCCCCCCGGTGCCTCCATGGGAACAGACAAGCTATCTTTGATGTAGATTACACTGATGTCCGGAAAAATGATAACATTAACATTTTAACTTCTAAAGTGAGAGAAAATTTAGAAAACAAATATTCAAATCATTTAAAAATTTTTACGGATGGTTCCGTTTGCCAGTTAAGTGCAGGTTCGGGTTTTGTTATTCCG
>JADBJO010001700.1:107500-132500 GCA_016801955.1 Conus betulinus | reverse complement strand
TCATTGTCCGGTTAATGCTCGTCTGCAATATGTGTCAATGTGTTGCACCAAATAAGCCACCTGTGTGCTCTAATCTTACCATGGATTGACAAAGTTTTACGTGTCACCTTCGTCCATTTGTTTTCTCAATATCCTGGAGATTATCGGCCAATGAATTCGTTGTCAATAGGAGTCCTGGTTTACTTTAGTATGTGTATCTTAAATGTAATAAACTGGATTATTACTTTAATAGCGCATGGGAATCTCTCCCTAGTTCGCCCCGGGTTTGTGAGTCTGATATAATCCATGTAGTGGCGTCATGTTATGCTTCACTTTTACTGTGGTATTGCCAGTCAGTGTGTCTGCTTTTCACAGCGTACTCATTTTACAGCTTCCGTTAAGCATCAAAAGGTATGCCCAACAAGGGTCACTCTCATCTACCTCATTTGAACGGAAAAAAACACCTGGACGAAAAGAATATAGAACAAGTTTTATTCCAGTTTACATCGCACGAAGACAACCGAGTTCAGCTACATAACTTTCTCGGCACATAGACCCACCCCTCCTCCCCTTCCAACATTCTTTTTTTTTTTTCTTCATCTCATTGGATTGAAGGTGTAATAATGAAATGACACCACGAAAGAATATGCTTGCACCTGCAAATATTCATCTATCATAATACCTTGGTATATATTGATGCACGATCATGATTGGAAATGCAAAACGGACTATGTGCAATATACAAGTGGAAATTTTCTACTGAGCACGGCATTAAGATTCACACACACACACACACACACACACACACACACACACACACACACACACACAACAAACAACAACAACAAAAAAAAAAAAAAACCCCCCCCCCCCCCCCAAAAAAAAAAAAAAAAAAAAGTCTGCGTGAAGACTCTGGTGAATGAGGAGCACCACACTGCGCCAGCGGATAAGATGCTGGAGAATCAAGCTCAAGATGCAATCCACAGTACTAAACTGAGGTACGATGAAAGCTACCACCGCCACCACCACAACCAGCACCATCATCATCATCATCTTTGTCTACTTCTTCTTCTTCTTCTTCTTCTTCGTCGTCTTTTTGATAAGACCATCATCAAAATAACAGTACAACTCTTACCTGGATCCTTTTACCGTCACTTAATCATCGACATCAAAACATCCCCACCACAATCGTCACCTTCCTCTAATACTCTCTCTTTTTTCCACCATCATTAAAATAATCATGCGATTTCCACATCAGGAACATCTTTACCATCATAGTCTTAACACATCTTAAATGTTTTTTTTTTCCCTTTGGAAACAGGTCTTCTTGCCACCACCACCACCACCATCATCGTAGTGGTCGTCATAATAATCATAATCATCAAAATAAGTATGTAATCGCCAGTAGCATTGTAGCAATCTAAGGCGCTTTATAATCAACATCAGTATCTCAACTTTCAGTAATAAACAAGGAAGTAGGGTAACTCTTTCTCACATGATGTAATAAACACATGCCCATAACACCAAACGAAAGCAACTTGCGACAGTAAATTGTCTGGCAGAAATGACGACACACATAGCACAGAGAACAAACAAGGAAAATTGCCCCCCTAAAAGGATGTTCCAAAACTTACCCATACTCTCTGTACCTGACACGTCTACTCAGCAACAACAGCTAGTGAAATGAACAACCACACATTAACAGTTATTCAAGACTGGCACACTTTTTATATACATTTTGAACATATTCATAGAAACTCTCTGTCGAACAGTATCATATGAAAGATATTCTGAGTTTGATTGGTATGAAAGGAAATCTTCAATGAGGCATAGGACAGTAAATAACGTGGAAGTATGGTAGCGCTTGCTCCCATGATGAAATAAATATACACCCATAACCCCAATACGACTGTTGCTTATGACATCGAGTCATTTAACAGGTATGACAACACTGAGCACACAGAATAAACGAGGAAACACGGGCCCAAGAAAAGGACGTCCCAAGCTTACCCATATATTCCGTATCTGGCGCTTGTACTCGGCACCAACTGGAGAAATGAACACACGCAAATAAACATTAATTCAAGACTGGTATCGTCTTCTAGATCTTGTATATATTCCAACAAGTGTACGGACGAACAGAAACAAATACAGGTAATGCCAGTTTGATAGGTATGAAAGGAAATCTGAAATGAGGCAGTGAACAGTAAACAGTAAATAATGCACAAGTAGGGTAACCCTTGCTCCCGTCACCAAATAAATACAGGCCCATAACTCTTGTCCGAATGCTGCTTCCGACACCGAATCGTCCAGCAGAAATGACAATTCAGAGCATACAGAACAAACAAGGGAACCTTCCCAAGAAGGATGATCCAAGCTTGCCCATATACCTTGTACTTGACACATCTACACAGCAAGTGGAGAAATTCACAAACAAGAAATTAACATTTATTCAAGAATTTAAGACTTGCCAAACTTTTTCGACCGTGAATACAGTCACATAAACACGCGGACGAACTTTAAGAAATACAAGTAACAGGTCATTTCTGCTTGAAGATTCGGTGTAATAAGCAGCATTCGTTTGGGGTTATTGGAGTGTCTTTATTCATTTCATTGTAGGGGTAAGAGTTACACTCCTTGTATGTCACCGAAGGTTATTGAGATCAGATTGATTTGCTCTCTTTCAAAACCTGTTAGGACTTTGGTTTGATTTAAGACTTTACTGTGGCTGATCTTATCCAACGATTGGTAGATTCAACTTGCGTGCGTGTGTTTCTCTACAAAAAAAGGTTTTAGCCTCGTGAACGTATGGCTGTAGAGTCGTGTGCTTGAGGATCTATCCTCGTATCTATGCTTCATCGATTTTTTTTTAGACATTTCAGTACACGAAGAGACCTCCTATGCATATGTTGTTTTAGATCCCACCAGGGTTTAACCAGTATGGATGTGTCTTGTCCCCATTTCGTTTACTTTTATTTTCTAATTGAAAAATAGAGCCCTGCTCGCCTTTGTCTGTAAACATTCTACACATTCTAAGGAGTTGGTAAACATGTCATATTAAAGAAAAAGGTCAGGATCCAAACTGTGCCTTGAGGGATTGCAATGGCAGAAGGTCTTTTGAAGAATGCACAAATACGATTCCTGCTTGATTTTCTTTCTCTTTTCTCGTAAATGATGATTCTCCAATATTTTAAAGTATTTACTGGGAATGCCAAAACCTGTTGTATGCTTAATTAAAAAAAGAAAGTGCTAGTATGAATGAACGTTTAGCAAATTGTGTCGCTAAATTGGTCATTAGTCTAATTAGCAGCTCAATTTTTGACCTTTCTTCACAACATCCTAGCTTTTTTTTTTTCTTTTTTTTTTTTTTTTTTTTTTTTAGACATTACATTATTTTCTCACCAACTATGTCTTCAGATAAAAGCAAAAATACATGCGTGAGATGCGAGCGCTACAGATCTGCAGTGTCAAATAGCCACGGCATATTTACTTTGTTTCTAAACTAAATAAACGCTCGACTGTTTTCATACCTTTTATATTTCCAGCCTACCTGTCATTCGAACATTTCAGGTGACAAATAGATGATTTTTTTTTCTCACACACACACAATCTATGATTTTCCCCCAAGTGCCACAAATGTTCATATCCTCCCTGTGAAGATAAACAGATGACGAGGTTGTTGTTAGCCCGGGCTGTGACCAGTCAGTTTGATCTTTGTACTTTACACTCTCATCTTGTGCCTCTTGGGCACGAAAGGTCACACGTGGTGCAGCCCATTCCCTTCAGCATGGATTTTCTTCTTTCAAATTCTTCTGACATGTTGCAGATAATGCAGGGGTTTACGTGGTTACCACAAGCAGTGGGAACCCCGTGCCTCACTTCAATACTGCTGCTAACACAGTCAATAATGCATCATGCAATAATTGGCGTGATGTGGTTTCAGGTTTCAGTTGCCTGTATTTTGACTAATCTACTGACATTAACTAAATCTTGTCAGCTCTAGTTACCACTTGTTTTTTTTATTTAAAGCTTTGCTGTTCGATAGGGAAGTTTGAGACCTAAACGCTTTTAGTAATCTGTCCTCTCGTTCTTGCCTACGTATATGTATGACGACTGTCCATTGGTAAAGGCATGGATGAAGAGCAGAGCTCAGTGGTAACACGTACACAACCATAAGGTCACGAATCATATTCAACCCAGTGATACCAGCGGAATCTGTCATCCAAATCGGACCAAAAGGCAGCCAGCAAAAAGCGTTTGTGATGATTATTTTCCCAGTGAGGTGAAGTGAGGAATACACTGATCTCTGGGCAGAACTCAGCGCTATTCTGTATTCTGGAGTTCGTCTGCAGATGACAACAAGAAGACTTGTGCTCACTGAGGTCAGAATGAAATTGATGACCAGAACAACTGTGAACCACTTGAATCCTTGATTACAGTGGTGACAATTAAACAGAGCTAGACGACACAGACCAGACTGACCATGCAGGCCCCAGTGTGACAAACCAGGAAGAAACGGTATCACTGACAACACGATTCCTACACACCACGCTACACAACAAGCTATGGTAGCTGAACGTTTACTGGCCGTCCTGGATTCACTAGGATGACCCAGAATGATGGCATGGTCCACACTGATCAGTAAGGTGATGAGAACTGACACCTTGCTGTACACTAAGCACAGAAAGCCACTCACCTTGCAGGTCACACTGCTGGTCCATTCTTTTTCCAGCTGGATGTAGTCTCCATGCAGCACTGTATCTGCTATGGCAGTGATGCAGACGTGGCAGCCCATACACAGGTTTCCTAACTGTAAGTGGAAAACGTTGACGGAAAAACGGGCTTCCAAACAAATTCCTGAACCTCAAAGACACAAACAAAGCAAAGCAAATGTCCCATGATAGCAGAAGTGCCGACAAGCCAAATAAAGACCTGATTCACCTGTGTTGGTATCAACATTTCACAGGACTGGAATACTGGTTGAGGCGCTACACATTTTATTGGGCTTGATTCCTGAGGGAGAATGCTCCTACAACACAATCTGTAGTTCGAGGAAAGGATGTATTTTAAAAGTGGTGCTCCAGAGAAAATATCCTGCGGGAAGGCGTTCACTGGATTTCCCCTCATGTCCAGTTCAGTCAGTGTTGGTGCATTTCTAAAACCCACTGACCCAATCCCCTCAATCGCAGAGAAGGATATATGTTTAATATTCCAAATTGGGGAGATATATTGACAAAATATTTCTATAGACATTGATACATGTCTCCGATATATCCACTCGTTGAAGTGAGAACTGAACATACTTCGGTAGGTTGTTAGTCATTCTGACTAGAGGGTTGTTTTCCACGTACAGAGTTCTTAAATGTGGCAACACAAGAAAAAATCGCAATGTTGAGAAACCTCATTCGATTATTGGAAATATCTATGAACTGTAGATTGGTAAGATATATCACAGAAATATTGAACAGGGAACAAGAAGCCATGCTCAGACGAATGAGATAGCCATTGTGGACGACATCATGCATCACCATTCCCGAACCCTGGGCGTCCAGGGAGCGTAGGTCTGGAAACAGACTGGCAGCAAAAGGTTTTCTACACAGAAAAAGAGGTGACCTTGGCACAGGCAGTGTTCTGGACAGGTCCTGTCACACATCAGTTCATCATCTTGCTGCTGGGCACTGACCCCAGCCATCACACAGGTGATCCCTGTGCACACACACACCCCAGAAGCTCGACAATGGTAAAAACCAGGACAGTTTGATATTTCACAGGCTTGTTCATCTTCCCCATAAACACAATCAGAAAATCCGTTGCATCTGGTGTAGACAGGGAGACAGTACAGCCACTGGCTTATACAACGGTAATGACTGTCTGGACAGGCTACGTCAGCTCCCATCACCTGCTGAGTGAAGTAACCAGTGCCATCTAAATTGATGTACAGTGACTCTTCTTTCCGTCCATAGGAGGTTCGATAATGCATTGCCGTGTTAACAGGACAACTGGCCTCATCAGAACTGTCCACACAGTCAGAGTGTTCGTTACAGTGTTGACTGTCTAACACAGACTGACCGTTCACACACCCAAATCCGTCACGTGAGGGGTGGACACAGAATGACTCATCACTTTCATCTGGACAATGCTGTCTGAAATCACATAGCAGAGTGTAATGCACTGTTGTGATGCCATCATCACATGTAAACATTGTGTCTGTGCACATGAATCTTCTGAAAGAAAACACCGTCACGTTGTGCTCATGACTTTCTGTCAACATCGTGTCGTCCTGTGGAACCATGACTCTTCTGCAGTGACTGTCAGGTTCACACAACAGGAAGAGGTGGGTCAGGAGGCTGCCTGGACAAATCCATAACAACTGCAGTGTGTGATTCTGTTGGTAGGTGGAGGCGCTGGGGAATGAGCCAGTGAGACAGGAAGAGGGACAATACTGGGGCTTAATGATGGTAGTTCACACACAGCTGAATGAAAGCTAATACGTAATATAGAGAGGCTCAGCATCATGTTAGATAAAATCATTGATTTGTCAACTTTTGAAGGACAATATGCATGCTGAAACTGGACGTTATCAATGCCATAGATAAGAGTGTGGTCAGACCAAACAAGAAATCTACTGTATATAAAGGGTAAGAACCTGCTTCCTGACCAGCCACCAACGCCTACCCTAAACAGAATATTATTTATAAAAAAATGCGTGTGAGATCATCCTTCTCCTGACATGTTTTTATTGAAGCTAGCCTTCCTCCCCTCACCTTGCACTGATAACTGAACATTTTATAAGGAAGCTTGACATCTAGCTCGACTAACAGTAAGCATTTGTTTCGTGAAGCCACCAGACCCTGGCAGCCAGGACCACTGAAGGGACAGTGTTCTGTTTCATCACGTCCATCTTCACACTCTGGCTTTAGGTTACAGTGCATGTGATCTTGAAATGTCGAGTAATGATCCACAGAACAGTTGTATAAACTGCTGGTCAGCCTTTGGGGTTGATGATGCAAAGAGACAGAGGAGAAATATAGTCTACAATAAGAACCCCTATAAGAAGGGCGGTGAACGGAAATCTGAACATGTGAGGCAGCCAAAACAAACACTGGTAGGAACTATCGATGGGTATTTTTTCTTGAGACTGATGCTGTGTCTTTGACTTTCTGTAAGCAAATGTCATAACCGTTTTTGAAATGCCTCTGTTTCCCAGTGCCCGCTGAATAATACTGATGAGGACAACGCACGTTGTTGGCACCGCCAGTGTTTTTTTCTGTACACAGCCCTGGTGCTGAACAACAGCACGGGCAGTATAACAAATCCAGAGTGTTCCTGAAGAAAAATCATAACATACCTATGGTTTTGAACTGCCTGGATACTGATGTTTATTTGGGGATTTATTTATGTTTGTTACTAACATAGCATTTTTCCACGACTCGACGAACACGTCTTTAACTGAATGTGCTCTGCTTTCAAATATCATAAACTCCAGCTCCATCCGTCATACGCATCTTCCAGTGCCAGGAACTGCACCCGTATGCTAACCGCTCGACATGGGCAAGTACAATGCTGCCATGAGGTAGCTGAAAGTACAACTTACAGAAAGATGAGGCATCCTCACACACCCCGTACACCAGTCCCCGGTGGGCTGTGAACTGTGGTAAATTGTTCTCACAGTCTGACACATTGACCTGCAGGAACGTGGGCTGTGTATTATTCTGATTCAGGAGATGTTCAACTCCTGGGCAGATGGCACTGATGTTCGTCTCATCAGAGGGGGTTCTGTCCCTTATCTTGTACTGGTTCTTTTGATCTGTAGGGAGCAGAGTACAACCAGCAACGTATGCACGACTAATGTTAACCATATCAACTGTACAGATCTTTCTGTACAGTTTCTTAAGCTCTGCTTTGTATTCTGACGTATGAGTAAAATATATTAACCATAATGCTTATTTTCCCTTTTCTCTCAAATTTCTTCAAATGTGTTTCATAAATTGGTATATGAATCAAAATTGAAAAAAAAGAGAAAGAAAAACAAACAAACAAACAAAAAACAATCACTGTGCCACCAAAGGAAAGAACGAATAAATGACAAAAGGAACCCTGCATGTTCCACCCTCAAAAGACAATCACTTATATCCTCAAATTGATTGCATTAAAGAAATGTTTCAGTTTATGTCTGCAATGACGTCTCTGTAAAATTGATGAATCAATGGCTAATGCGAAGCTTACTGACTGTACATCTTCTGTTACAATTCTTGACTTTTCCTTTGAAAGTTGACATGTAAATGACTACCATCAACCACACTTATGGTACAACTTTCATTTCCGATTACATTTCTTAACATTTTTATTTGTAAGCTGGCCTGTATTCAATGTTAACCATATTAATTTCACGGCGTTTTTCTCTTAAACGTCTTCACGTGTGCTCTGTAACTTGACGTACGTCATATATTAAGCCTACTGATTTTACAGTCTTTTCCTTTTCAATTTCTTAATCTTAAATATCTTAATATATAATGTTGACCATACTGATTTCCCCAAAGTTGGAGTATGGCTACCTTAGTAGCAGGGACAAAAAAAAAACAGCCATGAACTTAGAACTGCACTCCGTTTGTTAAGTGAATGGAATGAATCCTATCCTGTCAGTGCATGCAGTATCCACAAGAGTTTCAGCCTGCACATGCAAAGAAAATGCTGATGTACAGCCTTTTCTGTTAAATTTCTGAACCAGGTGCTTTCTAAGCTGTGTCACACAGGTTTCAGTTTCAGGTTCTTCAAGGGGGACTCACTGCGTGTGGACTAGTCCATATGCGTTACACCTCATCTGCTACCACACTGCACATGACGCAAAGCTGACGAATAATGGAGCTGATGATTAAAATGAGATAATGCAGGATGATGGCCTCATGGCTATGACTTAGCAGAAATGTGTTATCTGTACATGGGGCCAGTGACCTTATCAGACCTTGGTATGTACACACAGCATTGCAGCTAAGGTGAGCTGATATCCATGAAAAAAACATCGCTTGCCGGAACGCAGCATGAGTGGCAGTCAGGTGCAGGCGCCTGTGGAGACCATGTCTAGATCCATATAGACATTTTCAACTGACCCTGTCACGCCTGTTCAGAACGAGCTATTTAGTGTGGAGAAGTAGGGGAGTTAACACCTCTCAGTACTCGGCACATCGCATGTCACCTGTGCACAGGGGGTCTGGCATCAATGTGTTTGGCATTGTTGAGTGGCAATTACAAATGGGGTTGTCAGTTTGATCATCAGTGGTTGTCGTGAAGAATGTTACATGTATGCACTCCTGAGACGATTTGATTGATTTAATTTAACTTCTGTGCACAACAATGGTAATATTAGCCTAAAAAATAAACCAAAACACAAAAAAATGAATAAATAAATAAATAAATAAATAAAAGAAATGAATAAATAAATCATCAATAAATAAATAAATAAAATGAAAATAAACAAACAACAACACAACTAAAACGGGCTGTGTAAGAGTTTGTGTGTGTGTGTGTGTGTGTGTGTGTGTGTGTGTGTGTGCTTAAGTAGAAAACAAGTTTGATGCATGCCTCTGCTCAGACAACAGCAACAAAAAATGTCCAATCAGAAACGTTCAAAGCCTTTTTTTCCCCCCCCGAAATGTGTAATGTAACTGACAATGCCAGGTTCACTTAGCTACTCAGGCAGCCATAAGCTGCCTGAAGCTTTGCATCAAACTAGTAAGTGGTTTGTTTGCAAACAGTTTGAACCCTGTATTTCTTCTGTAATAAAGTACAAAATCAAACAGTCTATTGGTTCTTGTCATCACACACACACACACACACACACACACACACACACACACGCACGCACGCACGCACGCACGCACTCACACGCACACACACACGCACACGCACACACACACACAGTATAAATGGGTACACACACTGGGTACAACTATTTGCTGCAACAAAACGTGTGTGTGTGTGTGTGTGTGTGTGTGTGTGTGTGTGTGTACATGCAAATGCATGCATGCATTTTCAAAAGTTTGGAGGCGGTGTGTAAGCCGTGGGTACAGGAAAATTAAGTGATATTTCATCTTCCAAGCAAACCGGCTGACCTTTGGAACATACATAGTGCCCAGGTCTGCCAAGAGACAGCAGTATGAGCTGTATAGGTGACACGTGTGCAGCTCACATGCGCGTCCTCGTCCCACTGAGAAAGAGTAGTGAACCAGCGGGCATGTAAACAGTTCGCTGACTGACCCAGTGCTCGTTCCACACAAAGACCTTGGTCTTAAGTATCAGATAACACAGCAACATACGAAGGCCAGCTGAACAGTTGTTCTGTGTAAGAAGGGCACGAGGGAATGAAAGGTGGATGTATGTCAACAAAGATATGGATAAGTCTCAGTTTCATCATGGAAGTGCCACTACGTGTTAACTATTCCATATGCACTATGCCACATCTGGTAATTTTCAAGACAAAACTACATACTATTTAAAACTGATGGAACAAAGAACAATAAACAATATATGCAAGAATTGAAGAAGAGGGTTTCGTGGCTCTGACTTAGATGTCAAACCTGTGCATTTTCCGGTTTGCAATGGTCAGACATTTGGTACCTACCTAGCGTTGTCTATGCCTTTATTTCATTGTATGTGCTTGTGGCGAGTGTACACATGTGCATGTGTGCGCGCGCGCGCGTGTGTGTGTGTGTCTGTGTGTGTGTGTGCGTGTGTGTGTGTGTGTGTGTGTGTGTGTGTGTGTGTGTGTGCAGAAAAGGAAAATGGCAGAAAACGTTACAAAGAAATGCTCTCAAGATGAGCTATGATTAAACAAAATAAAAGAACACGTTCATCCTTATATTTGAAGATCAAGAGTAAATGAGAAGGAAAATTATTTGGAATCAACAAACTTGAACACAAAAAGGTAGATTTCGATCTGAATATAGTAATTTTCAAAATGTAATGAGTACAAGCAGAGGTCAAGCAAGAAAACGAATTTAAATCCAAAATTGAACTGTGGACAGAGTTACAGAATCAAAACTGATGGTATAAATCTTGCATACAAATATAAATTAATGACCTTTCAACCACATCATTCACACATGCACAAGCAGCAGGAATTCAAAGTATCTCAGAGCACTCCCCACACACCAACATCTCACATTGACCCCTTGGAGCAGTTAGATGGGACAGCTGGAACGTTCGGGTACCTGGCCATCGTTCAGCTCACACATAACTGTCACAGAGCTCACAGTCGCAAATCAGGGTTTTTGTCCCAGAGAACTCTTACCACGGGTCACAAACGGGTCGCAACACAATTGGTTTCACTCAAAGTAGACAAAAAGTAAGCCGAAAAGAACATACAGCCGATGGTGGTCACTCATGAAAATCTCCACTGTTCTGTTCTTAATAATGAGAAAGCTGGTGCAGCATTCGTTATATCAGTAAGAAAGCACGAACGAAATGTATCATATCTGTTGTAACATCTCCATCTTCAGTATTGCAAGACGAGGCCACAGTATGGCGGGTTCCGTTCCAGTTTTTATAGTTTTAGATTTAGAAGGAAGCTATAGACTTTTAACATTAGCGTTCTCCATTCAGGTTTACATAAGGCTTCATATTAAACTTAACTAGTTCACGCAGCATTGTATGAATAATAAAGATGATGGGTATGCATACTTCGCCAGCCCCAATTCATCCACCCAGTACTCCAGGGATGCCTCCTTTCTGCACTAACAAACCCGTAGAGTTTTTAGCTAGCCCTGCTGTCATCACAGATTAATCTGTCAAGGTCTGTAGGTAAAAGAACAAACACTTCGTCCTCGATTGGAAACATCCCTGTCTCAGCTTCCATGATAAATCATGTGTGGTGCTGGACCTGTCAAACGTTTCCACTCGCAGATCTCAAAATCTCAGGGAGAAAGACGTAACCTGACACAACGTGTTGTCGTCTTCACGTTCGTCCCTGTAAGTGTGGACACGATTTGACCAGAACAGTTTCTCTTTTGTACAGTCCTATGCACGCGGCAATGCCCTGCAGCAATGTTGTGATAAGTGAAACACAAGACAGACACACGCATTGACTGCAGTACAAATGCATATCAAGTAAGGACATGAGCATGTTGAAGAATAGAATGACCAGTTGCATCCCATAGAGCTTATATCATGGTAGGGTCCTTGTCATGTAATGCGGAGCGATATTTCGTATGCTACGCGCGATTACATGAGACAGTACAGATTAAGAAAAAGATTATTGATTCGTGCGTTACACTATAGGTTAGTCGTGTGACACAAGGGAGCGTATTGGCTGAACGTGGCCCAGGGTTTGAGTGAAATTTTAACACTGTTCACGCGATTTGAATATAAACAGGCGTTGACCTGTATCGGTGCGCACTCTGAGAATGGAACAGATGATTTAGATGAAGAAGAGGCGGACTGTGCCCATTGATAAAGGCAGAGGCCTAACACATACAGAAGTATGTGAATTGTAGTTGAATGACCGGTACTCAAGCCGTAAGTATCTAATTTTATATTGTGAGAATCTAGATGATTCTCCATTTTGTTTTCAACAGTTTATTGTCGGAACCGAAACTATGTTTGAAAAATTGAAGAGTTCAAAAATGTTAAAGTGTAATATGACTGCTAACTGGCTGGCAGTGTTTTGAACTCGTGTTTATCTGGTTTGTTATAGCTGGGCCGACTCCCCGCGCGGTAGAGGAAAGAAGAGACTGGACATCGGGCACTAAGGTGGATGGCCGGGGGCTGCGCGCGTTCCCGGTCCAAGTTCGGATCCGCGGGAAGATACAGTTGGGCAAAAAAGTTGTCGCCGACCAGTAGTTGTGATATGTAATGGGCAGTATGGGATCCCCGCACAGAGGAAGCCAGTTCCGGACACTGCAGAGAGTGTGTGCGGACACTTGCAGTGAGTAAACCTGCAACATTAGCTTTGAAGAAGCGTGCTTGATTGGTTGCACCAGCTGAAAGAATCACAGATTATGAAAATATATAAGCTTTGATTGATGCCAGAGTAAAGAACCCCCATGGGATTTTAAAAGATTAAGGTGGGGATGAATTGAAATTGACCTTTGTTTGTGCCTTATGTGTATGGAGTGGATGCAGTTGTGTGCGGAGGAAAGACGTCATGTTCGTTCGTGTGTGTATGTGCGTGCATGCATGGATATCCAACGTCTGACAGTCTTCTAGTTAACAGCATGCTACCTTAGGAAGTGGCCTCAAAACAACTGTGTAGGAAGAGAAGTATATTTTCACGAAAGCCCTGATATGGCCCTTTGTGGTCAGCTAGGCTGTAAGCAACATTACCTTATGTCAGGAACTTCAGAGACTTTTATTTAGTCACACTGTTGTCAGGAGGAAAACAGACTTTACATGGGATTCAGCAGGTTTTTCCTCCCCCAACATCATAATATCCAAAATCAACAGACTGACAGAAGTGTAATCATGCAGAGAGAGAGAGAGAGAGAGAGAGAGAGAGAGAGAGAGAGAGAGAGAGAGAGAGAGAGAGAGAGAGAGAGATGTTTACAGCCAGCCATCTGTGAAGGGCCACGTCAGGGCTGTCCCCACATTTAGGTCAACTCTCAAATAAAATCTTGGACACGAGAACGGTAACGTCAATAAAGTCAGCCATTTGGCCCTTTCTTGAAAGAACATGTCTCTGCATTAGCGAAAAGGTATAAATACCACCTTGCGGCATAGCAGAGGTTTCCATTTCACCAGCTACAGCAATGCACTTCTGGGTTTTTATATCTGCACTGACCATTGGCTGGAAAGAACTTCTGATACCCAGAGCTGTACTTCGATCAGAAAATCTCCACGTTAGTTATCGACATATCCCTGATGAAATGATACTTTAACAAGTTTTAAGCAACTTAAGCTCAAATCAGCATCTTACACACAGAAAATTCTTTCAAGCCTCCTGGAGAAAAAACAAAAACAAACAAAACAAAAACATTGTGCTCACCACACTCACTCAGCCCCAAATACTATTTAAACAAAAGATGATTGGGTACCTTGATTTGTGTAATATGAAATTTAAAGGAACAGCTGTAGAGTATAGACCAAAGAAACAGAGCCAAACAGATCGGGGTAAAAGATGGAGAAGGTAAACATGAACCTGGATGATTCTTGGAGGCTGGGACGAGGAGCGACCACGTCAAAACCCACCATGAATGTGTAAGCTCACAGAGTATTACCCCTGAGCTGATCCTGAAATGTAAGACTGCATCTCAGTCAGGCACAGACCTCATTTGGGCAACGCTGCTGACATAGAAGAGCGAGTGACCTTCTCCTTCCTCTCTACAGGTTTGTAGGGATGAGCACAACAGTAGTGTTCTACTGTGGGGAAAAGCTAGATGTTACAGGACAGGATGTCAAAGCTGTCATTGACATGAGTAAATCGAGTTGTCCGACGTAAAGTTTGGTATCGTCAGGGAAGGAAGTCCACCTACTGAAATAATGCTGTAGTCTAGTCAGGCAGGCTGCAGAAGATTCCCACGTGTCTTATTTATCCTTTGTGAATGGACGCCAAATGCTGAACACTGAAATTGTGTTGACAAGATGTGCCTTTCGAGTGCTGCCCCTTGGAGAAAGGCAGACCTATGGGCAGGTCAAATGTATGTGCCCAATTTCCTTGCTTCTAAGTCAATATTTTCATCATTTCGTCCTGTGCGTACAGACATGTCTGTTCTGTTAAAATCTGGTAGTTGTATCGAATTCAGAAAAAAAAAAATCAATGGACTGCGTTCTTTAGTAACTAATTTGAAGTACAATCGTCGCACGGTTCACTTGGACGTGGCTCCGCATAAATGAAATCTCACCCCCTTTGGTCCAACAAAAGATGAAATTATTGAATACGTTATTCTAAAGTCTGCCTGTGTGTGTCTACTCGCGCACGCGCGCGCGTGCGTGTGTGTGTGTATGCGTGCGCGCGCGCGCGCGCGCGCGTGTGTGTGTGTGTGTGTGTGTGTGTGTTTGTGTGTGCGCGTGCGTGTGTGTGTGTGTGTATGCGTGCGTGCGTGCGTGTGTGTGTGTGTGTGTGTGTGTGTGTGTGTGTGTGTGTGTGTGTGTGTGTGTGTGCTGCTTGCGCGCGCGCGTGCGTGCGTGCGTGTGTGTGTGTGTGTGTGTGTGCTTGCATGCATGTGTGTGCATTTAAATATGTGCGTATGTAAATGTACGCACCTGTAAGCGTGATCTTGCTCGCACGCTTCCCTGGGCATAGAAAATAACTGTTTAAAATAAAGGAAACTTATGTATAAGAAACTTCAATGCCTGAGGATATTCCGATTTGCATATGAAAACATTTGCTCTTAATCTAAGCTGTCCTTGTTTCTCAGAATGTTCGCAAGTTATGAATGCTGAATGTCGGATCCTTAGAGATTTCTTCTATCATACACTGTGTTTGAATCACCCCACGTTGTTTTTGGATCAGTCTAATGAAAAGGCTGCAAGGTCCTCATCTGCCCGTGTCCCTGAGTGAAGGATGTATGGTCAACCCCCCGCAGTATTTTCTGATTGCTCTTTGAGGCTTTCTTCTCTGTCAGGTAGGTATTTGTTCCCTAATTCATTTGTTTCGCTTCGTTTTCGATTTCTTTCTTTTTGTCCTCTTTCTTCTTAAGGGGAACACTGTCAGTGGATAAACCCGACGTCGTTTTCCTCTCCTAGGTCTCTGCTGGATTATTATTATTTTTTTTTTTTTTATTTCTGCTGGTGGACTGTTGACGATTATTATGTCATCAATGGCCGAACTTCGCTGGATGCACTTTTCGGGACCATTATATAGTCTTTTCTAGTTTTACAACTCGTGTGCATGTTTTGTACTCCTAACTTTTTCACTGCTATACAGTTGTTCATCAGAACAAGGCAAAGTCAATCCGTTTCAGGTTCTGACGAGACAGGGCCCAAAGGGAGGGTTTCATCGGCCAGACGCAAATCGTCACCTCTTACCGGACACTGACACCTGGATTTATGGATGGTGTGAGTATGAGGGAAATCGTGTGTGGTCTTGTGTTGTTGGATACTGATTATCTGCTTCCTGTTTAATTTTTCGTAACTGACAGGTGGGCCTTCCCTCGTCGAGAACTGCGTGCCAGGTGTAAGACGACATTGACAGATTTGGAGTAGGTGTTACTTTCATCGGAACGACTGGTTCGTTTGCTTTTGTTTCCTTTATTTTTCGATGTGGTATTCTGTATCTGGTCCTTGTGTCTATAATTTAATGAATTTACTCTGCCATAAGATTAAATTGGTAGTAACTGATATATGCATTTAGCGTAGGATACCCAGTTGATTTCCTCACAGATTTATAGCATTAAAACCTGTCCTTCGTATGGTGATATCGTTTTCATGCATATTTAAGACACAACTACAAGCCACTGTCCTTTTTTTTTTTTTTAGATTTACCTTCTGGACAAACTCTTTTCTCAGAATAAATCATGTGGCACACAGTTGTAAGAGTTAAAGTGCGTTTTGCCTTAGAGTTGTTGTCCATCCTGTTATGTGGGTAAACGATGATCAAGTCATAGTCGAGCCAGTTCGTCCTGTCATCTTTATAAACGATGATCAAGTCATAGTACAGCCAGCTCGACCTGTCATGTTGATTAACGATGACCAAGTCGTAGTGCAGCCAGCTCGACCTGTCATGCGGATAATCGGCGATCAAATCTAAGTACTGTCAGTTCGTCAGAAGTCAGCGTTTATATGTTGTTGTGTTCCTATAGTGTGCAGCCTTTTGTACAAGCGTTTCATGATGGGACTGACAACAGAACAGTACGTCTGTACCATACACATTTGTGAATGCCAAACCATCCTCTGACTTTCTGCTACAACCCAGCCTTTGCATCACCACAGCAAACTAGATACGTTGTCAGTCCATCATTGATTTTTTGCCTGCAGAACGCATATTCTTTCTTTTGCTTGCATCCTTGCACCTCGCAGCAACCACCAGCCAGCCACCTGCCCACCCCAACACTTATACAACAGTCTCTCCTGCGTTCTCCTACTGCGTTCTTTTCTAACTTCAAAACGAAAACAAAACAGCAACAAAAACAAACAAGCAAACACATAAACCAAAGTCTTATTCTGCTTTTTCTCTTTTGCTCCAGAGACCTGCACGGTGATAAATCACAAGAAAAAACAGAACGCACAGTACTATTCCCCTCAATGATTTATGTACATGAATATATATATATATATATATATATATATATATATATATATATATATATATGTGTGTGTGTGTGTGTGTGTGTGTGTGTGTGTGTGTGTGTGTGTGTGAGAGAGAGAGAGAGAGAGAGAGAGAGAGAGAGAGAGAGAGAGAGAGAGAGTGAGTGCGTGTATGTGTATGTGTGTGTGTGTGTTTGTGTGTGTGTGTGTGTGTGTGTGTGTGTGTGTGTGTGTGTGTGTGTGTGTGTGTGTGTGTGTGTGTGTGTGTGTGTGTTCGTGCTCTCTCTCTCTCTCTCTCTCTCTCTCTCTCTCTCTCTCTCTCTCTCTCTCCTATCATTCCAAAATAATTTGGATGCAGAAAAGTATGTATGCTAAGTATCTAACTGTGGTGGTAAAAGGGCGTTATCGAGAGATTCAGAAATAGAACACTGGGATTAAATGCTAAAAGAAGATAGTATCTAAATGATAATGCTACTGATGATTTGTGTCCATAGTGAAGTGATGTGGCAAATAGAGATGAGTTACATCTTGTGTTCACTTGTCCCGCATATGGAACATCAGAAACCAGCAAGGCTCTTTGATCGTGAGACAGTCAAGAGTGAAAACAAAAAAAAAAACCAAAAAAAAAAAAAAAAAACAAACAATAAACCAAAGTAAGAAACAGTTCGCCATGTAACGATAAAACATTGTTTAAGGTGCTGGCAAAATGTATAAAAGAAGCCCTAGACATACGGAAGAACATAATAAATGAATACAATGTTTAAACATTGACGGAATAGCAATTATGATTTTTTAAAAATTGATCTTGAAGCTTGATGGTTCAGTTAATGGTTCTGATATTATTATCAAGTTAGATAAATTATTCGTATAGAAAATGTATGTGAGTGGGGAGAAGGGAGGATTGCATAAATGACGAAAACAGTCACAGAATGGATTAAGACGTTGGTACTTCATGCGGAATAACATTTTTACGCTTAATGCCGCGGTCGAAAAAGAAAGCTTCATCAAAGAAAGCAGGTCACCTTTATGCTTGCTTTTATTTTTGATCTGAGGAAGGCTTTTAATTAAGTTCAGCATGAACACTTGCTCAACGTTTTGAATTAAAATGGGAGGATACATGGAAAATGCATGAATGCTGCTGTTACTGCCATGACTCAATCTGTCCTTACATGATTTCAAGTTAAGTTATCCGACTTGAAGACAGATTCACACGGTCACAATCCAGCATCAACAGGGTAGCACGAAACAAAATGCTGGGTATGGACAATTTCTAACATTTACCTGACTGAAAGTTTGACTCTCTCAATTAAGGGTCAGACTTTTCTCAGCTTTAATGAGGGGATGGCGAATGGTTACATGTCAGAGTCAGCTGGTTAAAAGCCGATGTGCTGGCTTGCTACAGGTTATCCTTCTAGAAATCAGATTCACCTGACATCGAACTACTTTTATATCTACAGTCGAATCCTAGCACACATGATCATCCAGACTAAACCACACGGGTCTGTGGTCCTGACTTATCATTGAACAGTTAGGTAAAGCACAGTGGCGACGTCGTTGAGATCCGTTGTGCCAGAGACCCCGAACTCGATAACGTCCTCATTGAGTTGTCTGGAAGAAGTCTGTTAGTTTCCCTGTGCTATTCCACCAAATTTCTGCTAGACAGTTTGAAGGCAACAAATGCTTCTCTTGATCTCTTTATCAGATTTTGTGTCTTCGAATTCTTTTTTCAATGGTATCTAGTTGTCAGAGCGTCGATTTCAAGATACGTTTCAAGGTGTGCATACTTCAGTCAGTCTAACAGTACTCTTTCCACTATGCTGCTTCAGCAACCCCTGACACTTTATATTCACACTGCTTGATCAAAACTGTATAAAGTCATTGAAATGTACAGTCTGCTTGCGCACACACACACACAGACACACACACACACACACGCGCGCGCGCGCGCGCGCGCGCGCACACAGACACACACACACACACACACAAGATGGCGGACGGCGATAAAGTCTAGTATCAGGCTCTCCTGATTTTTCCGCCGAACTACCGTCAGGATGACAAGACTGACAGGTTCCCGCAGCATGGACAGCCGTTCCGCGACGACACAATCACACCGAAGTTAACGGAAACGGCGCCAAGAAGGAAATCAACAAGGACTGCCTCTTTAAAGAAACGCTGATTCGATCGGCAAGGAAAGCAGTCCAGTGTGAACAAGAAGTGGACAAGTCAACAAGCAGCAACACTGATGTTCTCTCTCCACCGGACACAGTAAGTGTAATAGACTTGAACACTGTTATCGAATCTCAATCAAAACGCATATCCCTCGCTTGAAGACACATTGTACGCGAGCAGAATAAAATTATCACAGACATGGGCAGATCTACTGTAACCATGGCGATAACAGACAACCAAACACAAACAGAAAAAATGCTAGCGCTGCGTCCCCGAGTCCTCGTAGACCTACCTTTCCCATGTATGCTGATGTGGTTAAATCCAGTCTACATAACTCAAAAGCAGCTTCCGCATCAGAAGCAAAGAAAAATATTTGTAATCAAAAAGTAAAATCAAAAGAGAAGAAGGAAGGACAAGAACGCACAAAAAATGACGTCAGAAGTTCTCATGACGTTAGAGTTCGATCAGAAAAAAACACAGAACACAATATTAGATCCAAACAAGAAGACAAACAAGACTTGCCCAGGGTCGCGATCTTTCATGATTCTGTTTTTAAGGAGAGTGAATGGAGAGAGACTAGGCCAGTCTTACGGTTTTGATACAAAGACGTGAAAAACCTTTACAACAGAGGAGCTTGCACAGACGCTTCAATCCACTCTTTCCATGGTTGAGAAACCATTGGATGCGGTGCTTATCCACTGAGGTATAAATGACATTCAAAAGAAGGACCCTGAACTTGCCAGCACAGCGCTTACCTCGTGCATCAAAAACATTGTCACCAGCCACCCCAACGTTAAGGTTGTTATTAGGAAGCTCTCACCTGTCAGAGATTCAAAACTAGAAGTCAAGCGGGAACGGTTCAATGCATTGATAAACAAGAAAACTATTTGGAATTAAAAAAATATCATTTGTCTCTCATTCTAACCTACAAACAAATGAATGGTCTCTCAAACACGATCTCCATCCAACACATCGAGGATCGAGCGTGCTGGCAAGAAACGTTGGAAGACATATCCGACAACTCTTCTGGGAGAAACCGAGGAAGACAACGAGAACGTCAAACAAGTGGCAGCCCGGGAACTATCCACCACCCAGAGGACACACGGACCCTAGGTGTGTACACAGTGGTCCATGGTACAACATGTTCGACATTCTCAGGGGGGCCTACATTCTGGTATTAAACAAAGACAGAGAAATACGTTAGTGTAGTTTTGGCGGAAATCTCAACTATTGACTCTGTTCTTCCCATCTTGAGTGACTATTTAGCGGAATTTTCTTTGTTGTGTAGCATTCACTAACAGGCCCAGTGATCAATCTTCCTTCATTGATAGAGTGCATTCTCTGTGTACAGTTTTTTTTTTCTCTCTCTTGTGTGTGTGTGTGTGTGTGTGTGTGTGTGTGTGTGTGTGTTTTTCTGTCATAGCTAATATTGTTTATCGTATCATAGTGATATTTTTTTGTATTGTATTGTTAGTTACTTTTTTCAGTGCATCAATTGTATTTTTATCGCTTTTTCACCTTTATTTTTTTTTATTTTTAGATTATTATTAACTATTGATAGAACGCATGGTAGTTAAGAATTTTAAGGTGTTCCAATGGAATTGTCGATCCATCACAACCAGTAAAGATCAGCTAGTACAACATCTATCTGAAGTCAAATACAACATATTAGCTTTGCAATCACTGATTGTCAGTAAAAATAAACTACCTAAGCTTCCTCATTACTATTTTCCACCAATTATGCAAAACACTAAATGAAGAAAAAATAAATGTGGCAATATATGTTCGCCAAGATGAGAAATATGCTCCATGTGCCAGTCCTGCTCCACTAGACATTCCTGGATTGCACTCATGTGCAGTCAGAATTCAAGTTGATTATAATGTAGTAACAGTTGTTTCTGTATACTTACCTCAGGGCCCAACGACCGTAATACAGAATGGCTACGTTCTGTTCAATCAATCAAACCAATCTACCAAATATTTAATCACTGGTGATTTTAACGCCCATTCGCCATTCTGGGCAAAGGGATGCCAAATAGTAACCAGTAACCGTTTTATTGAAAACATAGTGGACTCCTCTCTTTACCTTCTCAACGATGGCAGTATTACTCGTATTCCAGACAACCCTAAACATAACCCTAGCGCCATCGACTTATCTTTCGTATCTCCTGAACTAGCTGTATCTTGTGACTGGCTGACACTTGATGATACATTAAATAGTGACCATCTACCTATTATGATTTCTCTTGAAAATATGAGACCTGTAACAGAAGATGTACACATGACAAAGTTCCCAAATACTGTTTCAAATTTGCTAACTGGAATAAATTTTCATATCTGCTTAGTTCATTTTAACATGAGCATAGAAAATATTGAGAATCAAGATGTCGATACATTATATGATCATCTTCAGAATGCAGTACACTCTGCTGCAAAAGAATCAATTCCGACTGTAAAATCTGTAAAATAAAAAAACATTTGGGTAATGTCTGGTGGAATGATATATGTCAACAGGCAAAACAAGAAAAAAATAGAAAAAACAAAGGAATACAATAGAGAAAAAAATCCTAAGAAAAAAGCTGAAAAACTTCTTGAGAAAAAAAAAGAGCGAAGAATCACCAAAATAGAATAATTGCACAAGCAAAAAAACAGTAGTATTGGTCGTCTGTATGTCAAAATGAGGTATCAAACTATAAAAGACATTCAAAAAGTTTTGGACACAATTAAAAACGATGAAAAATGGAGTTAACCTTCCACATTGTCCGATTAAACTAATACAATATCAATTTCCGTCAAGTTTTGATAAATCTGAAGCATTTGCTGACTTATTTGCATACAACAGTAGCATTAACAGCTTATCCTTGGACAAGAAAAAACACCGCGAACGTGAAGAAAAGAAAAACATTTATGATAGCCCAAAACCAACACAAAATCACTATCTAAATTATGCTATAACATTGCAGGAAGTCAATGAGTGTATATTATTAATCTAAATGAAAAGACATCAGTGGGATTAGATGGCATTTCAAATGAAATATTAAGTCATTTCCCGCAAAATATCATACAATTTCTACAATTGTTTTTTTTTCCAAAATGTTGGGACAGTGGCAAAATACCCATAATTTGGAAACACTCAATTAGTTCCTATTCATAAAAAAGGAAAACCACTCAGTGATATAAACAGCTATCGAAACAGCTATCGACCAATATCATTAACATCTAACACATGTAAATTGATGGAAAAGATAGTGTTAAAAAGACTAATTCATCATTGCAATAAAAAACTGCATCATTCCTATCAACCAAGCTGCATTCCAAGCAGGCAGATCTCCAATTGAACACTTAGTAAAACTTACTACACACGTAAAACATCAATTTGCACGTCGTAAGAACATCCTCGCTACTTTTTTTGACATTCGTAAAGCCTATGAACAAGTGTGGCACAAGCGACTAATGTACAAATTAAAGAATATCGGAATCAGTGGGAACATGTACAATTTTGTTCAAGATTTTCTACAAGGTAGACACACATTCAAGCAAAAATAGGAAATACGTATTCCAACCCAAGACCTTTACAAATGGGTTTACCCCAAGGTTCAGTAATTTCCCCAATATTATTTAATATTTTAATCTCTGACCTCCCTAAGGGTCTTTCTAAAGGTACTGAAGTGGCTCAATTTGCTGATGATATATGCCTATGGACAAAAGTGACAATGAAAAGAAATACACCATCAAGATCACTAAATTACATCAAGATAAAGTATCAACTTGAATTAAACAAGATCAATGATTTTTTCAATGTAAATGGTCTTTCGTTTTCCCCAGAAAAAAAAAAAATGATTCTCTTTAATGCTGGTTACGATCCAGGACAACTCCCTACTTTCAAGTTGGATGGCATTGTTTTAAAAACTATGCAAAAAGTGTCAATTTTTTGGGTGTTATATTAAGTAGTAAGTTATCTTGGAACGCTCATATTGAATACATTTTAAACAAAAGCAAGAAAGAGCTTGAATTTCCTAAAAAATAATTAGCAAACAACCGTGGGGACAGGATTCGAAATCATTAACCATCTTAGCAACTGCCCTTATACGCTCAAGACTAACTTATGCTCAAGAAGTATTTTTTAATGCTCCACAATACCTGTTAAATAAACTTCAGAGCATGTCATGTTTGTGAGTTCTGGAGAAGACAAATTTGCTGAAAAATCATGTCCGTTTTCTCCTTAATTTCCATTCTGTATTGTGTGTTTAGTGGTATTTTGCTCCTAACACTGATACCAAAAAAGAATTGCGTAAAAATAGTATTCTGAAACTATACAGATTGCTTCCCGCTTGTTTGCTGCCCACTTGTTTCATTTGGGGGGAGGAGGGGTGTGTTTATCACTGTCACACCTTTTGTATGCCATATGGAGCTCGGAATTAGGTGGTTGGGCGCACCACTTATTTGCCAGCTCCATGGCTGTACCTCCCCTCCCACCTCTTTGCCGCCGTTCCATTTTGTTCTGAAAACTCCAAGTTTTGCTTAGATTTTGTGAACCTTCACCTTTTGGTCCCAGTTTGAATCTTGAATTCAAAGCTGTCACCAGTTATCTCTTATGTAACATTTAGCTAGGAATGAGGAGGAGGATGGATTGCAAAGCTTATAAAATTGCCCTTGGGGTTCCCACACATACATCTAACTTCGGGACGTATACTGAAGCAGGAATCTTACCTCTTGCAAAATTTTGGAAAGCTTCTACTTCAAAATTTATCTTAAGAGCTTTTCACAAAACAATTTAGCTCAGAAGAAGTATGTTTAAAATCAGAGGAGGATTTCGGAAAACGTGCCCAAAATATACTGTCAACAAGGTCTATTTACTCGTTTTCCCTCCGATCTTTTAAAGGATAGCAAAATAGATAAAAAAAACATTGCCCAAAAGCCCACGTATTCACCTATTCCAAAATGGGAACAAAGTAAAGCCTCTTTTGATATAGATTATACAGATGTATCAAAACAGAATTGTCCACATACCTTAAGAGCATCTGTTTACACTCATTTAGAAAGTAACTACATCACCATTTGAAAATTTTACAGATGGCTCAGTGCTAGAAAATGATAACACAGGAGCAGCCTTCATAATCCCTAGTTTCAAAATAGAAAAGCTCTTCTATCTTGGTAAACAGTTATCGATATTTAGTGCCGAATTAATTGCTATACTTAAGTCGTTAGATTTCATCCTAAAATTTTCAACAAATAATTCCCAAATTATGATAGGTGTTGATTCTAAAGCAGCAATCCACTCGATTAAATCTGCATGTCCTTCAATGCGACTTGATATAATATTAGAAATTCATCATTCATTCGTCTTTTATCCATGAAAGGCATTACTGTTACTTTTTGTTGGATCCCATCTCATTGTGGTATTGTACCCAACGAGCGCGTAGATCAACTTGCTAGAAAAGCAGCGCAAAATGTCAATTACGCAATACCACTTAACATTCCATTAGATTTGAAAGAATGTTTTTCGATTATAAATTCAACGTCAAGAGAAAAAGTTAAAACATTACTGATGAACTCAGACGTCCAATATTATCACAACTGTGTAAGTTTAGTGATGAGTACATGGGGAAAACATACAAACAAGTCTCTTCGTCGTCTAGGGAGATTGGAAAGCTTAATGCATAGATTTCGTTTGAAC
>JADBJO010001700.1:102500-105000 GCA_016801955.1 Conus betulinus | reverse complement strand
AAGTGAACAAAGGGGTAAATAGACAGACAAACGAGGAACAGATGGAAAATAAGACGGAAATGAGAGCACATCTCTTAACTACATCATCCAACTTCAAAGTCCATACATTATGTCCAAACTCATATGGGAAGTCCTTGGGTCTCCCAGAAAAGGTTTCTGATGGTAGTCGCATTCTTTGAACTTGCCTTACGACTGGGGTGCATTGGGTTATGATGGGCCGGGTGGGAGGGAGGGACAGTTATCATTCATGCGTTCAGTGCAAGGGTGATTTTAATCAGCGTTGCTCGTTTGGGGGTATGCTGTTCATGTGGAATCCACCTATGCCTGTTTATTCAGCAGATGCGTATGACAGTGATGGTTCAGAATATTTAGCTCAAGTTATGACATCCTCCTCCTCGGGGTATGTCACGATAAAAAGAGAGGAAACATCAGTGGCAAAAACTCATATCACCTGTGGACGTTTCTCTCTGTGCCTCCAAACAATTTAGTTGTTATCAGTTATAAGCAGACAGATCAGAGCCGACGTTTAATCAAAGTGTTTGATTATTTCCAGTCGAACGATCAGAGGGAAAAATATTTGGTATGGGGGCAAGGTAGCCTATAACGATAATGTCTTTTTTCAAAAATAATCAAAACGGCAACACTAGGTATAACAACGTCTAAACACTGTCCGGTTAATCTGTGTGATTTCCGAATTTCCTTTTCCTTTCTTCCTGAGTGGCAATTACCTCAAACATTATCCAGCTGTTTATGGAACTGTTCTGTGGATTATACCCCAGCTTTCAGCACATGTGGAATGTAACCTGAAGACGGAGTGTGAAGGTGGGCAGGATGAAACAGAACACTGTCCCTTTCAGCAGTCCAGAATGTCAGGGTTTGATAGCGTTCTGTAACCAGTGTTACAAACTGGCCCACGGTCTAGATGGATATCATAGTAATCAAAAAGACCCAGCAAAATAGCCAGTGAGTTCTGTTGGTCATTTGGAGGCAGGCTGAGTATTCCACACTGTAGTCCCAACTGGTGCAGTAGTCTTGTTAGTGTAAGCCACATGCACCCCACTGTGCTGGACGACACCGCAGTTGGCCTGTACTACAGGGATGTTCCCCAGTGTGCTTTGTATACACACACAGTCTTGTAAATGAGAACAGAATTGCATTTCATCATTCTGCTGATCTTTTTAGTAACACAGTTAACACAGACGAGAAACGCTGCTCCATTCTTGAAAAATGTCATCTGGCATGGCTTTATCGGTGCTCTGCACATGGCGAAAGACACATGTTGAAAGAATAGGGTAATGTGTGAAATCAACATGAACAAGACAGAGAATTCTCCCCACTATTCAACTTCCATTATATTGGAAAGTACACGTTTCACGTTGTTTGAGACAGAGGAATCCATGGCAACATGCAATGATGGCGATGTGACTCATGCAGTTTTCTTATATGGATCCAGCCTTCATCCAGAGCATAGCACTTGCCATCTTCCGAACCCACAGTCACACACTGACTGGTTTTCTCTTGTAGGTCTTCATCCCACGTTTGCATGTGATGACCATTTCAGCACCATAGCATTCAGCCTGGTCTGTGACTTCCTCTCTGACTGCCAGGATAGCAGTGATGAATCATTCTGCGATTATGCTCCTTGTATCAAGACATTTACCTGTTCTGACCGTCAGTGTGTGTCCTATGACAAGGTGTGTGATTTAATGCCACAGTGTTTGGATCAGTCAGATGAAGGAAACTGAATGGTTTAAATCTCTGCGTCTTAAAACACAATCTATAGCATCTTCAGCGCTGATCGATTTTGATGGCAAAGGTCAGTTTATTTCCAGTCAGATGAATTCAAACGACTCCTGCCCTGACAGCCACTACCGCTGTCCTGGAGACTATGACGACTGTCTGCCTGTCTACACACGATGCAATGGGATGCACGACTGTATGGATCTCCAGGACGAAGAAGGATGTGAAGAAATAACATGCCCTGGGTTGTTCAGGTGCCGAGCTTCAAAGATCTGTGTTCACAGCGATCACCTTTGTGACGGTTGGTCGTACTGTCCACAGCGTGATGATGAATTATTGTGTGACATGACCTGTCCTGTTGGTTGTCAGTGTCAAGGTCATTCCTTTCTGTGCCCTCAGCCTTTCTCTGCAGCACAGACCCCTACAATCCGCTATTTGGACGCCACAGGTTCAGGTATGACGCTGTTTGATGTGAAAGACAACGTTTATCTGATTCATCTTATTCTTCTAAGTGTTCGTTGACTATCTTGTCTTCAATTAATGTGCTGAATCTCAGGGTACTTGATCTCTCACAGAACGAACTGAGACTTGTCAACATGACTTCTTTCCTTGGTCTGAAAAACTTACAAACATTATCTCTGTCCAACAATCCTCTCACCCCCCCTGCACACTGATCTCTCCTCTGTCACCATGCACAGTGCACTGACCCAGATAGACCTGTCCTTCACCAAGCTGACCCTGCTGGACACCACAGTCTTCT
>JADBJO010001700.1:7500-97500 GCA_016801955.1 Conus betulinus | reverse complement strand
CACACACACACACACACACACACACACACACACACACACACACACAAACAAACAAACAAAAAAAAAAACAAAAAAAAAAAAAAAAAAAAGTCTGCATGAAGACTCTGGTGAATGAGGAGCACTGCACTGCGCCAACGGATAAGATGCTGGAGAATCAAGCTCAAGATTCATCCACAGTGCTAAACTGAGGTACGATGAAAGCTACCACCGCCACCACCACAACCAGCACCATCATCACCATCATCTTTTTTTCTACTTTTTCTTCTTCTTCTTCTTCTTCTTCTTCTCTTCTTCTTCTTCTTCTTCTTCTCTTCGTCTCTTTTTGATAAGACCATCATCAAAATAACTGTACGACTCTTACCTGGATCCTTTTACCGTCACTTAATCATCGACATCAATACTTCCCCACCACAATCGTCACCTTCCTCTAATACTCTCTCTTTTTTCCACCATCATTAAAATAATCATGCGATTTCCACATTACTGTTCTTATAGGAACATCTTTACCATCACAGTCTTACCACATCTTAAATGTTTTTTTCCTTTGGTAACAGGTCTTCTTTGCCACCACCACCACCACGACCATCGTCGTAGTGGTCGTCATAATAATCATAATCATCAAAATAAGTATGTAATCGCCAATAGCATTGTAGCAATCTAAGGCGCTTTATAGTCAACATCAGTCTCTCCACTTTCAGTAAATAACAAGCAAGTAGGGTAACTCTTTCTCACATGATGTAATAAACACATGCCCATAACACCAAACGAAAGCAACTTGCGACAGTAATTGTCTGGCAGAAATGACGACACATAGCACAGAGAACAAACAAGGAAAAATGCCGCCTAAAAGGATGTTCCAAACTTACCCATACTCTCTGTACCTGGCACATCTACTCAGCAACAACAGCTAGTGAAATGAACAACCACACATTAACAGTTATTCAAGACTGGCACACTTTTTATATACATTTGAACATATTCATAGAAACTCTCTGTCGAACAGTATCATATGAAGATATTCTGAGTTTGATTGGTATGAAAGGAAATCTTAAATGAGGCATAGGACAGTAAATAACGTGGAAGTATGGTAACGCTTGCTTCCATGATGAAATAAATATACACAGATAACCACAATACGACTGTTGCTTATGACATCGAGTCATTTAACAGGTATGACAACACTGAGCACACAGAATAAACAAGGAAACACGGGCCCAAGAAAAGGTTGTTCCAAGCTTACCCATATATTCCGTATCTGGCGCTTGTACTCAGCACCAACTGGAGAAAGGAACACACGCATATAAACATTAATCCAAGACTGGTATCGCCTTCTAGATCTTGTATATATTCCAACAAGTGTACGGACAAACAGAAACAAATACAGGTAATGCCAGTTTGATTGGTATGAAAGGAAATGTGAAATGAGGCAGTGAACAGTAAACAGTAAATAATGCACAAGTAGGGTAACCCTTGCTCCTGTGACCAAATAAATACACGCCCATAACTCTAGTCCGAATGCTGCTTCCGACACCGAATCGTCCAGCAGAAATGACAATTCAGAGCATACAGAACAAACAAGGGAACCTTCCCAAGAAGGATGGTCCAAGCTTGCCCATATACCTTGTACTTGACACATCTACACAGCAAGTGGAGAAATTCACAAACAAGAATTAACATTTATTCAAGAATTCAAGACTTGCCAAACCTTTTCGACCGTGAATACAGTCACATAAACACGCGGACGAACTTTAAGAAATACAGGTAACAGGTCATTTCTGCTTGAAGATTCGGTGTGATAAGCAGCATTCGTTTGGGGTTATTGGAGTGTCTTTATTCATTTCATTGTGGGGGTAAGAGTTACACTCCTTGTATGTCACCGAAGGTTATTGAGATCAGATTGATTTGCTCTCTTTCAAAACCTGTTAGGACTTTGGTTTGATTTAAGACTTTACTGTGGCTGATCTTATCCAACGATTGGTAGATTCAACTTGCGTGTGTTTCTCTACAAAAAAAAGTTTTAGCCTCGTGAACGTATGGCTGTAGAGTCGTGTGCTTGAGGATCTATCTTCGTATCTATGCTTCATCGATTTTTTTTTTAGACATTTCAGTACACGAAGAGACCTCCTATGCATATGTTGTTTTAGATCCCACCAGGGTTTAACCAGTATGGATGTGTCTTGTACCCATTTCGTTTACTTTTATTTTCTAATTGAAAAATAGAGCCCTGCTCGCCTTTGTAAACATTCTACACATTCTAAGGAGTTGGTTAACATGTCATATTAAAGAAAAAGGTCAGGATCCAAACTGTGCCTTGAGGGACTGCAATGGCAGAAGGTCTTTTGAAGAATGCACAAATACGATTCCTGCTTGATTTTCTTTCTCTTTTCTCGTAAATGATGATTCTCCAATATTTTAAAGTATTTACTGGGAATGCCAAAACCTGGTTGTATGCTTAATTAAAATAAGAAAGTGCTAGTATGAATGAACGTTTAGCAAATGTGTCGCTAAATTGGTCATTAGTCTAATTAGCAGCTCAATTTTGACCTTTCTTCACAACATCCTAGCCTTTTTTTTTCTTTTTTTTTTTTTAGACATTACATTATTTTCTCACCAACTATGTCTTCAGATAAAAGCAAAATACATTCGTGAGATGCGAGCGCTACAGATCTGCAGTGTTAAATAGCCACGGCATATTTACTTTGTTTCCAAACTAAATAAACGCTTGACTGTTTTCATACCTTTTATATTTCCAGCCTACCTGTGATTCGAACATTTCAGGTGACAAATAGATGATTTTTTTTTCTCACACACACAATCTATGATTTTCCCCCAAGTGCCACAAATGTTCATATCCTCCCTGTGGAGATAAACAGATGACGAGGTTGTTGTTAGCCCGGGCTGTGACCAGTCCAGTTTGATCTTTGTACTTTACACTCTCATCTTGTGCCTCTTGGGCACGAAAGATCACACGTCCTGCAGCCCATTCCCTTCAACATGGATTTTCTCTTTTCAAATTCTTCTGACATGTTGCAGGTAATGCAGGGGTTTACGTGGTTACCACAAGCAGTTGGAACCCCGTACCTCACTTCAATACTGCTGCTAACACAGTCAAGAATGCATCATGCAATAATTGGCGTGATGTGGTTTCAGGTTTCAGTTGCATGTATTTTGACTAATCTACTGACATTCACTAAATCTTGTCAGCTCTAGTTACCACTTGTTTTTTTTATTTAAAGCTTTGTTGTTCGATTGGGGAAGTTTGAGACCTAAACGCTTTTAGTAATCTGTCCTCTCGTTCTTGCCTACGTATATGTGTGACGACTGTCCATTGGTAAAGGCATGGATGAAGAGCAGAGCTCAGTGGTAACACGTACACAACCATAAGGTCACGAATCATATTTAACCCAGTGATACCAGCGGAATCTGTCATCCAAATCGGACCAAAAGGCAGCCAGCAAAAGCGTTTGTGATGATTATTTTCCCAGTGAGGTGAAGTGAGGAATACACTGATCTCTGGGCAGAACTCAGCGCTATTTTGTATTCTGGAGTTCGTCTGTAGATGACAACAAGAAGACTTGTGCTCACTGAGGTCAGAATAAAATTGATGACCAGAACAACTGTGAACCACTTGAATCCTTGATTACAGTGGTGACAATTAAACAGAGCTAGACGACACAGACCAGACTGACCATGCAGGCCCCAGTGTGACAAACCAGGAAGAAACGGTATCACTGACAACACGATTCCTACACACCACGCTACACAACAAGCTATGGTTGCTGAACGTTTACTGGCCTTCCTGGATTCACTGGGATGACCCAGAATGATGGCATGGTCCACACTGATCAGTAAGGTGATGAGAACTGACACCTTGCTGTACAGTAAGCACAGAAAGCCACTCACCTTGCAGGTCACACTGCTGGTCCATTCTTTTTCCAGCTGGATGTAGTCTCCATGCAGCACTGTATCTGCTATGGCAGTGATGCAGACGTGGCAGCCCATACACAGGTTTCCTAACTGTAAGTGGAAAACGTTGACGGAAAAACGGCTTCCAAACAAATTCCTGACCCTCAAAGACACAACAAAGCAAAGAAAATGTCCCATGATAGCAGAAGTGCCGACTAGCCAAATAAAGACCTGATTCACCTGTGTTGGTATCAACATTTCACAGGACTGGAATACTGGTGAGGCGCTGCACATTTTACTCCGCTTGATTCCTGAGGGAGAATGCTCCTACAACACAATCTGTAGTTCGAGGAAAGGATGTATTTTAAAAGTGGTGCTCCAGAGAAAATATCCTGCGGGAAGGCGTTCACTGGATTTCCCCTCATGTCCAGTTCAGTCAGTGTTGGTGCATTTCTAAAACCCACTGACCCAATCCCCTTAATCGCTGAGAATGATATATTCAAATATTCCATACTGGGGAGATATATTGACAAAATATTTCTATAAACACTGACACATGTCTCCGATATATCCACTCGTTGAAGTGAGAACTGAACATACTTCAGTAGGCTGTTAGTCATTTTGACTAGAGGATTGTTTTCCATGTACAAAGTTCTAAGATTTGGTAACGCAAGAAAATCCGCAATGCTGAGAAACCTTATTCGATTATTGGAAATATCTATGAACAGTAGATTTGATAAGATATATCACAGAAATATTGAACAGGGAACAAGAAGCCATGTTCAGACGAACGAGATATCCATTATGGACGACATCATGCATCACCATTCCCGAACCCTGGGCGTCCAGGGAGCGTAGGTCAGGAAACACACTGGCAGCAAATGGTTTTCTACACACAAACAGGTGACCTTGGCACCGGCAGTGTTCAGGACAGGTCCTGTCACACATCACTTCATCATCCTGCTGTGGGCACTGACCCCAGCCATCACACAGGTGATCTCTGTGCACACACACCCCAGAAGCTCGACAATGGTAAAAACCAGGGCAGTTTGATCTGCCACAGGCTTGTCGTCTTCCCCATAAACACAATCAGAAAACCCATTGCATCTGGTGTAGACAGGGAGACAGTGCAGCCACTGGCTTATACAACGGTAATGACTGTCTGGACAGGCTGCGTCAGCTCCCCATCACCTGCTGAGTGAAGTACCCAGTGCCATCTAAATTGATGTACAGTGATTCTTCTTTGCGTCCATAGGAGGTTGGATAATGTATTGCTGTGTTAGCAGGACAGTCAATCTCATCCAGAACTGTCCACACAGTCAGAGTGTTCGGTTACAGTGTTGATCTGTCCAGCACAGACTGAACCGTTCACACACCTCATCACGTGTTCGTGGACACAGTGTTGACTGTCCAGTGCATGCACAGAATGACCATCACAACAACACCTAAATGCCGTTGCACAGACCTAATGTTTACGTGAAGGGTGGACACAGAATGACACATACACTTTCACCTGGACAATGCTGTCTGAAGTCAACAAACAGGGTGTAATGAACTGTGTTTTTGTGATGCCATCATCGCATCTAAACATTGTGTCTGTGCACATGAATCTTCCTGCAGAAAGCACTGTCACGTGCACATGAATCTTCCTGCAGAAAGCACTGTCACGTTTGTGTTCATCATTCACTGAGAGGATCGTGTCGTCCTGTGGAAGCATGCCTCTTCTGCAGTAACTGACAGGGTCACACAACAGGAAGAGATGGGTCAGGTGGCTGCCCTGGACAAATCCGTAACAAGTGTAACGTGACTTTGTAGGTAGGTGAAGGCGCAGGGGAATGAACCAGTGAGACAGGAAGAGGGATAATACTGGGGCTTAGTGATGGTAGTTCACACACACAGCTGAATGAAGGCTAAGAGCAAATGTATGGAGGAGCAGTTCCATGCTCGCTAAATGCATTGATCTGTAAACTCTTGAAGGGCAATATTCATCCTCCGAGTGAAGTGATCAATGCCATAGATAAGAGTGTGGTCAGACCAAACAGGACATTTACTGTATGTAAAGGGCAAGAATCTGCTTCCTGACCAGCCACCAATGTTTGCCCTAAACAGAATATTATTTATAAAAATACGTGTCAGATCATCCTTCTCCTGACATGTTTTATTGAAGCTAGCCTTCCTCCCCTCATCTTGCACTGATAACTGAACATTTTATAAAGAAGATCGACATCTAGCTCGACTAACAGAAAGCATTTGTTTCGTGAAGCCACCAGACCCTGGCAGCCAGGACCACTGAAGGGACAGTGTTCTGTTTTCATCACGTCCATCTTCACACTCTGGCTTTAGGTTACAGTGCATGTGATCTTGAAATGTCGAGTAATGATCCACAGAACAGTTGTATAAACTGCTGGGCAGCCTTTGGGGCTGATGATGCAAAGAGACAGAGGAGAAATATAGTCTACAATAAGAACCCCTCTGAGAAGGGCGGTGAACATAAATCTGAACATGTGAGGTAGCCAAAACAACACTGGTAAGGAACTATCGATTTTTTTCTTGAGACTGATGCCGTGTCTTTGACTTTCTGTAAGCAATGTCATACGCGTTTTTGAAATGTCTTTGTTTCCCAGTGCCTGCTGAATACTGATGAGGACAACACACGTTGTTGGCACCACCAGTGTTGTTCTGTACACAGCACTGGGGCGGAACAACAGCACAGGCAGTATAACAAATCCAGAATACTCCTGAAGAGAATTTACAACATAACTATGGTTTTGAACTGCCTGGATACTGATGTTTATTTTGGGGATTATTTATGTGTGTTACTAACAAAATATTTTTCCACGACTCGACAAACACGTCTTTTTAATTGAATGTACTCTGCTTTCAATATTGAAAATTTCAGATCCAGACTCCATACTCATCTTCCAGTGCCAGGAACTACACCCGTATGCTAACCGCTCGACATGAGCAAGTACAATGCTGCCATGAGGTAGCTGAAAGTGCAACTTACAGAAAGATGAGGCATCCTCACACACCCCCGTACACCAGTCCCGGTGGCTGTAAACTGTGGTAAATTGTTCTCACAGTCTGACACATTGACCTGCAGGAACGTGGGCTGTGTACTATTCTGATTCAGGAGTCGTTCAACTCCTGGGCAGATGGTGTTGATGTTCGTCTCATCAGAGGGGGTTCTGTCCCTTATCTTGTACTGGTTCTTTTGATCTGTAGGGAGCAGAGTACAACCAGCAACGTATGCACGACTAATGTTAACCATATCAGCTGTACAGGTCTTTCTGTACAGTTTCTTAATCTTTGCTTTCTGATCTGACGCATGAGTTGAACATATCAATCATATGATTATGTAGCTTTTTTTTCTTTTTCAAATTTCTTCAACTGTGCTTCATAAATCGATATATGAATCAAGATGTAAAACATCACTGTTCCACCAAAGAAAAGAACAAACAAATGATGACAGGAACCGTACGTGTTTCACCCTCAACAAACAATTACTTATGTCCTCAAACTGAGCGCATCAAAAAAAAAAAAGTTTCAATTTCCCCTCTGCAGTAACTCTCTTTAAATCTGATGAACGACGAATGACTGACTACTAATTACAATGACTGCACACCTTCTGTTACAATTCTTGACTTTTCCTTTGAAAGTTGACATATGTCGACTGATATCAAGCGTACTGACTGTGCAACTTTCAGTTCCTATCAACTTTTTTTAAAACTTTTTTTTTTGTAATCTGATTTATATCTAATTTTAAACACAATGATTTCGCAGTCTTTTTCAGTTAAACGTCTTAATGTGTGGTCTGTAACCTGACGATGTGTAATATTAAGCATACCGGTTTTACAGCCTTTTTTCTGTTAATTCTTAATTGTGCTTTGTAAGCTGATATATAATACATAATATTAACCGTTCCGATTTCTCCGCAGCTGGAGTATGGCTACCTTAGTGGTAGGATAAAAAAGAACGGTCATAAACTCAAAACTCTACTCCCTTTGTTGAGTAGATGGAATTAATCCTTACCTCTCTGTACAGGTAGTGTCTGCAAGAGTATCAGCCTGCACACGCGTGAAAAAACATATATGCTACAGCCTTTTCTGTTAAATGTTCCTACCAGGTGATTTGTAAGCTGTGTCACACAGGTTTCAGTTTATTCAAGGGGGACTCACTGCGTATGGACTGGTCCATATGCGTTACACCTCATCTGTTACCACAGTGCACATGATGCACAGCTGACGAGCTGACGATTACGATGAGAGAATGCAGGATGAGGACCTCATGACTATGACTTAGCAGACATGTTATGCGTGCATGAGGCCAAAGACCTTATCAGACCTTGGTACATACATCACAATGCAGCCAAGGTGAGCTCATATTCATAAAAAACATCGCTGGCCGGAACACAGCAAGAGTGGCAGACAGTTGCAGGTGCTTTGGAGACCGTGTCTAGATCCATACAGACATTTGCAACTGACCCAGTAGCAAGATTTCGTAAGTTGTAGCTCAAGCTCGAAATTCGGTCATGGAGTGAGCTAACTAAATACGACTTAGTTTCAAGTAGGGATATGGGTGCGTGCTCTGGTCCACTCTAAAGCATACAAACTGGGGGTCACCACTCTTGTGGACAATGTCACACAGAGGATTCACTCAGAGAACACTGAAGTAAAAGTAAACAGTGTTATTCAGTACTGCTCAAAGCGAAAGGTGAGTAATTCACCTGAGGAATTCTGTCTCCTCCAACACATATTTGGAAATACATGAAAGCCAGAGAGCCAAAAGAGGCCCAGTAGGTTTGCCAACAAAACCAAAGAATGCAGATACATCACAGTAAACACTACCTGTAGTTGTAATCATCGTCAGCATTCAACAACTGCACCTTTGGGCAGCTTCACGCATACTGTCAGTGTCAGCGTCTGTCTCGTTACAGTTGAGTTCACAGTTACTCACATTGCATTGAACATTGGTATTCCGTGACTGTAATCTTTCTAACAAAATCAGCTTAAACTCCTCTGCTTGTTCAAGTTACTAACACGCTAAGGGTTGTTAGCCTACCACAAACGTTAACCAAATTTACGTATGTGATATTTCAAATTCTTAATACAAAATTGGAATTTTCTCCTTTTCTCTCTGCTCATCTGTAACAATGCATTATGCACATAAACCCCTTTGCCTTCACCCCAAAGACCGGAGGACACTGGGAAAGACCAGAACCAAAGGCTCTGTGGGCTGGCTCCCCACTTTGCCTTCAACATGTGGCTACTGAAAACAAAAGGAAAAGATGCTCCCAAGATTCACCGAAAGGGGGGAGAGAATGATGAATCTATCGGTGCTCAACCAATCACGACTGCAAATCCCAAACGGACTATGAACATGGACCAAATGGAATATCCATGTGTCTGTGGAAAGCGTTTCGCTACCACCCGTGGCATGAGATCCACAGAACAAAGATGGGATGTGTGAAGACTCATCTGAATGAGCAGCAGCGCACTGCATCAGCAGATAAGACGTCGGAAGACCAAGGCCAGGATTTAAACCACACAGTGCCAAGGACATCCACGCTGTTGGTTCGGATGAGGAATTTGCACAGGCCCTCGATGCCAGGCGCCTGAAACTCAACCTGCCACGAGCAAACGAGACTGAAGATTGGGAGAAACTGGATGCAAAATCGTCCAAAGACTCGATGCACTGATAGGGAAAAGCACCCTGGAACACAAACTAGCCACAAACTAGCCCCACATGGGGACATTGTGTATGCCACATGTAGAGACGCCTATGGAGCAAAACTACCCAAAGAGAAAACACCTCCAAAGAAATCCAGACGCCAAGAAGAGATGGACAAGATCAGGATCCAAAAGAAAAACCTCAAGAAGCAAATGAAGATCGCACTGCCAGCTGAAAAACAAGGCTTGGAAAAACTCTGGGAAGACCTGAAAGCAAAACACAGCACCCTCAGCAAAGTGGGAATCTGCGAGGAAGAGGAAAAGCAAAAGAAGACACACAAGAGCGCTTCTTCAGACACCCCCTTCCAGTTTGCCAGAAATCTATTTGAGCAGCCAAAATCTGGGACCCTAAGTGTGGACAAAGGAGTTCTTGAGCAGCATCTGAGGAAAACATACTCTGACTCACAGAGCAAAGCACCACTCGACATTCAAGTTCTGGTGTGGCCAACCAACCATGAGGAACAGTTCAATGACAAGCCTCCAACGTTGGCGGAAATCAAGAAGGTGGTCAACAAAACCATAGCCAAATCATCACTAGGGCCAACGGAATTCCTTACCAGCTGTACAAGAAAGGTCCCAAAGGTGCTGGAGTGGATCCACAGGCTGCTGCGATCAGCTTGGAAAATCAGAAGATCAGCAGCCAGTGGATGACGGCAGATGTGTGTACATCCCCAAAGAGCAAAACTCAAGTAACATTAGCCAGTTCAGGCCAATATCACTACTGAATGTCGAAGGGAAAATCTTCTTCTCGGTCATGGCAGCAAGACTGACCAAATACCTCATGGAAACAAGTACTTGGATGTGTCAGTCCAGAAAGGTGGCATTCCAGGGCGTGGCTGGCTGTGTAGAACACGCCACAATGATCTGGGACGCAATCCAAAGAGCAAAAACAGAAAAGAGAGACCTAACGTAGTGTGGCTTGACCTGGCGAACGCATATGGATCTGTATCCCATGAGATGATACAGTTGGCTCTTGAGATGTACCATGTGCCAAAGAACATCTGCGACATGCTCAAGAAGTACTTCAATGGCTTCTCAATGCGGTTCTCTACCAAGGAGTACACAACAGATTGGATCAACTTGGAAGTGGGCATTGCAATGGGCTGTGCTATTTCCCCCATGCTGTTCGTGTGTTGGCAATGGCAGTCATCTTGAAAGCAGCAACAAGCAACGCATGACAAAAAGACTTTGGCGATGGATACAAGATGCCCCCTCCCAAGGCCTTTATGGATGACGCTACAGTGATTTCATCCAGAGAAGACGAGACACGTCACGTGCTGGAGAGGCTGGACGACATAGTTGCCTCATCCAGAATGAAGTTCAAGCCAAAGAAATCACGGAGTCTCTCACTGAGGAAAGGAAAAGTGGCCGAATCTGTGGTCTTCAGTGTTGCCAACCAGACCATTCCAACAGTCACTGAAGAGCCAGTCAAGAGCCTTGGAAGATGGTATGATGATACGCTGAAAGACACATGAAGAGCAAAAGAAACCAAACAGATGTCGGAAGAAAGGCTTGGAGACCATTGACCAGTGTGGGCTCCCTGGCAAATACAAGTCTGGTGTCTGCAGTTTATGCTGATACCAAAGCTCCTATGGCCTCGGATAATATACATCTGCACCAGCATAGTGGGGGCAATGGAATCCAAAATCAACAAGTTCACAAGGAAATGGCTTGGTGTCCCACCCTGTCTGACTGACATAGCGCTATACTGTCGCCAAGCAAAGCTGAAACTACCACTGAAATCCATCCTGGAGGAATATAAAGCAGGGAAGATCAGACTTCAAAGCATGCTGGAGGACTCAGGAGACAAGGTGGTTGAAGCAATCAAACCCCAGCTGAAGACAGGCAGAAAATGGAAAGTTCAAGAGGCGATGGATTCTGTGAAAGAAAGTCTCAAGATCAGAGAAATAACAGGACACACACAGACCCACAGACAAGGACTGGGGGTGACCAAAACTGAATGGTAGTCAAAGGCCAAAGGAAAGCCAAAAGAGACATGATGATTCAGGAGATGAGAAAAGAAGAAGACCAAAAAAGACTCCAAAAAGCAGTCCAGCAGAGCCAGCAAGGGCAATGGACAACGTGGAGAGAATGCACTCCAAAGACGTCTCACTTGGAATGACATTTGGCACATGGCCCCTCTCAGGATCAGCTTCATTCTCAGATCTGCATATGACCTTCTGCCCTCAAATGCAAACCTGGTGAAGTGGGGAAAAACAGATGCCTTCATGCCCCCTCTGCCATGAAAAACAAACAGTGGAGCATGTCCTAAGCTCATGTAAAGTAGCCCTGGCTCAAGGAAGGTACACATGGAGGCACAACCAAGTGCTCAAAGAGATTGTACAAGTAGTCTGGGCTACTACCAACACCACAAAAGGGAAAATCAGGACTCTAAAAGCACCTGCAACATTCTTCACGGCAGGAAGCAGCGAATCATGGCCAATCGGAACATGCAGGCAGAGTCTGCTGGACGGGGCAGATGACTGGGAGTGCACAGCAGTCCTCCAAAAATGGAATAGTCACCCAGAGATCATCAGCAAGAGTGGCAGAAGACCAGACATAGTAGTCCACTCTCAGTCAACCAAGCAGCTGATCATGATCGAGCTCAAAAGTATGCTGATCTGGCAAACAGCCTGGGGAGAGAGAAGGCTATCAGGTCAAAGTCCTCACTGCAGAAATTGGAGCAAGGGGGTTTGTAGGAACGTCTGCATACAGCCTAATGAAACAGCTCTCAGTTGCAGGGAGGGAAAAAAACCAGAGCCCTGAAAGCAATGGCAGAAGCGGCAGAGAGGTGTTCAAGTTGGATCTGGTCAAGAAGGAACAAAAGTGAACTTCATAAGGCTTAACTTTCCTACAAATAACAGGTATCCCTGTGGCTCAGTGGTTAGTGCGCGAGTCATTAAATGGAAATGAGCATGTCCAGAGGGGCATGGGTTCGAATCCCAGCCATGGCTCGTCCCAAGATGGGAAAAAAGGACATCCGGAGTAATGAACCGGGTGTGGCCCAAACCCCCTCGAGTGTCAGGAGATAAGGGCCGAAACACTTGCTTGAAGGGGGCTTCTCTTCTGAGGACTCTCTGCTGCCACGCTCTCCACGAGTTTCTTTCTTCTTTCCTTGTAAGTTTTTCAACACATGTCACGACTGTTCGCAAAGGGAGCCTCACTACTTCACCCCACGCTGCAAGTATTATTGCAGTTCATGACTAGTGGGTTCAGCCACGCTACGATTGAAGAAATCTTTTCCCCAACGTTCAGCCCCAAATTCAAGGTATGAGAGGTGCAGGTGGAGGTAAAGAATTGTTGAAGTACTGAATCGCTAGCTAAGTGCAACAAACAAGCCTTGGCCTATTGGTCTTCTTCAGGCATAACGACAAAAAGGGGGGATGAACATGTAGTGAGGAAAAAAAAACTCTAGGTAACAATTCCTTAGGTTCTGTGAAAATAAATCGAGGGGATGATTGAAAAGACGACGTTGTAATATCAAACTCAGACTTCCATATTTTGAAAAAAACAAAACGAAACAAAAACAAAACACACACACACACACACACACACACACACACACACACACACACACACACACATTTGCTTGTGCCTGGTCAGGGTCGACTTTCACATTCTTGCCGAGAATACCTCAATGAGCCCGGACTTCAGCTGTTGTGACAGTGCCCCCACAGCGCTCAGCGTGGAGCGCCACCTATAACTTTGTGGTATTTCCAGTGCTGCTGGTGAAATGTCACAATCCAGTGAGCCCCAAAGAAGGGTGTGTGCGTCAATAATGGATAGAGAAGTTTCAGTTTCATTACTGGAGTGCCACTGCATGCGGGTTATTCCATATACACCACGCCACATCTGCTAATTTTCAAGGCAACACTGCGTACTATTTTCAGCTGGTGGAAAATGAGTAATAAACGAGATGCAAGAATTGAAAGTGAGGGCCTCATGGCTCTGATTTTTAGATGTCAAACCTGTGCACTTGCTAGATGCGCTGATCAGGCCTTTGGTACCTACCTAACATTGGCTATGTCTTTATTTCACTGTATGTGTTTATGGTGAGGGTACACATGTGCATGTGTGTGTATGCGTACGAATGTGTGTGCGTGTGTGTGTGTGTGTGTGTGTGTGTGTGTGTGTGTGTGTGCATGCGTGCGTGTGCGCTTGTGTGTGTGTGTGTGTGTGTGTGTGTGTGTGTGTGTGTGTGTGTGTGTGTGTGTGTGCGCGTGCGTGCGTGCGTGCGTGCGTGTGTGTGTGTGCGTGCGTGTGTGTGTGTGTGTGTGTGTGTGTGTGTGTGTGTGTGTGTGTGTGTGTGTGTGTGTGTGCTGAAACGAAAAATGGAAGGGAACTGTACAAAGAAAATTTACGAAGACTGGGTTATGAATAAGAAAAAAAATCACATGTTCAGCCCTGTATCTGAAGATCCCTGAGTAAATGAAGTGTAAAATTATTTGGACTGAACAGACAACACGAAACAAAAAAACAAAACAAAAAAACAAAACAAAACAAAACAAACGGAAAGTAAATTTCGATCTGAAAACATGAACTTTCACAATATAAGTACATGCAGAGGTCAAGCAAGAAAACAAATGTGGATATAGCCACCAGTATAGGCATGCATACAATTACACAATAAAAACTGATGACATAAATCCTGCGTACAGATGTGAATTCATAACCTTTTCAACCAAACCTTCCAGGCACGCACAAGCAACAGGATTTGAAATATCTTGTTAAAATATATAACACAGACCACTCCTCATACACCAATATTTCACTTTGACCCCTTTGGAGCAGTTAGATGGGACAGCTGGAACGTTGGTACCTGGCCATCGTTCAGCTCACACATAACTGTGACAGAGCTCACAGTCGCACATCAAGGTATTTGTCCCAGGGAACTCTTCTCACGGGTCAAAAAGGGGTCACAACACAATCGGTGTGACTCAAAGAAGACAAAAAATAAGCCCAAAAGAATACACAACCATGGCGGGGTATCACGTTAAAAGCCAATGCATGCTATCATTTGAAACTCTCCGCTGATGGCTCAGTTCTTAGTAATCAAAAAGCTGGTGCTGCCCTCGTTATATAAGTAAGAAAAGCAAGAACAAGATGTATCATATCTGTTGTAATATATCCATCTCCAGTATTGCAAGAAGAGGCCACAACATTGCGGGGTCCGTTCAGTTATGAAAGTTTTAGATTTAGAAGGAAGCTATAAACTTTCGTCTTTAGCGTTTTTCATTCAGGTTTACGTAAAGCTTTAAAATAAATTAACTCTACTAGTTCACGCAACACTGTATGATAATAAAGATAATGGACATACAGGGTTTGCCAGGCCCACTTCATCCACCCAGTACCCAGGGATGCCTCCTTTCTGCACTAACAAACCTGTGAAGTTTTTAGCTAGCTCTGCTGCCATCACAGATCAATTTGTTAAGGTCTGTAGGTAAAAGAGGAAACACTTCGTTCTCGATTTCAAGCATTCATGTCTCAGGTTCCATGATAAGTCACGTGTGGTGCTGGACCTGTCAAACGTTTCCACTCGCAGACCTCAAAATCTCAAGGAGAAAGACGTAACCTGACCGAACGTGTGGTCATCACGTTCGTCCCTGTGAATGTGGGCACGATTTGACCAGAACTGTTTTCTTTTTTCCATGCAGCAGTGCCCTGCAGCAATGTTGTGATAGTGATACACAAGACAGACACACGCAGCGACTGCAGTACACATGCATATCTAGTAACGATTTGAGCATCCTGAAGGACAGAATGAACAGTTGCATCCTTTGGAGCTTATGTCACGGCAGCCTCCTCTAGTTAGGGGCATATTAGCTCAAATAGTGGCCTCAAAACACTTTTTAGAAAGTGATCCATTTTTATGAATGCCCTGATATGGTCCTTAGCGGTCGGCTAGGCAAAAAGCAACATTGTCTTATCTTCAGGACATCTGTGGGCACTTGTTTAGTCACTCTGTTGTCAGACTTTACATGGTATTCGGGAGTTGCTTTTTTCTCCTCCAACGTTATAGTATCCAAATCAACAGACTGACTGAAGTGAAGTCATGGAAAAGAGAGAGAGAGAGAGAGAGAGAGAGAGAGAGAGAGAGAGAGAGAGAGAGAGAGAGAGAGAGAGAGAGAGAGAGAGAGAGATGACTGATTGATCTTTAATACAAAAGGATGAAGATTTTAGGCCAAAGCCTAGTCTTACAATCTGTCCTTGTCATGCATACATTCTTTCAACACATATCATTCATACTGACAATTCAACATAGCAACATGGTAATCTTATTCTACAATGATAAGCAAACTAGTCATAGAAGTACTAATGAGAAGGGGGATCGTAAAACAGAAGGAAACTTACAAACAAACAAACAAAACTATATAGAGAGAGGTCAGAGGAGGGTGGGGAAGAGAGATTGGTAGGTAGGGGGAGGAGAAAGGGATGGTAGACAGTGTGGGGGTGAAGGTGAGCGATTTTAACGGAGTAGGGTTTATGTTTAGACGATTTATTCAGAGTATGGTTCACAGAAGACTTTGCAAATGAGCGCTAATCATTGTAATCGAATAATTGAATTACTGGGACATAAAATGTTTATGCAAATGTTCCTTGAAAGGTTTTAAAGTATTCACGTTTTGTAGATTCGGTGGAAGTGAGTTCCAGACATATGGTCCAGAGTAAGCTAGGCTTGTTTTGTATAGATCATAGCGTGGGTAGGGAAGAAGGAATTTTGTCGAGCAAGAAAAGCTGTTCGATCTTGTAAAAAGGACGTTGATATAACATAACATAATATATGTCAAGGTTTAAACATAAATGATGCCTTGTTGAATTCCAATTGCCTATTCAGAGGAAATATGTTCAGCGTTTTTTAGTTTTTTTGTCTGTTGTTAGAGATACAGCTGGATGGAGTAGCTTTGCTACACGTCTATGGAGAGAGAGAGAGAGAGAGAGAGAGAGAGAGAGAGAGAGAGAGAGAGAGAGAGAGAGAGAGAGAGAGAGAGAGAGTATACGTCTTATAGACCAGCCAACCGCAAAGGGCCATGTCAGGGCTGTCACCGTATTTAGGTCAACTCTGAAGGAAAATCTAGGAGACCAGAAAGGTAACGTCAATTAAAGCCAGTCAGTGGCCCTTCCTTGAAACAGCATGTCTCTGCATTAGCGAAAAGGTATAAATGACACCTTCCGGCAGAGCAGAGGTTTCCATTTCACCAGCTAAAGCAATGCACTTCTGGGTTTAGTCTCTACACTGACCGTTGGCTGGAAAGAACTTCCGATGCCAGAGCTGTACTTTGATCAGAATATGTCCACGTTAGTTATCGACATATCCCTGATGAAATGACACAGGTTTTAAGCTCAAATTAACATCTTACATACAGGAAATTCTTTCGGTATTAAAAGAGATGAGTGGGTACCTTAATTTGTCTAAAATGAAATTAAAGGAACAGGTTTAGAGTTTAGACTGAAGATACAAAGCAAAACAGATCGTGGGAGAAGATGGAGAAGGAAGAAAATGAACTTGGGTGATTCATCAGAGGCTGGGACGAAGAGCCACCGCGTCAAAACCCACATGAATGTGTAAGCTTACGGGATTACTAACCCTGAGCTGATCCTGAAATATAAGAGTGCGTCTAAATCACACACACAGACCTCATTTGGGCAACGCTGCTGACATAGAACAGCGAGTGACCTTCTTTCCTCTACACAGGTTTGGGGGATGAGCCTTACATACGTCTTCTGCTGTGGGGAAGCTAGATGTTACAGGACAGGATTACAAAGCTGTTATTTGCATTGGTAAATCGAGAGTTATCCGACGTAACGTTTGGTAACATCAGGGAGGGAAGTCCACCTACTGGAAAAAAATGTTGTAGTCTGGTTAGGCAGGCAGTAAAGATTTTCATGTGTCTTATCTAGCCTTTGTGAATGGAAACAAATGCTGAACACTGAAACTATGTTGAAAAGGTGTGCCTTTAGCGTGCTGCCCCTTGGAGGAAGGCACACAAATAAAAACAGGACAAATGTGTGTCCCCGATTTTCATGTTTCTAGTCAATATTTTCATCGTTTCCTCTTGTACGTACAGACAAGTCTGTTCTATTAAAGCAGGTAGTTGTATCGAATTTAGAAAATACAAATCACTTGACTGTGTTTTTAAGTAACTTAATTTGAAGTACAATCGTCGTACAGTCCAATTCGACGTGGTTCTGCGTAAATGAAACGCCATCCCCCTTGATGCAATAAAGGGTTGCATGATTGAACATTTTAAATTTTGAAGTCCGTACGTGTGTGTGTGTTGTGTGTGTGTGTGTGTGTGTGTGTGTGTGTGTGTGTGTGTGTGTGTGTGTGTGTGTGTGTGTGTGTGTTTGCTTGCATGTTAGTGTGCATTTAAATATGTGAATGCATGTAAATGTATGTTCCTGTAAGCGTGAACTTGCTTGCACGCTGGCATGGGCATATGAGTATAATTGTTTGAAACGAAGGTAACGTATGTATAAGATGATTTAATGCCTAAGAATATTTTGATTTGCATATGAAAACATTTGCTCTTAATCTAAGCCGTCCTTTTTCTCAGAATGTTCACAAGTTATGAATGCTGAGTGTCGGATCCTAGAGATTTCTTCTGTCACACACTGTGTTTGAATCACCCCACGTTGTTTTCGGATCAGTGTAATGAAAAGGCTGTAAGGAGAAGGCAGACGTCTGCAAGGTCCTCATCTGCCCGTGTGCCTGAGTGAAGGATGTATGGTCAACCTCCTGCAGTATTTTCTGTTTGCTCCTTGAGGCTTCTTCTCTGTCTGGTAGGCATTTGTTCCCTAATGCATTTGTTTCTCTTCGTCTTGGATCTTTGTTCTCTCCTTCTTCTTAAAGGAAGCTCCGTCAGTGGATAAACTCGGTCTTTTTCCTCTTGGAGGTCTCTGCTGGGTTTTTTTTTTTCTGCTGGTGGCCATTTTTATTTTGCGCCGAATATGGGAAGATAAGTGGTGTCTTGTTCTTCGTTTTCACTGTCCTCAAAACTATTTGTTTTTGCTTGAAAAAGACCCAAAAAGTCGAAACGCGTTGTCTTTTGTCCTGTACGCTGCTTGTCTGTGTCCTTGGCGGTAACTGACCCCTTGTCTTTCTCTCTCTCTTTTTTCAATAATTTATCTTCTGGCCAAACTATTTTCTCACAATGTCATGTGGCACATTGTTGTAAGAGTTAAAAATGCGTTTTGCCATAGAGGAGGAGTTGTCGCCCATCCTGTCATGTTGATAAAACGATGGCTAAGTCGTAGTACAGCCAGCTCGTCCTGCCATCCATGCCTGTAAACGATGAACAAGTCGTAGTAGAGCCGGCTCATAGTGCCATGTTGAAAAACCATGATCAAGTCGTCGTAGTGCGGCCAGCTCTTCCGGCCATGTGCATAAACAAATCGGAGGTTCGTGATTATATATTGTTGTATTCCTATCAGCCTTTTGCACAAGCGTTTCAAGAAAAAAAAGTAGAACTGTGTATCTTTACCATATGCATCTTTGAGTGCCAAACCATCCTCTGACTTTCCGCATCAACCCAGCAGACCAGATCAGTTGTCATTCCATCATTGATTTCTGCCTGCTTAAACCATAGCTTTTGCTTGCCTCCTTGTGCCTCGCAGCAAAAACCAGCCACCAGGCCACCCAAGACTTCTTCAACAGTCTGTCCTGTGTTCTTCTTCTGTGTTCTTTTATAACCCGAAATCGAAAAACGCACAGCGCAAGCAAACAAATACACAACAACCACAAAAATCAAAGTCTTATTCTGCTTCCCCCCCCCCCCCCCCCCCCCCCCCCCCCCCCCCCCCCCCCCCCCCCAAGACTGCACGGTGATAAAACATAAACAGAACGCACATTACTCTTCTGAATGATTTATGTACATGAGTATACACACACACACACACACACCACACACACACACACACACACACACACACACACACACATACACGCACACACACACACACACACACACACACGCGCGCGCGCGCGCGCGCGCGCGCGCGCGTGTGTGTGTGTGTGTGTGTGTGTGTCTCTCTCTCTCTCTCTCTCTCTCTCTCTCTCTCTCTCTCTCTCTCTCTCTCTCTCTCTCTCTCTCTCTCTCTCTCTTTATTAAAAAAATAACTTGTGTTTGAAAAGTACGTATGATTAGTTTCTTACCGGTAGTAAAAAGGCGTCATTGCAAGATTCAGAAACAAAACACAGGGTTTAAATGCTAACAGAAGATGGTGTCTAAATGGTAATGCTATTGACTATCTATGTCCATTGTGAAGTGAAGTGGCAATTAGAGAAGACGAATTGCATTTTGTTTTCACTTGTCCCGCTTATCGGAACATCAGAAACCAGCCAAGGCTCTTTGATCGTGGCACAGTGAAGAGTTAAAAAACAACTTAGAAATATTTTGCAAACTAGCGATAAAACATTGTTAAAGGAGCTGGTCAAATATATAAATGAAGCCTTAGACATACGGAAGAACACTATAAATGAATAAAAGGTTAAAACATTGAGGGAATATCATTTGTTTGATTGATCTTGAAGCTTGATGGTTCCGTTAATTGTTCTCATATTATCAAGTTATATAAACCATTTGTATAGATAATGCATGTCAGTGGGGAGACTGGAGGAAAAAGGGCATGCACGTGTGGTGTAAGTCGATGGGAATCGTAAAGACCAGATTGCGTATGTGCAAGAAATAATTGTTGTGTGAGAATGATTGTGTGCCTGCACAAAGACAAGAAACCCAAACGATTGATGGATTTGGGAATTATTCCTCAATTTTGTTTAGTTGCGCAGACATAATTTGCAGTTTTGCTATTTTTTTTTTCATGGATAGAAAGGGCAGTGTATCCCTCGACATAAAGGCTATATAGCCAATGTAAAATCTCTCTCTCTCTCTCTCTCTCTCTCTCTCTCTCTCTCTCTCTCTCTCTCTCTCTCTCTCTCTCTCTCTCTCTCTCTCTCTCTCTCTCTGAAGATCGATTGCCATATGTTAAATCCAGAAAATTACACACGTATCTGACAAGGATATACAGAATATGTTATGTACGTGATAAGGCTAGGCCTGTGGTCTTCATACGTAACAACAGCAAACAGATTTGGAAGGAAAATAAACCGGTTTCTGAAAAAAAAAGAAAAAACTGCAGTTTGTAAAGGTATAACATATGACCAGTGGTGTGTACATTTCCCAGGACTCTTTAATGACACCGAGGTCGGGATAATTATTTCTCATCACATAATCAAACACTAGCAGTGGCATCAAATTCTAGTTGTGAACTTAATCATGCCATTGCTTACCAGGAGGTTTATGACGCTATACTAACATCTAAAATGGATGTCTGTGAGCCTTACATCCTTCCAGCTGAAATGTTGGAATAAATTGACAGCACAGTTATGAACGTTCTATTGTACTGTTTAACATTCTGTTTAACCAAGGTATGTACCCAGAGCAATGGGCTAAGGCAATCATTTGTTCTTCCTTCGGGAAAGGGAACATAACATCCGCAAGTAATTACAGATGTGTTTCTTTATCAATTTCGGTGGCTAAATGTTATATTCTGTATAAACTAGAGAAGTTAATGTTATTAAAGTCAAGGAGAAGCAGAAAAGAAGACAGCTGAGCAGCACCAGAATTTAGCAAGAAGGATGCATACTACCTGCTGCCCAGTTAGGCCAAGTTAGCATTGTGAGAATGAGGGCAGGACACTCCAGATTGAGACATCACATGCTCACAAAATTCCAAATCGGCTAGTCTTCAAGCTGCCTATGTGGAACGGCCGCAATGATAGTGGGAACACTTCCTGCAGGACTGTCCCACACACACGAAAAGCTAAGGGCAGGGCAGAGACCTGGCCTGCCAACACACCGATGAGGGAAAAGCTTTATGGATCACTGGAGGGCCTCCACCATACAGCAGCTTTCGTAAGTGCCCCTGAGGTTCCTTTCTGAGTGAAAGAATTTGATTGCATAAAACGACAAACTGACAGAATCACAAGATGTATTAAGACCTGGGCACACCATACCGGATAACATGCTTACGCTTAATGATGCGGTCGAAAAGGAAAGCGTTATTTAAGAAAAGAGGTAAACTTTATGCTTGTTTTCTTCAATGCCTACTTACGTTGCGCTGAAGAGTGAGGAGATCGAAGCTAAGTACCAAAGTCGTTCAATTTCGTTGTTTGTGTCTTGCCTGAAGAAGACCTAAGAGGTCGAAACGCGTCGTGTTTTGTCTTGTGACTCGTTTGTCCACGTTTCTCTTGGCGGTTCGCTAACATTTATTAAGATTGGTTTAGATTTCTGCCAACAGTCGTCTCACTTTGCAACTAGATCTGAGGAAGGCTTTAAATTCAGTTCAGCATGAACAGTTGTTCAACATTTTGAATTAAAATGCGATACATGGACACTGAATGAATGCAGTTACTGCCATGAATCAATCTGTCCTTACCTGACTTCAAGTTAAGTTATCCGGCCTGAAGACAGATTATTACGATTACAATCCAGATTGATCCCAGCGTCAACAGGGAAATATGAAACTAAATGCTGGGTGTTGACAATTCCTAACATTTACCTGACTGAAGGATTGACTCTCTCCATTAGAGACCAGACTTTTCTCAGCTTTAATAAGGGGGTGGCGAATTGTTACGAGTCAGAGGCATTGAATAATGATGATGATATAATAATAAATAATAATAATAATAATAATAATAATAATAATAGTAATAACTATTTATGGCGCTTAATTTTACATCATAAGCCCTAAGCGCTTACGAATACAGATTAGGTAAAAAATCATAATTGAAACCAATAAGAAGATAAGATTGTAATAAGTACCATACACCTACAAACAAGGGTGCAGATTGACACACAACAACAACAACAACAGCAACAACAACAACAATTACAACAACAACGGACACAACAGCACCTGCACACACACACACACACACACACACACACACACACACACACACACACACACACACAAAAACCCGAGATCAGTGTACCAGCCTAATATTTCGGTTCCATATTGACTCTTGCAGTCAAAAGATTTTTCAGTACCATCTCTTAGAAGAATAAAAAAAAAAGGAAATGGGAGGGGCACAATAGTTAGTGTGACTGTCAATTGCTGAAATTTCACCAGGCTGGTCACGGAACCTACACCCATAACCTGGGAAGGTAAGGCAGCCCAACATGATTACAAAAGAATGTCTGTCTCTTTATTTTCTTTCTTTCTGCGCATGCAGGCTGATACTCCTGCGGACACTGCCTGTATAGACAGGCAGTGGAGTTTGTGTATATGACTATTTCTTATCCCGCCATTAAGGCTCCAACTTCGAGGAAGATGCATGCTATGTGTAATGTGTCATCCACATCAACGCCAAACTGGCCTTCTCTTCCGATAGTTGGTGATGGGATTTTACGTGTGTGCAAGATATTGTGCGTGCGTTCACACATGGAACCTCGGTTTATAGTCTCATTCGAAGGACTGTATGGGGAATGGAGTCAGAACCAATGTTAACTCTGAGGGGAAAATCCCTCTGTACCGAAATTCGAACCCGCAACCCCAAGATCACGAGTCCGACGCGCTACCAACTGAGCTATTCCGCCCCCCCCCCCCCCCCACCCCCCCCCCCCCACCCCCCCCCCAAAAAAAAAAAAAAAAAAAAAAAAAAGAAAAAAAAAAAAAAAATCTGATCCATCACAGTTCGGAATTACAACATTTGGCTGTTACAAACTGCCTGTACAACGCAAAACCAAAAGAAGCCTTGGTTGACTCATTGTGCATGCATCTTTGCGGGTCCCCTGCACTCACACCAGAACCATATCACAACAGCAGTCCAAAACAGAGCATTTTTCTTTTATTTCAGCACTTCTGTCGATTCATCCGCAAAAATAAGTGCAGTGTAATTAATGCAATGAGTATGTAATCCACTGCAAAGAATGGATCTTTGAAAAGCAAATACAATTTCTATAATAAAACATGTGAATGTATCCTCTCCCACCTGAGGAGTAAATGTCTACCATTGTGTCATCTGGTTTACGTGTATTCAGTGAGAGTCGGGTGACTGTCTCTGTCTGCACTGTCCCTGATCACTATGATAGAGAAAGCATGTTTGAGAGCCCACATGCTGGTACACATGTTAAACAGCCTTCTCCGGTGTGTGTGTGGAATTTTGCTGGAGGCTTGTGCTAGCTGGATCTGGCTCTTTAATGAACAATGCATCATACACACAGCTGTGGGAAGTAATGAGAGTAGGCTACTTCTGCGAGAGAGTGTGCATTGCAGTAAATTGACGGTCAGCTGTTAGTGTAAGTGGCTGAGACACTTTTTTTCTTTGTCGGATTAAGCCAGTGCCTCTAGCTGATCTGTACTCTCCCACATGTCAGATTCACTCAGCAGATGCGATGTGTTGCATGGATCAGAGGTTGCGTAGAGTGTACGGACCCAGGAAAATTACCAAGCCGTCACTGGGAAGAGTAGCATGTAAGACCCGATTCATTCAGTGCATTTCAAGGCACAACTGGTGAGTTGGACAATTCAACATATCATCCTTGCTGAGAAATTGAGGCCAAGAAGAAGAAGAGAAGAAAACTCTGCAGATACATGAACATGTGTACTCTCAAAAAGATTTTCAAAATGTAACGAAAATGTTGAATACATGCTGGAGTCGTATGAATCTAACAGAAGATCAAGTTTCAAAACAAAGTGACTGAGGGCAGAAAATGAAGTAAAATTTAGAAACACATAGGGTTAGTTTCCAACAAGGACATAAAGAAACAAAGTACTGGACAAGATACAATGCATTTCAACCTCTTGGGCCAACTTCAGGCAAAATCAAATAACATTGAGACAGTGAAAACGAAGAACAAGAAACCACTTATTTTCTCATATTCGCCGCATGACCAAAATGGCCACCAGTCAGAAACGAGGCCACCCAGCAGAGGATCATGGGAGAAGAAATAGTGAGGGTGGGTGGGGATGGCGGTGGGGGTGGGAGGGAGTGTGAAAATCGCTTGTTTTGTAGAAGAGTCTAATATATTAGTGACGGTAGTGATCATGGTGGATTGATAATAGTGGTTAGTGGGGCCAAAAATAATAACAATAATACAGAAGAACAAAATGAAATAAAATGAAAAAAAAAAACGAAAAAAAATAAAGAATCAAATACACAAATAAATAAATAAGCGACTTTCATGGGTGGTGATGGTAATCATAGTAGATATGTTTGTGTAGTTGTATGTGGGGGGTGGGGTAATGCAATAAAATCAGAGGTAGGGGAAAATAAATAAAATACAACGAAATAAATAGGTAAATTAATGAAAAAAGTAAAACAAATAATTGAATAAATGTTAAAAGATACGATGAAGATAAAAATGAAAACAAAATAAAGTATTATAAAATAACATAAATGGAGGGCAGCTGCAACTTCTGTTTGAAGTGGATAGTGGGGGACATGGTGGTGGTGTGTGTGTGTGCATGTATGTATGCATGTGTGTATGTGTGTGTTGTTGGAAGATATTGCCGACTGGTGTTGAAGTGGTGGGTATGTATAATTGGGTTACCGCTGGATGTTGATGCCTTGGGGCTGTAGCGTACCAAGTCTGGCAAGGAGATGGGACTCTTGTGCTGTACGTTCAAAGCTGTCATTCTGTGATTGCCAGAGTGCCAAGACTTTCCCATGGTTGATGTGCCAGGGGTGCTTGAAATGTTGCCAGAGTGCCAAGACTTTCCATGGTTGGTGCCAGGGGTGCTTGAAATGTAGGGCAACGGGTTTGGGTTGGTGGTGGCGGATATCAGCCAGGTGTTCAAAAATGTGTGTTTCAAGTGTGTGGAATGTTTCACCAATATAGATCTTGCCACACAGTTGGCAGGGGATAGCATATACAATGTTGTGGGTTTGACAGGAGAATGTGCGTTTTTGATTGTGGAGTGTTTGGGGCCTTTAGGAAGTGTCTCGTTTGGTGAAGGCGCATATTTTGCAATTAGGTTTTGAGCAGGGGCGAGTATCTGATGATGTCAGTGTGGAGATTATGTTCAATTTGTACTGCAATAGAAGATCTTTTAGGTTTTTATTACGTTTGAACGTGAACATGGGTCTGGTATGGAAGGCAGGTTTGTGGTTTTGTGCAGTATGCCAATTGGATTTGAAAATCCTGCAGATGGGGAGGGTTCGTGGGTGGAAGAGGAGGTAGATGGTGAGTCTGTCTGCCTCTTTTGAATGCTGGGTTTCCAGAGCAGATGTTACGGATATGGCTGTGGTGTGGTTGAGAGTGTCGTTGATGATGAAACTGGGGTTTCCACAGTTTGTGAAAAATTTCTGACATTTTGGCTACTTGTGTAGTAGTCTTCTTTGCTGAAGCAAAGTCTGTGAAGATGGAGAAATTGTGAGTACTGAATGCTGTCTTTAGTGTATGGGTGGTATGAAGATGTGTAGTCTAGGTATGTATGTGCATCAGTGGGTTTGTAGAAAATGGAAGTTTTGAGTAGGCAATATCTGAGAGAGATGGTGATGTCTAGGAAGGCAACTGACTGTGAAATGGTGTAGATTAGTTGGATGGATGGATGGGAGGTCTGGGCAAAGTTGAGGAATTTGAGGAGATCTTGTTTGGGCATGGATGTGGCTCCCAGTCCATCATCAAAGTTGATCAAATGAAACTTGAACACGTGCTTGAGAGTCCTCTGAATCCAATAGAAGTAAAACGTCACTATAGTAGAAAGAAACTCATGGAGAGCGTGGCAGCAGAGAGTCCTCAGAAGAGAAGCCCCCTTCAAGCGAGTGTTTCGGCCCTTATCTCCCATCTTGGGATGAGCCATGACTGGGATTCGAACCCATGCCCTTCTGGACATGCTCATTTCCACTTAATGACTCGCGCACTAACCACTGAGCCACAGGGACACCTGATATTTGTAGGAAAGTTAAGCCTTATGAAGTTCACTTTTGTTCCTCCTTGACCAGATCCAACTTGAACACCTCTCTGCCGCTTCTGCCATTGCTTTCAGGGCTTTGGTTTTTTCCCTCCCTGCAACTGAGAGCTGTTTCATGAGGCTGTATGCAGACGTTCCCACAAACCCCCTAGCTCCAATTTCTGCAGTGAGGACTTTGACCTGATAGCCTTCTCTCCTCAGGCTGTTTGCCAGATCAGCATACTTTTCAGTCTTGTAGATCTGAGCTGCCTCCATCTGTTCTCATATGGCACCGTGAGCTCGATCATGATCAGCTGCTTGGTTGACTGAGAGTGTAATACTATGTCTGGTCTCATGCCACTCTTGCTGATAATCTCTGGGTGACTATTCATTCTGGGAGGTCTGCTGTGCACTCCCAGTCATCTGCCCCATCCAGCAGACTCTGCCTGCATGTTCCGAGTGGCACTGTTGTTCTTGGCCATGATTCGCTGCTCCTGCCGTGAAGAATGTTGCGGGTGCTTTTGGAGTCCTGATTTTCCCTTTTGTGGTGTTGGTACTAGCCCAGACTACTTGTACAATCTCTTTGAGCACTTGGTTGTGCCTCCATGTGTACCTTCCTTGAGCCAGGGCTACTTTACATGAGCTTAGGACATGCTCCACTGTTTGTTTTTCATGGCAAAGGGGGCATGAAGGATCGTCTGTTTTTTCCCCCACTTCACCAGGTTTGCATTTGAAGGCAGAAGGTCATATGCAGATCTGAGAATGAAGCTGATCCTGAGAGGGGCCATGTGCCAAATGTCATTCCAAGTGAGACTTCTTTTTGAGTCATTCATTCTCCCACGTTGTCCATTGCCCTTGCTGGCTCTGCTGGACTGCTTTTTGGAGTCTTTGTTGGTCTTCTTCTTTTCTCATCTCCTGAATCATCATGTCTCTTTTGGCTTTTCCTTTGGCCTTTGACCACCATTCAGTTTTGGTCACCCCCAGTCCTTGTCTGTTGGTCTGTGTGTGTCCTGTTATTTCTCTGATCTTGAGACTTTCTTTTGCAGAATCCATCGCCTCTTGAACTTTCCATTTTCTGCCTGTCTTCAGCTGGGGCTTGATTGCTTCAACCACCTTGTCTCCTGAGTCCTCCAGCATGCTTTGAAGTCTGATCTTCCCTGCTTTATATTCCTCCAGGATGGATTTCAGTGGTAGTTCCAGCTTTGCTTGGCGACAGTATAGCGCTATGTCAGTCAGACAGGGTGGGACACCAAGCCATTTCCTTGTGAACTTGTTGATATTGGATTCCATTGCCTCCACTATGCTGGTGCAGATGTCGTATAAACACAGCACTAGAACCGACCCAACACAAAAACGTAAAAAATTATCAACATCACAGAAACATAATCATTTCATAAACGCATTGCACATTATGTTATGCATATCACTTATATTGCACATTCATACATAATCACATCGTTTACATTGTATATTATTATTTTAAAAAATCACACTAAAAATAAAAATGGTTATAAATGTAAATTTAACGATTAAATCAAACAAATTTGTGTATAAATATCATCATATGACACATTTACAGTCCCACAAATGCACCCATGCACATACACAAGTTTGCACAAACATCCCCACACTCACAGACAGACAGTATATCCATCCCATCCCTGCTCACCACACACACGTGCACGCCCTCGCGCACACACACACATGCGCATACAACACACACACACACACACACACACACACACACACACACACACACACACACACACACACACATGCATAAAAACAAAATACAAACATACACTCACATGTGCACACGCATGCGCACACAAACATGCACATGTGCACTCTCACCTAATACAAATTCAGAATTCGTAGGTAAAAAACAAGTTTTGATTGATAAAGGTTACTGATTTAAAAGATGGATTGACTGGGGAAAAAGTTTTTTTGAGCTCTTGTTTTCACTCTCAATGTTCTGTACCGGCGTCCTGATGGTAACAGTTCATAATGCTTAGCCAGGACATGGCTATCATCACTGGCTATCTGTCTGGCTTTGTTCAGCACTCTTCTGTCGTACAACGCTTTCAAACTGGTTTGTCTTGCACCCACAACTTTACTACACACACTCACAACATCATTCAGCACATTTTACATCGCAAACTCAAACTCCCATACCAGCACATAAAAGAAATGGTAAGAACAGATTCAACACAGGATCGATAATAGGTTTGTAGAATCTCAGGAGCAACACACCAATATTTCTCAGTTTTTGCAAGCAGAATATTCTAGATTGACATTTCTTGTGTACAGATTCAACATTTTTGTCAAAAGTAAGCTTTTTATCTATAACTGTACCTAAATATCGGTATTCATCAAACTCTTTCAACAGTTTTTCCATCTATAGTAAGTTTTTTGGAACTGGTGGTGGATCTTTACGGAAATCGATAAGCAGTTCTTTTGTTTTTGAAACATTGAGGTCCAGATAATTATCCTTTGCACCAAGAACAGAACTTTTCTACCTCTCTAAAATAATCCGTATCACAGTTGACAAATCTTCAAGAGCAGAATCGTCAGAGTACTTGATGACCGGAGTTTTCTCTGTACCTCTGCAATCGTTGGTGTATAAAGTAAAAAGTACAGGGGACAGCACTGTACCCTGAGGAGCACCAGTACAAGTAGATTGTTCAGATGAGATTGCAGATTGGAAACGAACTGACTGTGTTCTATTAAGTAGAAGCTCATGATCCAGAGAATGAGTTTTCGGATCTACCTGTAAGTTAACAGTTTCAAGGCCAAGAGATGAGGTTGTATTGTGTTAAAAGCGGAGGAGGAGAAGTCAATGAAGAGAACACGAACAAAAGATTTGGAGTTATTCAAATGCAAGAAAGCATTGTGAAGGAGTGTAAGAATGGCATCATCGGTGCTTCTATGGGGTTTATAGGCAAACTGGAGGGGGTCAAGTTGTTGATTTGTAAAGGTAAGGAGATGATGAAGAATATTTTTTTTCAAAGCATTTCATTACTATTGAAGTCAGTGCAACAGGAGGACGGTAATCATTTAATGTGGTAGGATTCTTTTTCTTTGGGATGGGGGAGATAGTCGAATTTTTCCAGATGCGAGGAACAGAGTATTCTTTCACAGACCAGTTAAAAATTTTACTAAAAACATCACAGAGCTGGGAGGCACATGTCTTTAACAGTCTTCCACACAAATATTGTCTGGACCCACTGCCTTCCTAATATTTAGCTTAAGAAATAGATCTCAACAGTTTTTGCATCGATCACAAAGTCTTGTTCATTGTTCAGTTCTTTCGTCTTTTCCTGTAACTGTGACATCACCCTGTTCAATTCCCCTCCCAAATCATCCCTTCAAAGCGGCAGTAAAAAATGTTTTAATCATTGGAAAAGTCTTTTTGTTCAGCCTTTGTCATCTGGGTAGCAATTGTTTTATTTTTTGCCTGACCTGTAAGAGTTCTTAAACCATCCCATGCGTCTGCTATTTTTCCTGTCTGAAATTTCTGTTCTACTTTATTTTTAAACTCTGTTTGTCCCTTCCGTAATTCTGCTCTAAGCTTTGCTTGAACCAATTTCCTCCCTTTTTTGTCTTTAGATTGAAAAGCAACCTTTTTCTCATTTAGAAGAGTTTTGAGAGACTTCGAGATCCATGGTTTGTTGTTGGGAAAAATTTTAATCATCTTAGTGGGAATTACCATATCTTCACAAAAACAAATATAAGAGGTGATAACATCAGCTACTTCATCAACATTTTCACAGGAATCAATAAATACATCCCAATCAGTACAATCAAAACATCCTCTCAGCTCATCTGTGCTCGCAGTCGTCCAAACTTTCACACACTTTCTCACAACTGGTTCAGTCTTTATTTTTGGTCTATAAGCTGGGATAAGTTGCACAGTGTTATGATCGGACGCACCTATATAGGTGGTAGAGAAATGGATTTATATGCCTTGGGAATGTTGCCATAGCATAGATCGATTGTCTTGTCCAAACGTGTACTGCAAGTGACATACTGTTTAAAAGAGGGGAGTGTTTTTTTTCGCAAATCGCACTGGTTAAAGTCGCCAACAACAAAAAACAAGGAGCATCAGCAGAGATGAGTTGGAGATCACGGATGACTGCAGCGATCCCTTTCCCTGCACGTGCAGCAGACGCCTGACCAAACACGGGGGCGTACACCACTGTCAGGAAAATTCGACCGAACTCACGTGGCAGGTAGCGAGGTCGCAGAGAAACTGTTACGAGTTCAAATTCTTCTGTGCTCAGTCTTTTTTTCACAGACACACTCGCACTGTCACACCAGTTTTCATTTACATACAGGCACACGCCACCACCCATTCTTTTCCCCACTTTCTCACAGTCTCTGTCCATTCTGTAGGGTGTGCCGAAACCATCAATCGCAACACTTTCATCAGTAACTTTTTCAGTAAACCAGGTTTGGGTAAAACAAAGAACACAGGAGTTTCTGAATTCACTTAAAAACTGACAGTTTGCACGCACTTCGTCTAAATTACAGGGAGCCAGGGAGCCCACACTGGTCAATGGTCTCCAAGCCTTCTTCCGACATCTGTTTGGTTTTCTTTTGCTCTCCATGTGTCTTTCAGCGTATCATCATACCATCTTCCAAGGCTCTTGACTGGCTCTTCTGTTACTGTTGGAATGGTCTGGTTGGCAACACTGAAGACCACAGATTCGGCCACTTTTCCTTTCCTCAGTGAGAGACTCCATGATTTCTTTGGCTTCAACTTCTCTGGATGAGGCAACAATGTCGTCCAGCCTCTCCAGCACGTGACGTGCCTCGTCTTCTCTGGATGAAATCACTGTAGAGTCATCCATAAAGGCCTCGAGAGGGGGCATCTTGTATCCATCGCCAAGGTCTGTTTGTCTTGCGTTGCTTGTTGCTGCTTTCAAGATGACTTCCATTGCCAACACGAACAGTATTGGGGAAATGGCACAGCCCTTACCTAACCACATACCCATTTACGTAGACATCAAAAGTAACCATCCACCTTCTATCCTAAAAACCATACCCAATGGCATAAACAAAAGACTATCTAACCTGTCATGCAACGAGAAAGTATTCAACAGTGCAGCAGTTGAATACCAAGAGGCGCTGAAAAAAAAAAGTGGCTACAACTACAAACTGGAATATAATCCAGATAATAACATGAACAGTAATAAGAAAAACAGGAAAAAGAAAGATCATATGGTATAATCCCCCATATGATGGAAGAATAAAGACTAATGTAGGAAAAGAATTCTTTAAAATTCTTATAACATCATTTCCAAAAGTTCATGTACTATCTAAAATATTCAATAAAAAACACCATCAAGCTATCATATTCACGTATGCTCAACCTCAAAAACATAATTGACTCATCTAACAAAACTAAAGGCAACACAGCCAAAAAGAGTAACAAATGGACATCTTGTAACTGCACTAAAAAAGATCAATGCCCACTGAATAACAAATGCCTTTACAATAATATTGTATACCAAGCCACAGTAACAACAGATAGTGACAAAAAACATACAAAGGGATTATTGCAAACCATTTTAAAACCAGATATGCAAACCATAAACAGTCCTTCAAAAATGAAAAATATAAAAACCAAACAGAACTAAGTAAACACATTTGGAAACTTAAAGATAAAAAATAGACTTCAATATATCATGGAAAATTATAAAAAGAGCAACACATACAACAAATATCTCTAAAAAAAAAATGCACCTATGCTCTACAGAAAAGTGGCTGATATTATGCAAACCTCACCTAGCAACTCTGAATTCAAAAGTAGAGATCATAAACAATTGCAGGCACAAATGGAAATCTTTGTCAACACTCCATTCCTTAGCACACCCTCCCTGAACGCACCCCAAAAATTCAAAATGTAAAAAATACTACAGGCCACGTGAAATACATGCAGAACTCACGCTTGCACACACACACACATATATATAACACCGGTGGCGTGCCCCAGAGTGTATCCCCTGACGAGAGCCATTGCTCGAAACAGATTTGTCGGTTTTAATCTCCTTTTTAATCATATTTTTAAAAACTTATGTCGCTCCCTCTTTGGTTGAGCATTTTTAGAGTTTTTACTGGCTCTCTAATTTTATTTGTGATATATATATATATATATATATATATATATATATATATATATAGAAAGGGGTTTTCATATTTACGATATACATTTTCCCATTTATTTCATCTTCAATTTTTTTTCCCCTCTCAATTTCTAATCTTTGCCAAATCATTACTATATGGAAGAATTGTTAACCTGCACTTGTTTTCCCCCACTACTTAATTGTCCAGCATTATATATATATATATATATATATATATATATATATATATATATATATATATATATATATATATCTGAACAATTAAGTAGTGGGGGAAAACAATTGCAGGCTAACAATTCTTCAGTCATTACAGTAATGACTTGGCGAAGATTTGAACGTTTATATTAAAAAAAAATGAAGATGAAGAAAATGGGGGGAATATATTACAAATATGAGAACCCCCTCACTAGCTGCCTGAGGAACCATAGTAATCCCTCTCGAAGGCACATGTATTTGTATTGCCTGCTCCTAAGCCTTTCGTCCGCTGGATCAGACTCATCAGGGAGACACGGTTGATTGTGTCTGTGCTCTCTTGGTGTCCAATAGAGACACACCACATATATAAAAGACAGAATGAACAAAAAAGGTAGATAGAAGGACAACAAAGGAAATGGTGGAAAATAAGACAGAAATGAGCGCACACATCTTCAGCTACATCACCCAGCTTCAAAGTCCATACATGATATCCAAACTCACGTGGGCAGTCCTTGGATCCCCCAGAAAGGGTTTCTGGCGATTGTCGCATTACTTGAACTCGCGCTTACGACTGGGGTGTGTTGAGTAGGGATGGGTGGAGTTGGAGTGAGGGACAGTTATTATTCATGCTCTTGGTCGTAGGGTGATTTTAATCGGTATTACCAGTTTGGGGGTACGCTGTTCATGTGGAATCCACCTGTGCTTGTTATTCAGCAGATGCGTATGACAGTGATGGGTCAGAATATTTAGCTCAAGTTATGACATCTTCCTCCTCGGGGTATGTCACTGTCAAAAGAGGAAACGTCAGTGGCAAAAACTCAGTTCACCTGTGGATGTTTCTGTCTGTGCCTCAAAACAATTCAGTTGTAATCAGTTACAAGCAGACAGACCAGAGCCGACCTTTCATCCAAGTGTTTGATTATTTCCAGTCAAACGGTCAGTGGAAAAACAAACTGGTATGGGGGCAAGATAGCCGTATACAATTATTTCTATTTTGCAAAAATAATCAAAACAACAACACTTGGTATAAAAACATCTAAACACTGTCCGGTCAATCTGTGTGTTTTCCGACTTTTCTTTTCCTTTCTTCCTGAGTGGGAATTACCTCAAACATTACCCAGTAGTTTATGGAACTGTTCTGTGGATTATTATCCCAGCTTTCAGCATCATGTGGAGTGTAACCTGAAGACGGAGTGTGAAGGTGGGCAGGATGAAACAGAACACTGTCCCTTCAGCAGTCCAGAATGTCAGGGTTTGATAGCGTTCTGTAACCAGTGTTACAAACTGGCCCATGGTCTAGATGGGTATCAAAGTAATCAAAAAGAACCCAGCAAAATAGCCAGTGAGTTCTGCCGGTCATTTGGAGGCAAGTTGAGTATTCCACACTGTAGTCCCAACTGGTGCAGTAGTCTTGTTAGTGTAAGCCACATGCACCCCACTGTGCTGGACGACACAGCAGTTGGCCTGTACTACAGGGATGTTCCCCAGTATGCTTTGTATACTCACAGTCTTGTAAATGAGAACAGAATTGCATTTCATCATTTCTACTGATATTTGTTATGAAACAATTTACACAGATGAGAAACGCTGCTCCATTTTAAGAAAATGTCACTTGGCATGGCTCTATCTGTGCTCTGCACATACAGACCAGTACGTCTTGAATGATATGGTAATGTGTGAAATCAAAATGAACAAGACAGAGAATTCTCCCCACTATTCAACGTCCATTTACATTGGAAAGTACACGGTTCACGTTATTCGAGAAAGAGGGATCCATGGCAACATGCAATGATGGCCATGTGACGTATGCAGTTTTCTTATATGGATCCAGTCTTCATCCAGAGCATAGCTCTTGCCATCTTTCAAACCCACAGTCACACACTGACTGGTTTTCTCTTGTAGGTCTTCACCCCACATTTGCATGTGACGATCATTTCAGCACCATAGCATTCAGCCTGGTCTGTGACTTCCTCTCTGACTGCTGCCAGGATAGCAGTGATGAATCCTTCTGCGATTATGCTCCCTGTATCAAGACATTTACCTGTTCTGACCGTCAGTGTGTGTCCTATGACAAGGTGTGTGATTTAACGCCACAGTGTTTGGATCAGTCAGATGAAGGAAACTGTGAATGGTTTAAATCTCTGCGTCTTAAAAAACAATTTTATAGCATCTTCAGCGCTGATCGATTTTGATGGCAAAGGTCAGTTATATTTTCCAGTCAGATGAATTCAAACGACTCCTGCCCTGACAGCCACTACCGCTGTCCTGGAGACTATGACGACTGTCTGCCTGTCTACACACGATGCAATGGGATGCACGACTGTATGGATCTCCAGGACGAAGAAGGATGTGAAGAAATAACATGCCCTGGGTTGTTCAGGTGCCGAGCTTCAAAGGTCTGTGTTCACAGCGATCACCTGTGTGACGGTTGGTCGTACTGTCCACAACGTGATGATGAATTATTGTGTGTCATGACCTGTCCTGATGGTTGTAGTGTCAAGGTCACTCCTTTCTGTGCCCTCAGCCTTCTCTGCAGCACAGACCCCTACAATCCGCTATTTGGACGCCACAGGTTCAGGTATGACGCTGTCTGATGTGAAGGACAACGTCTATCTGATTCATCTTGCTCTTTCTCAGTGTTCATTGGCTATCTTGTCTTCAATTAATGTGCTGAATCTCAGGGTACTTGATCTCTCACAGAACGAACTGAGACTTGTCAACATGACTTCTTTCCTTGGTTTAAAAAACTTACAAACATTATCTCTGTCCAACAATCCTCTCACCCACCTGCACACTGATCTCTCCTATGTCACCATGCACAGTGCCCTGACCCAGATAGACCTGTCCTTCACCAAGCTGACCCTGCTGGACACCACAGTCTTCTCTCTGTTTCCTGGGGTCCTGAAACTGAACTTGACTTCCACCTCCATACATACAATCAGTCCAGCTGGGTTTCAAATACATGCTGGCACTGAGTGAATTATATTTCCAGGAAAGCCCAGTAAGAAGCTTCCTTCCAAATGACATTTTCAAAAATCTCCTTCACATCTCTGCAATACATACAGACAACTATAAATTGTGTTGCAGTGAAATAGTCCCCCCTTATCTTGACGAGTCATTGTGCCATGCCCCAAAGGACGAAGTTTCTTCCTGTGAAGATTTACTACAATCATGGGCCTACCGAGGGTTTCTGTGGATCATCACCTGTCTGTCTCTCACTGGCAATGTCTTTTGTTTCTGTGCACGTTTGATTGCCAGATCCATGACCTCTTCCAGTGGCTTTAGTGTGTTTGTCATCAACCTGACCATGGCCGACTTTCTGATGGGGGTCTACATAGCTATGATTGGAGTGGCTGATGAACGGTACCGTGGTAGATATCTTCATTATGATGACACATGGAAAAGCAGTGTGACCTGTAAGGTGGCTGGGATTCTGTCCCTGCTGTCCAGTGAAGTGTCAGCCCTGGTCATCTGCCTCATCACTCTGGATCGATTTATTGTCCTTCGATTTCCGTTCAGCACTCTGCGATTTGAAAGAAACGTCAGCGGCACTGACTTGCCTGTTGACTTGGTTGGTTGGCTGGCTTTTAGCCGTTTTTAACCTTTACTGCCAATGACAGCTCACTGGGAGTTTTACAGCCAGACAGGTATCTGCATTCCACTGCCAGTGACCAGACGTGACTTTAAAGGAAGACTGTATTCTTTTAGTGTTCTGATTGTCTTTATTTCAGCTTATTTCTACTCATTTCATGTGGTCAAGCCCATTGTGTACTGGTCAATACAGAGAAATGCTTTACAAACCAGCACGACGAAAGCGTCACGTGACATGACCATAGCACGGCGATTGATCAGTGTTGCCGTAACCGATTTCCTGTGCTGGTTTCCCATCGGACTGTGCGGAATGTTAGCATTGACTGATGTTCCAATCCCAGGAGAAGTGACTGTTGCCCTGGCTATATTTATACTGCCGTTAAACTCCGCTATTAACCCTTTCATGTATACCTTTAACATCTGGGTTGAAAAACGAAGAAAATCATATGAAGCTAACCTCATGAAATGGCTAGAATCTACTCCAGACATACTGCATATTTCAGAAGATGTATAAAGGCATTTTTTATTGGGCACAGGATTGAGACACACCCAGTCTTCTTTTAACGCTAACTGTTGGTAGCCATAAATAAGATACGTTTTGTTTTACTCAACTGGGCCATGGATATTCAATTTAGATATCAAGAATGAACACCGAGAGCCCAAATGAGATAAAAAAAAAAAAAGAAAAACAAAGAACTCGAGGTTGCTTTCATAGCATTCTGCATTAAGACTTCTGTTGGAAATGAAACATGAAAATAAAGTTTGGATCACACAGCTGCCCATTCCACACAACACGATTTGACTTATTGGTCTTTTGGTGTGGAACATGGGAAATACCACACACACACACACACACACACACACACACACACACACACACACACACACACACACAACACACACTGACTGAAACCATTACTGTCAGATTATTGTAGTGTCGTACTGACTTAAAAAAAAATAATGAATTGATGAGAAAACGAAAATAATACAAATAACGTCTGAATGACATAGAAATCATAAAGGAAAATTACACAGGGAAACATTTGACATTTATAAGTTAAATAATAAAATCAGAAATTATAACAATAAAACAAATTACATCTTAACTGTACTGAAAATACAAAAATCTCTCTCTCTCTCTCTCTCTCTCTCTCTCTCTCTCTCTCTCTCTCTCTCTCTCTCTCTCTCTCTCTCTCTGTCTGTCTGTCTGTCTGTCTGTCTGTCTGTCTGTCTCTCTCTCTCTCTCTCTCTCTCTCTCTCTCTCTCTCTCTCTCTCTCTCTCTCTCTCTCAGAACTCACACACAAAAAAAAAGAAAAACCCCCCTCCCCCCCCCCCCCCCCCCCCCCCCCCCCCCCCCCCCACAAAAAAAAGAAAAGAAAACACAACAACACACACACACACACACACACACACACACACACACACACACACACACACACACACACACACACACACACACACACACACACACACACACACACACACACACTCACAAACAACCCTTCCCCTTCCCCCTACTCACGTGTATGCGTGCACGCACATATAACCACTCAGATAAATAAAAATCTCCAAATCTCTCTCTCTCTCTCTCTCTCTCTCTCTCTCTCTCTCTCTCTCTCTCTCTCTCTCTCTCTCTCTCTCTCTCCCTCTCTCTCTCTCTCTCTCTCTCACACTCACTCTCTCACGCGCACACACACACACACACACACACACACACACACACAAAACCGCCCCCTTCCCCCCTCCCTACACACACTCAAAACATACCCACTCAAAAAAGGTATAGACGTACGCACAACATACACTCACGTATAAACAAAGCCAGGTTCTCTCCCTCCCTCCTCCCTCCCTCCCTCCCTCTCTCTCTCTCTCTCTCTCTCTCTCTCTCTCTCTCTCTCTCTCTCTCTCTCTCTCTCTCTCTAGCGCGATCACAACCTATGCAAAAGTTTCGTAAATTGAGTAATGCGAGTACGTGAGAGTCGGACAGCTATGTCATGTAACAAATTCTTCGCTCTACGTGTACATCAGACCACTAAACCAAAAAGTAGCAAACCCAAGTGGATGAGACTTGATCAGATTTACCGCCAAACTGGCTAGACTCCACCAATTTTCTGGGTTGGGACAAAACGCACTATGCATGCAATGTTAAAGGTAAATTTTTAGACAAAATTTTATCATGAAGACATTGAAAATACGCTTTTGTTATGGAACATTCAAGTAAAAAATGAGAGATACATTATAGTTTTGACCACAGACACGCAAAGGAGATGGTGTTAAAACCCTGCCTAACCAACCATTCACCCGTATTCTGTGCAATAGATTTCGATTCGGAATAGAACATGGCGGACTTACACAATGACTGCTGTGGGCAGAAAGATCCCATCTTTTCTTCTGAATGGCAGCTTCAAGGTACCGTGTTCTTCTCTGGTCCAAGAGTGCTTTTGTCAGAATATTGTCTATTTCAAGAACCGAATGAGGAATATCACATAAAACTGTATTCGATTTGCACATTGAAGCCTCTTTTGCACAGGTATCAGCCATTTCATTCCCTCGAAGATTGCAGTGACCGGGTACCCAGAATAATGTTATTTTAGAACCTCACATTATTAACGGGTGAAGTGAAAATAAAATAACACTAACGAGATCAGGACGACTTGATGTATTTTGAAGGTGTAAAACCGTTAAAGCAGACTTGCAATCTGACAAAATCACTATTCTTTCTGGTAAGAACTGCATATCAAGAAGGAAATTAGGCCTAATAGCTTTCATAAGAGCAAAGCAGCAGTGAAAATAGAACAACCTTTGGTAATATGAAATATTTTTTTCAATGTTAAGGGAAGGTATCACGAAAGCAGCACCAACCTCAGAAGTACACGAAACTGAACCATCAGTGAAAATATGCAGATACGATTCATATTCAAAGTAAATCAATTCTTTAACAAGAGAAGCAAGCAAAAGTGGATTCTCATGTTTAGTAATATTACCATAGGAATAGAAAATATCTGCTTGCTTCATCAACCAAGGGAGGAAAGGGTATTTGGTCATTTTAACAATGTTGTCAGGGAAAAAAGTCGCATGCATGTAAAAGAGGAGATACATAATCAGACAATGAAGTATATGCTTTTTTTTTTTTTTCCGTATCTTTCTGGAAACGTAGGTGATTTCATCATGACCGGAAGTAACTGAGTTAGGGGCTATTCCTGCTCGTGCTGAGTATTTACAAGCACAGAGCATCCTATGTTCATTTAAAGACAACACGCCTGCCTCGCTGTAAGTCATATCAATTGATGCCCACCTTGGAAGCCCCAAAGCAATTTTAAGTGCTAAGGAATCAATACTAGTTAACTTATGTAAATCTGTCTTTGGTGCAGTAAAAAATACTTCTTGACCATAACTTACAATCGGACGGACTGTCCCTAAGCGACATGGATAAGATTAGATCCATAATTTATCAGAGGGATTTCAGTTAGGACTCGCAGTAACGCTTTTTTTTTCTTGCTTTTTCCACGATATGATTTATATGTTTACATCAGAATAATTTACAGTGAAAAATAACGCCTAGAAACTGTACTTGCTTACTTGGGAAAATAAAAGAATCACCTAAATTTACTTTTACAGCGTCCCTAGCTTCAAAATCGATATTTTTCTTTGTAAATATAATAAAAACCGATTTGCTCGTCGATGAGTTAAAACCATTTTGAATTCAAATAATTAACAAGTTTACTGACAACAAATTGAAACTGTTCAACATTTTATTATGCTTGATTTGTGTGTGTGTGTGTGTGTGTGTGTGTGTGTGTGTGTGTGTGTGTGTGTGTGTGTGTGTGTGTGTGCAAAATTACAATTTACATTTTTTCCACATTGCAATATCATCTGCATAAGCAGCTAAAGTTGCCCCTTTTGTGTCAATCTGGTAAGAAGATCACAAACTATCAATGAGAAGAGGATTGGAGAAATCCACTTCCTTGAGGGAAACCCATGTTAACATAATTGTAATTGACAGCACACCATTTAGTTTTACTTGTAGCGTTCTGCCAGATAAAAATGATTGTAAAAAACGTGGAAATGACCTTTAATCCCAATTTCATGAGCCTTGGACAATAATTTAAAATGCCAAACAGAATCGTACGCTCTATGAGTATGAAAAAAAAAGGCAAAAGGTAAAGTGGAGTGTCGCTTAGCCAAGGCTTTTTTGACGTGTGAAGCTAAAAGACTAAAGTGTCAGTGACACCTTTCCCTTTTCTGGACCAGCTTGAAATATTGGTAAAATCCCATTCTTTTCAAGGAAATGTTCTAATCTGAATTTCATTATCCTCTCAAAAAGTTTTCCAATGTGAGGAGTCAAAGAAATGAGTCGAAAATTAGAAGATTTTCTTTTTGATTTTCGTTGTTTGTGGATAGGAACAACTGTTGATTTCTTCCAAGCCATTGGCAGCTTTCCAGAATTCCAGCATAATTGAAAGAACTCTATTTTTATTTCAAAAAGCATTGTGGAAAATGCTTTACCATATTGTAAGAATGGGATCAAATCTTGTCGCAATTTTACCCAATTTTAGAGACGGCGAAGTGAGTACAGAAGCTCCTCCATTGTTAGATTTTTATTAATATATAACTGTCACGGACAGTCGCCCAGCCTACTCAGCCTTGCTTTAGCAGTGTGAAACCAACCTTAGCAGTGTCTGCTGGTTTCACTCGATATTGTCACCATTTGGCTGTCAGTGGAAGGGCTTGGCGTGCTGTCCGTGCTGTCCGTTTTTTTCTGCACCCCCCCCCCCCCTCTCCCCCCACTGCATTTTCTTTTCCACTTCTTGTATTGGGTGACAGGAGTGTGGCTGAGCGGTTTTCTGCTGCCTGCACGTGTTTTTCGTTATGTTTGTGTGTCAGTACAGTTTAACTCGGGCGGAGAGATGGTGTTCACCGGTTTAAGGTTGGAGGAAGGAGGCAAGAGAATGAAGTGGCACTCTGATTTCAACGTTGAGTCGAGTGGGATCGCTGTCCCAGTGCAGTGGTATTACTTTTGTCTGCTTAGGTGTAGATCAGCAGCTGGTCCTTAACCTTGATGGGTTGGAGGAAACCGCTGTGTGTTTTTGGGGGAATCTCTATTCCCAACCACTGGCACATCATCATTTTGGTCACCCCAGACCTTTGGTTTCCCTTGGTGGGGAACAGCTGACCAGTCTTTGGTCCTTCGCTGGGCCAGAGGCTGACCAGCACATCTACTTTTTCGTCTCCCTCTTTCACCCGCCGTTTTGGTGAGTTTCGTACTCAGTTATTTAGGCAAGCTTTTTGTTTCTTTTCTTTTTTTATTTTTACAAGTTTAAATTCATGTTTAGAACATTTTCTTATAGTTTTTGTGTGTTGTTATCTTTACTGGTAACGTTTTCCTTAGACACAAATTCTCCCGTTTTATTGGGTTTCCCGGGCACCCTCGGAAAGGGTACAAACCTTAGTGACCAAGTCAAATTTTTGCACTCCTACGCAGCCGGGAATCCAGTCAGAAGAGGTCTTAATTTGTCTTTGGGGAGAAATTAGTCTGTTTTTGGTTAGTTTAAGGTTCCAAGACTGGGTTCCTTTTTCATATGTCTATACTGTCTGTTCTTTCCTTTTCTTATAGTTAGTTGTCTTTAATTGACAAACACTCGGGATGAACGCATTACGCTAATTGGAGTGCCCGTGTGACTAAGATTAAGTCGGAAAATAAGGGTCTCCTATCCCGACGCCCACGCTTTGGACTCGGTCCCATCGTGTTTATCTGTTTTTGTCAGCCCTCTGTCTTTGCGTCATATTTTGTATTGTTTTAAGAATCATTTCATTACTTTATCCCATTGTGAAAAAGGGATGAGATGTGTGATAGTTTTCCAGAATAATTTTGAAAACAAGTGGTTAGACTTAGTCGAATAGGGTCCCTGCTCACGGTACACACGCGTGCGCGCATGCACACCCAGGCACACCCCCTGATAATTTGCCCTGTACACGTACTGATCGTCGCTGAAGGGCGTTGACCCTGTTTGTCCTGGACGACCGGATCCATCTTTGGACAGCCCTGTAGGTCTGTTACGTCTACTCCTCCTCGCACTTCTGGAGTTGACGACGTGGGACCGTGATTTCTTCGACGCTGCTGTTCTGGATAATCCATGTGGCCCTGGATGTGGGACAGTTTAGAAGTGACCGTGCGTCGCAGGAACTTGGAGAGACTTGGGTGATGTCTAAGTGTACTCGTGTTTGTGTTGTGTTACCGTGGGCGTGGGACTGTAATAGGGAGTGAATAACGTGCAGGTTGGCATGGTTGATGGGGAAATGGTGGAGTCTGGCTGTTTTGGTGTGACTGAGTGAAAATGGTTGTGACTGCTTTGTTAGTGTGAAGGTGTTTTGACCTTCTTGAATCTTGTTTAGTCTGTCTCTCCCCTATCGTTCTTCTTTCATTATGAAATTCTCTAATTAGTTGGGGCTGGTAGTGGGAGTCCCGGGGGGAGGGAGGATTTGCTTTTCTTTGGGTTTGGGGTTATTTTGTTTCCTTAGGTAGAACTGATAGGCACTTTCCCCTCTTCTTTACCCTTCTATTCTTACTTGGTCTCTCCTCTGTCTTCAGTCTTCTTTGGTTAGGCATCTCTCCCCATATGGAATGAATGAGTATTGTCGATTTATAATTAATAAACCATTATTGTCGTAATTCCTTGGGTAGCCTGGTTGAGTGAGTGTTTGGGTGTTTGCTATCAGTTATTGCCAGTGTCGAATTTTCCCCTTTGTCTTCCCTTCCCTCTAAAGTCCTTAACCTTGACAATAACGTGTTGTCATTGTCATATGGATCTAGTAGCAAAGTGAGACGACTGGAGGCGGGAATCTAAACAAATCTTAAATAAATGTTTGCAAACCGCCCAGAGAAACGCGGATAAACGAGTCACAAGACAAAACACGCGTTTTGACCTCTTAGGTCTTCTTTAGGTAAGACACAAATGAACAGATTAACGAAAATTCACAAAGCTTTGATCGCTTCAGAGTTCAGCGCAAGGAAGAAAGCGTTGAAAATGAGAACGAGGCTGTTGGAAGGGAAATAATGTGTGGGTCAAAGTCGTAATGATAATAATAATATTACCAATAGGAATACTAATAATGGTCAAAATATTGAAACAAAAATTAAGACAAGATTACTGCCACTCTTGGTGTCAATAAGTATGGATATGGGAGAAAGGAGAGTGGGTTAGAGGATTATTAAACAACAGGGTTGCCGTGGCAACAGTCCCAGGGGCGAAGGCGATGGTGATGTCAATGCTAGTGGTAGTACCATCAATACGAGCAACAGTATTATTGAATGATACTGCTAACAATGATAGTGAAGGTTAGGGTAATAAAAGCATGATACAGAATATACATTTAGAAAATACATTTTTATAATAATCAAATAAATAAATGAAACATAAGTGGTAAAAAATAATATATGAAAAGAAATAATAACAATGATAAGGAATGCATAAATGAATAATTGAAAAAAAAAATGATAATGGTAATAGAATAAATAGATAAAAAGAACAATTAAAAAAATGACAATGGTAATAATAGTTATGGCACTAAAGGTATTAATTCTGATAGTACGGAGGAGGAAAAAAAAAACAACAAAACGAAAACAACAACAACCAATGGGAGGAGGGAGAGGGGAGGACAGGAAGAACAGAAAGGAAATAGAAGATATAAGTTATGGGAAGGATGGAATCCAATAGGTATATTAATAATTACATTATTAGTTTCAGAGTGTTCTTAGTTTCCCTGACATACTGTGTGTTGTTGCATATGTTGCAGAAGAGGATGTAGATGATGTTGGAGCTGTTGCATGTAAGTCTGTGTCTTATGTGGAATGTTTCTTTTGTTTGCTGGTTTGGAATGTGGTCGGTACAAGGTGTTTCTTGCAGATAATGCATTATGAACTCAGACACTTGAATGAGCCAGCATCAGGGTTGGTGGCACTGGTAGACTGGATGGCATAAGAAGACTCCGCAGTGAATGGCATTTGCGCTCACCAAGTAGAGGTGGTTCTGGAATTGCCCTGCTCATGTGTTCACTGTTCTGTATCATTTCACAGTGGAGTTCTCTCAGCCACAGACACTTAGACAAAAGTTGAGTGACCTATCAAAGGTCGTGACGAACCATGTTCAGGTTAAAGTTCAGTGTTCCAGATAAGGTCACAGTGACAAACAAGGATGTGAAATGGTAGCTGATCCAGAAGCAAAAAGATGACTCACACCTAGTTGTAAGGTCAAACATCGCATAATAGTTATAAGGACCCAAACTCCGGTTTGAAATAGAATGACTCGCATTGTAGGCAATGCAAGTCGTGGTTAGGAGTCACAAAGACTTAGATCTGGATTTAAAAGTCATACGATACCCATAGCGATCTCAGGATCGACACTTTAAGTTCGATGGCACAGAACTGGTTAAAGTGAACTCAATGATTAGTGCTACTTGATCCAGAGTGTGCTATCTGATCAAACTAAGTGACTGAAAAGAAAACGTCGTGGGACCCAGCATGTCTTTGTTTTGTAGTTGTATTAGGGATGACATCATCTGTAACTGTGACGGAAAATAGTGGAGCATTTTCATAATCATTATTCTTATCTCTATTACAGCACAAAGCCAATGCATATCCAATATTATTAGTATTAACAATGCACACATCAATCTACGCAACACACATAAACAAAGAAAATCAGAGACACACAAAAAACATGTGGCAACCTAGTCCATCTGCGCAGTACCACACACACACACACACACACACACACACACACACACACACATGCGCACACACACACACGCACACGCACACACACACACACACACACACACACACACACACACACCTTTACTCTCTGCTTCCAGCCATCAACTACCATTTAAAGACAAACAATAAATGACAGATTAATCTACAAACTATATCAAATGTCCAGGCAAGATCGCCCATAGTTAGTATGTAACTACTTCAGGAGGGTGAAAGTGTCTGGTTTGGTCTGAAAGATGACAGACAGGTAGATATGGGAGTGGAGTTCAAATAAAAAGATCCTGACAGGTAAATGACAAAAAACCTTGGGGTAGAGGAGAAGGAGAATCATATGGAAAAATTATGATGGGATGACAGGCCTAAGCCAGCACTCCAGAGCTTGGAAGACACTCTTGCGTATGGACAGAGGGCAAAACCAATGCAGAAATTCAAATTGAGGCTGAAAGTCTTGGCATAATGAGGAAGTAGTTATACGCACTGACAGAACAGAAACCCTCGTGTAACAGACGTAGAAAACGTGGACTGGAGGGCCCCTACTGAACAATAATGAAAAGCAGTGGGAAACGTTGCGTCTCCATACGATAACTTTTGATACAGTTCAAAGATCATGAATGAGGTTAGCGATTCTGTCGAAATGTAAAGACGTTAATGGTCCTACGATTTTAAAACACAGAGAATTTTTGCACAGTACAGCCCAACTCAGACCTGATTTGTCTCTCTTCAGTGGTGTTCTAATTATGTTCATGTTTTGACTCTGTGTGGACGTCTTAACACGGTGCACAAGATTTACTGCGTAAAGTTTTGCAGTAAAGCTATGCCTGGGAAAGGGTCACGCACAACCATCTCTCTTCGAATTTATTATGAATTGCATCTTTTCCCCACATGAAGAACTGTTGTTTTTATCTTCAGTCACACGACAATATCAAAAAAGTCTATACCTATCTAGTTTCTGCTAGAACGAAAGAGACGCTCTCTTCTTAATCTACTCAGAAACGAAAAAAGTAATAACACAAAAGAAAACCATATCTCTTACTGCATGGTCGTCTTTTCAGCACATGAAATTCACCCGAGATCGTCCTTAATGGCCACTTAAACAGTATCGAATTTCGTCCTTCTTCAGGATGAACTTCAGGTCCAAAAATGTTCTTCTAGGAGTTATCAATACAACTAGTCAGCAGTACTACCAGAGCCATTATCTCTGGATTAAGGAGGCGTTCCAAAGTTGTGCTGTACCTGGAAAGGTAAGAGCAAAGAAAAAGTCACGTGGGTCGTCCTTTTGAATTGATAGCTCCTGATGCTCGTAAAAGTATTCTTGCTCTTAAAGGGGAAAATAACCTGCAGAGAGTATTATTTGACTGACAGAACGTTTCTTTTAAAAAGGTTCAGAACCCTGGATGAAGGGGAGAGGGACTTTCCATTGTTTTAAAATGCAACATTACAGACAGGTACATTCACATGGACACCACAAGGGAAACAAAAATCCGGGAGCATTTTTGCACGTCTTAGAAGCACTAAAATTGAAGTTTAATAACAACAACAACAACTACAACAACAACAACACAAACTAACTAACATATAAGAATAAGAACTGAAATCATATATGCTTTTCACCTGCAAGGCGTGACAATTGCCAGCCATACCATCCTTTACTGAACACCTGTGTGTGTGTGTGTGTGTGTGTGTGTGTGTGTTATAAACTTCAGTTAGGATTGCCAGTCTGTATCAATTTTCAGTCTCTAACCTAACCCCTCAAACCTCTCCTTCTCTCACACCCTCCCCTCAGTCTGTCGGGCTTGTGTTTGATGTAAACCAAGATCGTGATAAGCGCACAACACTAATGACAATGGGGCAGAGAAGTTTAACGTAGCTACAGTGCAGGTCATCAGATCTACTCTCCCCCCTCATCCTTCACTCATCTGGTCGTGCAGATAAATCGCAGTTGGTTGACATGAGGGCTGTGTGCTCCCTCTTCGTTACTTCAGTGAAGCCACCAAACTCCCTCTCCCCCTTCCATCACAAACTCACTCTGATCACAGGAGTGATGCCAAAAGATACCCATGCATTTATGCAATCACTGGCACTGGCAAGATACCCGTGTCTGCCCGTGACTTACAGGTGTGGAAAATGTGGATTTGGTCATTTGCGAAAAGGTTAAAAATACCTCCGACATCTGAGAGACTGTCTTCTCGAATTGTTGGTATATTCCCTGACACCACAGGCGGTAGGGGATGATGATCCCATTCCCGATAACTCCTCCCCTCCCCCTCTCCCGTCTGATTACTAGCATCCCCACTCCCTCTTTTGTATAGTGATACTATTGGCTGGCATGTTTCTCTGACAACCTGTCAATCAAACAGACACCAAAGAGCAGATGTGTCGCTTAGCGCATAAAAAAGGAGATGAAGTCTGTCCATTTCCCTGCTCCACCAAAGGCTGTAGGACTGATCACAGTCTGTGACACACACTGGTGTCTGCCACACAGGGAAACGCTCCTCTCTCCCCCTGCTCCGAGATCCTGTGTAAGGTTTCACTGACCAACCCAGAAGAACTGTAAGGTGAAACTAAGCTTCTACATCTTGAGACTATGCATTGTTTGTATGTATGCCAAATGTTTTGACAGTACAACTTTTTGCCATTACTTGGTTACCTCTATCAAAATAATGAATAAGTATTTTATTGTAATGGTTTAAAGTTTTGTCACAATCTGGTTGGTTTAAAGTTTTGTCACAATCTGGTAAAAACTGTTAAAAATGCTTGATTGACATTCTATTTCCACAACATAACATTTTTTTCGCCTGTATTCAAGACTAACTTAAGATGATCACAGAATACTCTCTTGCCACAGGGTAACGGTATAATGATTTAGGGTGAAAACTGTTTGGGTGATTTTTTTTTTGTCTCACGTCTGTTCTTTAGACTGGATTGTCAAGGCAATTTGCGTAGCTGTCAATTTTAAAAAGGGGCCCTCCTACTGCTACTTTTTTTTCGGAATGTTTTCTTTTACAAATCCCGTGAAGTGTTCATACTCATCGTTGACAGAACTATTGGTATGTGCTTTCTTTCTTTCTGTTTTTTGTCTTTCAATCTAAACTGATATTGTCTGCATATGTCTATAAGAGTAATGTTGATCACACACACACACACACACACACACACACACGCGCGCGCGCGCGCGCGCGCGCGCGCGCGCCCGCGTACGCACACACGCAATATTGCCGATATTTTCCTGTGTTAACTAAATTACATATTAAAGTACAATTGCATTTATTCAAGTTACTCTTTATTTCATTTATTACATTCTCTTTGAGCTTTGCAATAGCAGTTTCTGTTTGTGTGTAAAGTCTGTCTAGATATTCTGATATTCTCATCCAACAATATAACTTTTTTTGCCTGTATTCAATGCTGTCTGTTAAGATGATCACAGAATGCTATCTGCGTGCGCGCGCGCGCGCGCGCGCGCGTGTGTGTGTGAGTGTGTGTGTGTGTGTGTGTGTGTGTGTGTGTGTGTGTAACAAAGTCTGTCTAGATATGTTGAGAAGATTTTTCGATTGTCTCTTTGTATATTTGCTTTTTTGGTTTTTATTTATGGCATTCCTTTTTAAATCCATCATCCTTCTTAGCATACGTCATCAGTTGTCGTTTGTCAATTAAGTCATCAAAGACCTCTGGGGTCATCTTTTGTTTGAGTGGTTGAGATGGTTTGTGGGCAGGCAGGTGGCTGATTTATCCTATCCATGCATAGAATGTGTTGTGATGGCTTAGACACAGAATGTGAGGGACGTCCTCTGAGTGCTGGCGAGGGTTTCTTTGCCTGTCTCTTAAGGTGTACTGCATCTGTCATCCTTTTTTTTTCACAAAACTGGCGCTCAAATATGTCAACAGAGTAGCGCCAGCTAGCTCAATCCACTGCAATCTGTTCCTATGTGTCAGGGTTGATGTCAAAGGCTGTTAACTGTGCGCGCGCGCGTGTGTGTGTGTGTGTGTGTGTGTGTGTGTGCGTGTGTGCGTGCGTGCGTGCGTGCGTGCGTGCGTGCGTGCGTGCGTGCGTGTGTGTGTGTGTGTGTGTGTGTGTGTGTCTGTGTCTGTCTGTCTGTCTGTCTGTCTGTGCGCCATTAACCAGGAATGAAAATCCACAATCACAAAGATTCGGTATAAGTTGTGATAAATCACACGTTTAAAAAACTCTTCACTGCTCAACAAGATTAGAACATTCACATGCTGATGCAGTACATTGAAAGATGTAAGTGAACATAAACATCCGCCCAAATACATTTTATAAACGTACTCTTACAGGGGTAGCTGTTCTTTTTCTTAATTTCCTAACTGTTTTTCTCCATATCTTTTTTCATGTCTGTGTGCTCGTCCTTTTTTTCATAATTCTTGCACACCATCAAGTCCATATGCTCTGTTATACTGCACCTTCTCTGGTGCACTTCGATGTTTTGGCATTTGATATAAATGATATCGGAATGATACGAAAGAAATGATACAAATACAATTTTGATATGCCCACAATATCAAACAGTTGTTAGTACGGGCAGATGTCCTGTCAGGAACATTAAAGTAACAATTACACAAAACAGAATGCTGAATAATAATAATAATAATAATAATAATAATAATAAATAATAAATACTTACATAGCGCCTATTCTCGGCTAGAGACCAAACTCTAAGCGCTTTACAATCAACACTCGTTTACACAACGGGCTGCCTACCTGGGTAGTGCCAACTGAAGAGCTGCCAGCTGTTCAGTCGTTTCCCATGTCATCCAGTCCGTATCGTTCAATATCGATCACTCATTTTCCTTACTTCCTTCATTCTTTTTCATTTCTCACGCAGGGTGCATGCTATGTGTAACGTGTCATCCATACCAACGGCCAAACTGGCCTACTACTCTTCGAATGTTGGTGATGGGATTTTACGTGTGTGCAAGATGTTATTTATGCGTTCACACACGGAACCTCGGTTTATAGTCTCATTCGAAGGACTGTATGGGAAATGGAGTCAGAATCAATGTTACTCCGAGGGAAAAATCCCCCCTGTACTGAAACGCCCCGGCGGAGGTTCGAACCCGCAACCTCAGGATCACCAAGATTACGAGTCCGGCGCTCTACCAACTGAGCTATTCCGATAAACCGTGTTAGGATAACATGAAAGCGGCTTTAACGTATTTGAGTCTCGACTCACATACAGCAATTAAAAAAAAAATGCATGCAAAACTATGAAGAAAATCTTAAACTTAAAGAAAACAATGAAAAAAAAGTTTATATAAAACGTTGGTGGTAGTTGAATCCGTTGGAGAGGAAACTGACGTTTCGAACCTCACCCAGAGGATATTGTGCAGACAGCACTTGAGCGTGCACGCTCTACCAGCCGCACAGAAGCCCTGAGACCAAAGGAACGGGAGAGGATGAGGATCGCGCTGTGATAGTCATCCCATACTATCCTCATAACCTACCAGTCTGCAGAATCCTGCGTGAAAACTTTAGTCTCCTCCGCAAGAACCAGACCTCAAACAAATCTTTTCCCAGCCACTGCTGATTGCTTTTCAGAGGGACAAGAACCTGCGTGACATGCTTGTGAGGTCCAAGCTTAGAACGCAGGCTACCCAATCAACCTACCAGGGTGCAGACCTTGTGGGGACAAAAAAAAATGCAAGACGTACCCATTCATTGACGCCTCAACTACAGTTGGGACCCACTGGCTCATTCACTGTGAGGTCCAGTTTAAACTGCCAGTCTAGGACCTAGTGCACATCTTGACCTGCACCCTCTGCTCCAAGCTGTATATTGGGAGAGACCTACCGCTCATTGGCCGACCGCTTTTCAGAGCACCTGAGGTCGATGAAGCTGGGCCACAACAACCCAGTCGGCCAACATTTTGTTGGTCCGTATCACAGCTTCAGTCATGCAAAAATATCAGCAGTGTGGCAGAACCCCAGAGACCGTGTGTACAGAAAGCACATGGGAGAGCCTTGTCATCAGCCGCTTGTGCACCACACAGCCATCAAGAGTCACGGACATCTAGCTGAGCCAGGGCCCTTCTGCCTTAATCTCTCTGTCCTGTCCCCTCTTTAGCCCCTGTTTCTTTTTCTTTCAGTAGGCTAAATAGTGAATATTTCCATTTATTCCCTTCCTGTGTGTGTGTGTGGGTGGGTGGGTGGGGGGGGTGGGGTGGTGTGTGTGTGTGTGTGTGTGTGTGTGTGTGTGTGTGTGTGTGTGTGTGTGTGTGTGTGTGTCGTGTGTTTTGTGTGGTGGGGGGGGCGTGGGGGGGGGGGGGGGGGGGGGGGGGGGGGGGGGTGCGTGCGTGCGCGCGCGCGCACGTGTGTGTGTGTGTGTGTGAACTGTGGTGTGCTCAATAACCTGAACAGTGATCAGTGACTTTTTTGGTCCAACTTAATAATCAAATGAGATGTTCTAACTCAGTTCTCACATGGGCTTTCCGGTCTACACTGTCTTCTTCTCTTCATTTTGACAACGGGCCTATGGCTTGAAACGTCAGATTCATCTCCAATGGATTCAACTACCACTAAAAGGTTTTTATAAACTTTATTGTTTCTTTTTTTTTCATTTTACCACGAATCCTGCACTGAACTTTTGTTTCTTTCTCAAAGAAAACAGTTATCAAGGATGGCTGTAGCCAATACAGAAAGTGATGGCTGCTGCGCGTGATCCTGCCCTTCTGCACTTCATGTGACAGCAGTCACTGCACTTTCTTGTGTTCTGTTATAGTCCACACGGTGATGGACAAGCATACAGTGTTCTTATGTGCCACTATAGTGGACACAATAACCGTCAATTATAGCGTGTTCTCTTGTGCTTCTATAGCCCACACAATAGTTGTCAATTATAGCATTTCTTATGTGCTGCTATAGTCCACACAATAATTGACAATTATAGCGTTTTCTTATGTGCTACTATCGTCCGTACAATAACTGACAATTGCAGCGTTTTCTTATGTGCTACTATAGTCCACACAATAATTGACAATTATAACGTTTTCTAATGTGCTATTATAGTCCACACAATAATTGTTAATTGTAGCATGTTCTCTTGCGCTACTCTAGGCCACATATTAATTAGAAACTTAAACGAGCACTTACCATGGGAAGTCGAAGTTTGAGTGAGATTCCATTGTGTAGTTTACCGGAATGGAGGGATATGTGAAAAGCACATGTGCTGATCCGCCATACTTTAAAGATCAGATCAAATGCACAAATTTGATCTGATTTGATAATCTCCTTATTGAGAAAACCACCAGTGAACCTATTTATGAACTTAGATTTCTGTTCATAATTGTATTGGGTGTGTATAATTTCTGGAGTGGGCAGAAATCCCTCCGTTCTGGTAAACTACAGTATGGAATCTTACTCAAACTTCAACTTCCCAGGGAAGTGATCGTTTAAGTGTCTAATTCCATTTCTCGTCGATTACCGAAACTACGTGACATGTGAGATTTCAAAGATGGTTGTTTTTTTTAATACACCTTCGGTCATCATTCAGTCATTTATGCTTCAGAGCATAAACCAATACTATATCAAAGATTTCGCCTTGCGTGTTTTATGCTTAAATATTTCTTCATCACTTGATAATACAAATGCAAAGGACGTTCACCGTTAGCACCAAAATAATGTTCCAGGTTTCTTGGTCCAATTCAATGCATGGCTATATGTCATCGGGCACATTATAACCACACACTTACTGATCTATTATTCCTTTGATACTCACACGCACACGCTACTAGTTGTACAAATAACTGACTAGAATGAAAACAAAACTGACTAGAATGAAAACAAACACTTCATGCTCTATTTCTCTCCACACAAAGATAAGTCACTGTCTTTCACCTTGGAGTTTACTCTCCACACAAGAGGTAAGAATTAGCTCTCTGCACCAAAGGCAATTGTCTTTCATGTCTTCTCGATCCATAGTCCACCATCTGTTTCTGTCCTGTCCCCAGGAGTGTGTCCTTCATTTACGTCTTGATAGTTTTCTGGTAGGAATTCTGGCTTTCGACCATTCAGCAAAAACTGAAGGCATCCACCTGGCTACTGTATCTTTGGATGCAGGTCCATGCGGCTTTACATGACACAAGAGCATTTTGTCACAATTTTCCCTAATTTTCGTTGTTCTTATTAAATATTCCCTGAAACATTTAAGTTTCAAAATGGAGTGACTGATGGCGGAAAAAACGAAGCAAAATTAACATTTAATTTCACACAATTTTTTTTTCCCCCTGAACATGGAGAAAATTCTAACACATGCAATGTGTGTCTTGGTCTTGTTTGGTTTATCTTCTCCATTATCTGAATTATGCAGGTTTCTTTTATACATTTGATACACTGAATTTTCTTCATATGTACAGTTTGTATTCTCTGAGCAGATGCTAACAACAACAAAGCACACAATTTGAATGCGAGATCTTTCTGAGTCAATTCTGTGATTGGGTTTTGCTGCCTAAAACAGTTTAACAAGAAGATCTCTCTACATCTCATGCTTCATGGTATTTTGGCATCGGTGTTCTTTCAAAAAATACCTTTCATAAACCTAACCACCCAAGGGTTCAGCTCACATAGACCTACCTCCTGTAGTCTGTACAACTGATGCATTTGCACTTCTAGCAGTAGTATGGCACTATACACTAAACACTAAACCTGATCTATACAACTCTGTTAGAAATTTCAACACACCATGGACAAAGGTTGAAAATGGATCTTGCTGTTGTGAAACACAGAAAATGTTCCATCTGCGGAGGTACGATTTACACTGCTGTCGTGTTGACTTCCTCCAGGAGTCGCACACGATTGCACAAGTTTCTCCATTACAGCCTTGTGCCTGGAGGGACTGCCAGATAATTTCACTGCCAAAAGATGGACACTCTTATGTAGAGCATGTGGAGTATTGCTGTGGACTAGTTGCAACAGTTTTTTTTCCCTTTTTGACAGGAGTGCAGGGTTGTCTACTAGGAGGCGTAGCATCTGTGGAAACCAGCATGCAGTCGGCCAATCGGTATGATGAGAAATCCCGTTCACTTTGTTCCTTCTCCATTTTCTTCAAAACTCTCTGGGCAACACTGAAAGGAGGAAAAGCATATATTTCCCATTTGTTTCAACAAAATGTAAAAGCATCAGAGCCTCGAGCTAGAGCCTCTGGATCTGGATGCCAGGACACAAATGGTTTGATATGGTAATGCAAACGAGATGCAAACAAATCAATGTCAGCTGTGCCCCGAAGCCATGTTATCTGATTGAATATGACATGATTTAACTGTTGGTGTGTATTATCATGAATTTTCTGTGACACAGCATCTGCCTCTACATTCAATTTTTCCATGAATGTGTCATATTCAGCCAACTGTCTCTATCCTTACACCAGATCCATATTCTTTTGGTTGGTGACTGTATTACATTCTTGAGGCCGGGAGCACCCCCCCCCCCCCCCCCCCCCCCCCCCCCCCCCCCCCCCCCCACCATGTTCTTCAAATAACTGACTGCACATGAACTGTCAGTTAATACTTTTTGCATGTTGGTCACAGACTTTGACCTTAAAACTCTTTGAGACATACTCTACACCTAGCAATTCTAACACATTTATGTGAAATTGCTTTTCTGCCTGAGTCCGTCTTCCACCTGTTCTGTGTGAACCACACACTGCTCCCCAACCACTTGCGGTTGAGGCATCTGTTGTCATTTCCACCGTGGATTTTTCCCTAATTAGTTCAAAGGTTTGCTGCTTGCACACTGTCAATACACCAACCCAGTTCCTTCCGGCCTTCTTCCGAACGTGACATGAAGGCCTCAACACATTCCATTGTTTTGCTTGAGTGCCACACTTCTTTCATACTCCAAACATCTGTGATACAATGGCCCCCATTGTGCTGCAGGAAAGGCTGCTACCAGCTGACCTATGACATGGGCTAGTTCCCTAATTGTGAATCTGACTTTTCTTCTTAAATCCGACAAGCTGATCGCATCTTTTCTATTCTTTCTTCTGGCAAAGTGACCTTCATGTCCTTGGACTCCAGATACCCCCCCCCCCCCCCCCCCCCCCAATTTTTTGTGTAGGTACTAAAACAGACCTATCGAAACGAACAGTAAATCATAAACACGTGAACACATTCAATGTCCGTTTAATGTTTTCTTGGCATTCTTCTTTACTAGCTCCCTGTAAACAGCTATCATCAATAAATGACGTTGACAGAAAACTTGGGATCTAAGATGGGCAAAAACAGGTTTTAACAATGTTGTGAAAAACCTTGGACAACATAAAAGTCCATTTGGTAGGTAGGTATAGGAATACAGCTTTCCCGTCCATTCCAATTTGAGTTTTTTTGTTTTCTTTTTTTTTTTTTTTATTAGCTAATGCCACTGGTACCGAGTAATATGCGTGTCTAAGATCAATTGATGCCATGTAGCAATCTCTATGCATCATACCAGCAGACTGTACATTTTCCATCATAAAATGTTCATAGGAGACCCATTCATTAAATCCATTCAAATTCAAAATCAATCCAGATGTATTGTCTGCTTTGGAACAAGAAAATACAAATTGGTGACACAGTTTCACCTGATTTATGGTAAGATTTTTCTATGACTCTCGTGGATAACAGTTTTTCAATTTCTGTGTCTGCCTCATTCCACAGGTAACTCTGTATTAGATTTCTGATAACTGGATCATCTTGTAAAGAGGGTAAATCTTGAAATGGTATTTCAGCTCCTACAAGGATAAAATGAAAGAACCATTGTGTCAACTCTTTCCATTGGGAAATATATTCTTTTAATCTGCCTGCCTGAAAAGTTCTTTCACAGTCCCAATTGTTTACCTTTACTGGTTTTGACTGCATGATGTTCAAGCCTGGGAGTGTTTTGGATGACGTGGATACATCCCCCCCCCCCCCCCCCCCCCCCCCCCCCGTGTTGGTCTGCTGTAGGAATGGCCTCTCGTGCCTCTCGCTCGGCCCCCAACTGAGACCCCTTCTACGTCCTCTCTCTTTCCACTCCTAGTTTTTTGAATGCATGTGGGAGTAGAATCTTTCTTTCTGTGTGTGACTCAAATCCGAACCAATTTTAGTAGCAGAATCAATAGCCGTCAGTGATGCTTTCAGGTCATTGCTAAACTACTGATCTGTGACTTCAATGTCACCTGATGCCAGTTTTCGTGAATATTTTCTGTTCATTCCTGGTGCATTCAAACATTTTGTTTTTCTGTCAGCAGACAGCTCATATGAAGATTTTAAAATCAGTGCCTTTACATAAGTGACATTTTCTAATATTTCTTTGTTGTCACCAGATGATTTGTCAATCAAACTGTTTGCTACCTTTGCCAGGGCATAAGCTGCTCTGACCAGCATTTTTGGATAATGTTGGATTAACAAATTCTTCGTCTTGCAAGTACACTCCATCGTAGCCCAGATTTCTGAATTCCCTCTGGGAACATGCACATTGCAATTTTCTGGTCTTTCATTCCTTTCCATTTTTCCTTCAGGTTTTTTGTGTTTGTTGTTTGTTTGTTTTTTTAATCAGGTAAATTTCCTTTTTTTTCATTTTATCAACAATGCCCGCCACCTTGCTATTGATTTCCGACCTAGTACCACTATCCGATTCATATCCCTGTTCAATTGAAAAGCGTGTGTCAGAATCATCATCTGTTCTTGTTTTCTTAACCTGAATGAGACTTTGCAAGTCTTCATCTTAGCTATCGTCCACGTCAAGATGTTGCCTTTTCTTGCTTGTGTTTTTTTTTTCGAGGAGACCGCACTTTTGATATTTATGATGTGTCGGATGTATCACCCTGATTTTCTGTATCGTCACTGTCATCAACCTGTGTTTTCTCCGTTCCATGTGCAAGTGTCTTGCTAAGGGATGCAATATGCGTAAATTTTGGGGCTTCATTTCTTCCCATTCAGATATAGGGATGGATACAGTCTCGTGTCGAGACTTTTTGTGGCCTGATGAACTATCGAGTCGAGAGAATGATTCTTTTTCATTTTCGTTCATTTCGAGTTCGTCATCACAGAGCAATACATCTTCCTCCATTTTTCTTCACTCAAAGAACGCACCTGACTTTGTCTTATTTAAATATGCGTCTCTGCACTGTGAATCTAAAAATAAAATACTAGTGTCAGTGTATATACCAATGCTATGTTTGAGCTGGACTGACCAACCTGTGCCCTCAGATGATTACGATTTTCTAAACGTTTTGAGAGGAATCGTGGAAAAAAAAACGTCAGCACGGCGGCCAGAAGCATACACGATATGGCGGATCTGGACATGCGCATCTCACATGTTACGTAGTTTCGGTAAACTACGAGAGATGGAACTGACAATTACAGCGAGTTTTCTGTGAGTTTTAGAGCGAGTTTTTTTTTTTCTGTGCTGCGTGTTCACGCAGGCAGAAGGATTGTTTACATGATCAACAGAATAATAAATAAGCACAGTCGTCTTCGAACAGCCACAGAAACAGACATTATTACATGAAGAGAAGCACAGTGCAGTAACGACACTGAACTGATGGTAAAAACAAAAAAACAAAAAACAAAAACAAAAAAACCCTGAAACCGTAATATGTACTTGGTCCCAGGTTTTTGGCTGCCACATGCATTGCTTTCTGTACTTCACACAGAGACTCTCAATGACGTATCACTAGGAGCATGGCATTCGGGAGTCTCCTGTGAAACACAGTGGATTGTCGGTGCAGACCACGTCACCCCCACACACACCACACACAGAGAGAGAGAGAGAGAGAGAGAGAGAGAGAGAGAGAGCTCATATCTCTCCCACTCATGACACAAAGGTCTGCCCCCTCTCGGCACTTCCGGCCCTGACTACCTACAGGCATTTGTTGCTGAAAACGTGCTATTCTTACCTTATGGCTGAACAAAACTTGCTAGTACTTGGTAATCTGACCCAATCTGGTTCAACACATTCGCCACATCAAACACCGGAAGCCCCTGGTCTATCAACGACACAATGCATTGTTTCGTCTCTTCTGTGAGCTGTTTGTTCGCCTATACCATGCCAGATCTAACTGCAGACCGCCAGTACCAAACGGCAGTTCAACGATTTTATTTACTTCACCGGAAAGAGTAGACTTGCGAACATGCCGTCAGTTGTTTTTGGTACACGAACATGTCGCCAACACTGGAATATTGGCTAGATAATCTAGTGGAAACAACCGCTTTAAAAACTGTCCGACATGAAAGGGGACAGACTTTTATCCCTTTACACACACACACACACACACACACACGCGCGCGCGCGCACACACACACACACACACACACACACACACACACACACACACACACACACACACACACACATATATATATATATATATATATATATATATATATATATATATGTGTGTGTGTGTGTGTGTGTGTGTGTGTGTCGTAGAATGAGCTAGCCTTTCTTGGTGTAAATTTTAATGTTAACCTCTGTTGCTGGGTGAGGATGGCATGATCTGTACATTTCTCTAACCAGCGACAGTCCTGCTGACATCTCTCCAGGGAACGAGGGGTATCTTGATCTCCAGTTCAGGGTAGACCCACAGTAACAAGAAGCGCTGACATACTGTCGGTATTCTTGACGCTTGTGTTTTTTTAGCAGCAAAAGAACAAAAAACAAACAAAACGAAAAACAAAAAAAAAAAAAAGTCCCCGCGAAGCACAGGACTCTGTGTCTTCTTTGTTCTTTTGGTGCATATCCCAGTTCATGGTGTGAAGCAATTGTTGCCGATTTTCGGGTCATTTGTTTCATCTTCATAAATACAGACTGTGTACGCAACAGTGTAGAAATAGACATCAGAACAGAAGAAATGCAAGTGTCAGTGATTCAATAAAGTCCTTGTTCATTGTCTTTATTTGCCCGGTTTGTCTCACCGATAGCTTCAAATAACAAAATTGCAAAACTCATTCGTCTTTATCTGCCTGGTTTGTATCACAGATAGCTTAAAACAGCATCAAATGAAAGAGAACCAAACACAAACATACAAAATAACTTAATGATCCATACTGTTCACCATCGTGTCATCTGATGCCCCCCCTCTGCTGTAGTTTCCCTGTCTGGAGTCGCTCTCCCCCAATCCCAGGGCTTTCATTCAGTGCCAAGGAAAAGAACGGCGGTTAGGTTAAACAGTCTAAAACTGCATACAGTTTGGCCTTAGATTGACACCAGGCTGACAGACCTCATAGTTGTAGGCATTCCCTACATGCATGGACACCCATAGCCCTTCCCTGATACAAGGCTCTGCCAGGGCGACCACTTATGACTCCTGAACTCTAAGAATACCTTTTATGGGTTCTCAAAATACACTGTCTTGCTTGTGCCTTGAGGATTACCGGGTGCATACTTTCGGACTCAAAACTGGATCATCTCAGACCAATAGTCGGCGTAGCAAAAGAGGTGGCAGAAGAGGGTAGATAGGAAAATACAAAAATTCAATAAACTGTACCATAAATATTTATCAGGATCTGAACTTGGAACTGCAGCAGCGCGTGAAAGAGGATCTCCACAAAGGAAAAACTAACATAACTTTGATAGAGATACCGCCCACAGACCATTACATTCGGATGAATTCAAAAGTTCCCAAAACACGATGGCTGAGTGCTAGTTATAATCTAAAAACAAAACAAAACAAAAAAAAAGCAACAAACAAACAAACTTGAAAAACAAACTGTCCAGGGTGGACCTACAAAAATAGCGTGGCCTCACACTTAAACTAATGAGTGCGAGACTGGAAAGATCTGTTGGTAATCAGAAAAGCTTTGTACTCGTAAGTGCATACAAATATCCGTGTTCTTGCACATTAAAGACGGCTTTTTGATTTGTGTGTGTGTGTGTGTGTGTGTGTGTGTGTGTAAGAAAAACAGAAAATGAATATGGAGACTCTGCAATACTATGTGGAGATCATAGTGCACGGTCAAAATTGTGGGATCAGCATGGTATCAATCCTCAAAGAATTGATTGGAAAAGATGTTGGATGCAGCGCTTCCCAGTGTACTAACAACATCATCTGCAATATATACAGGGCAGCAGGTTGACTTTGACAGTGTCATTGACTTTGCACTCTTTGGACCACACTTTCCAGCAGGCATGAGTGCAGAAACTCTTCTACGTCATGGAAGCTGCCATTTCCCTGTTGTGATCAGTTTACAGAAGCTATCAAAAGTTAAACAAAACAAGAGGCCCGTTTCGAAATAATGAAAAAAAAAAATCATAGGGAAATTAAGGAGTAGAAGATGCAGAAGAAACAATGCTTCAGCCAAATCGTTCAACCCCTTTGTTGGAATGTAGACTCGGACACAGCGCAGGAAGAGAAATGCAAGGCTGTGAGAATTTGGTGGAGAGAAAGAAAGGAAACCTTGCCCTGTTCCAGCAATCACGACAGACATGAATCAAAAGACTGAACAATTCGAAAGAGCAGTGGAAGAAGAAAAGAAAACGAATGGCAACTCTTTTGTCAGCTACTTAATTATGACAAAAATATTGACTCAGTTGCGACAGTTTTTTTGTCACATGTAAGGGAAACACAAAACCGCCGGCCTAGCTTACACGCCGATGGGACCATATGACTTAAGACAAATGTGGAGAAAGGGACGGCTGTACATAAACGCTTCATAAAACAGAATGATCATAGTGACTTTGAGAAAAAGAAGACATGTTTAGCTAAGTTACATCAACGCTTACCTCAGTCTCATATTGGTGATGCAATTTTAGCATCTGAGCTTGATGTCTTAATAGCCGGACGCAATAAGGATAATGACCTGAACTTGATGACATAATAGCTAGATTCACTAAGAATAGTGCTCCAGGTCAAGACAAAGTGCGTTATCCAGATATCAAACAGCTTTAAGAAGAGGACAAAATCCATCACTTCATTCTTTACCAGCAAAAGTTCGATAAAGGCTATGTCCCAGAAGACTGTAAACACAGTACATGAAAACTCTGAAAAGATCATCTGCTAAATGGCTATTGCATACTCACTCTGCGAAATATAGTAGAGATGTCCATGGAACGGATGTAAGAAAACTCGCAAAAGATCTTCAAAGTAGACACATCCTCCCACGAAATCAAGGAGGCTACAGAGCAGATAAAAGTACGTGAAAAAACGGAGCCTTATTTGCCTGTGAGGTATACGAAGGATTCTTAAGAACGGAAGAAACACTGGCAGTTGCAATAGACCTGGAAACTGCAAGCAACACAGTCCAGTTCTCGATTCTCATGGAACTACTCATTGACTATGGAGTCAGCAGGAAATTTTTACGATGGATAGCAGCAGCAGCGAACAGTCAGCCTACAATTTAGAGACTGGAGATCTAAGCCTCAAAATCTTTCTATGGGATTACCCCTGTTTTATAAACATATTTACAATAAAGCCCTCGCAGGTCTTAATAGCCAAGGACTTGTTCGAGAGTTGACACTAGCAGATGATGGTCTGATCTACAAACATCCGAGAGTGCAAAGGCATCGGCAGTTGAACAACATTGCTCAATGGTGTAACGAAACTGGATCGCGATCAATCCTATAAAACCTCACATTGGTCTGCACTTTCAACACAGGGCATTAGAAAAAAAAAAAAACTCTAACCAGTTTCCTTCAATGAAATACGTCTGCAATCAGGGGACAACCTATTTGGGTGTAGTCCATGACAGAATGCTGACCTTTGGAAAGCATGCTGATAATATTGTCTTATATGCAAAAAAAGGCCTATGCGTGAAAACAATGGACTACCGTTTGAATCAATCAAATGTTCTCAGTGTGAGTGATTATGGACTAGGGCTTACAAGACTGTACAAAAGCAGTCCTCTTAAACAGGAAAAACATCTCAAAATAAAGCAATGGGATTATCATGGGAACCAAGAAGGATACACCACTTGAAACTATGCCATACCTGCTTGACCTTCCTTCAATACAGGCAACACACAAGCTAGAAAAGGTGATGACATGTTTTAGAGCACTTGAAAATCCCCCAAATCCGTGACATATATGCAGTCAATGAAACAAAAAAGCGCTTGTTGAGGACGTGGAAAATCATGGATGGGACAGGCAGAAGGCAAACTACAGTTTGTGTGCCAGCAAGAAAAATCAAAGAAACAAAGAAATAAGAAAAGTGTCCAGAACAATTCAAACATCTCTTCCAAAATATCATCACTCCAAGACTTGGAACACACCATCTGAAGGCAAAAGCAATGCTGAAATTCAGATGCAGGTAGAAAACCTTAGCACAAAAGATGATATTGATATATATATATATATATATATATATATATATATATATCGACGGTTCTGTCACCAAGTCAGGCTGGGTATACACAGTGAAGCAAAATGGCCGAGCCATCCAGAAAGACAATGGTACACACACTGTAACAATTTAAAGTCTAACAATGGAGGCAGGAGCAGTGACATAGGTACGCCAGTGGCTTTCATCCACGGATATGTTTAGAAGTCAACACGCCATGATACTGACTAACTCCTTGAACCTACTTCAAAAAGTGAAGAGTGAAATGGAAAACACTGCTTGGCATACAATAATGCACAACCTTCCACTGAAGAGGCTAATGTAGATGTATTGCTCTGGACATGCAGAAAATGAGAGAGTAGACACACTAGCAGGCAAGGCAACGATAAGAAAGGAATTGCAGCGTAGTAGATTTGATGTGATCAGAAATCCAAAGAATCATTTAAACAAACATGAGCAAAGCCACTATACCATCATACAACATCTTTCAGATCTAAACATCACGAAAGAAGTAGTGATGCAACCAGATTCCAAGAAGAGCACGGAATGTCATAAACCAAACACTGACACGATCTCAAGGCCAACACTGCGAAGACTGCCAGTGACTGGGGCAAACTCATTCACGGCTTTACCAATAACAGACAAATGATCAAACACGTGTCACCTGGGATGACTTTGAATCTCTCAGGGACTCCAGTGTCCGCTGTAAACGTGTGTGCGCTGGTGGATTAATGGGCGATGCAGGGGTGTAAACTGGAGAGTCCACAGATGTGCGCGTGCGTTTTGTGTGTGTAGTTTTCAGAAAACCCTGTTGTATGTCCGACTCCGCACCTAGCAGTAGAAGGGGCAAGGATAGTTCCATGTAAGAATATAATGATAACAAGTAAGGAAATCCACACGCCCGTGCCTGTTTCTTCCACTTCTATTCATTTCATTTTCAGACTTCATCAGGAATCTGCACATTCTTAAACAATAAACTATCACATCATTGGCACTCCCATCCATTTTACACTTCTATTGTTCCTTCCACACAAACAGTCAAGTATGCACCACCCATCAAAACACACACACACACACACACACACACACACACACGGGTTGGCTGCACGTGTAGCTCGGTTCTCAAGTTATTTGTGGTTCAGGGTGTTTTGCTAACAACGATTTCCATTTGTGCCTGCAGTTATTTACTATTTCTATTTTGGTGTTTAGAGTTGCCAGATGTGGTTTGCATAGTATAAACCGTTTTTCTGTTAAGCATAGGTTGCATCTTTTTTAAATGTTTATGTATGGTGATGCCCTTTTTATGATTTTCCGGGATATATTGTAGTTTACTTTTTTTTCTATCTTTGAGTCTCCAAATGTATTTGCTCAGTTCTGTTTGATTTTTGTATTCTTCTTTATTGAATGAGTGTTTGTGGTTTGCATATCTGGTTTTGAAATGGTTTCCAGTGATCCCTATGTATGTTTTTCTTTTTCATTTCTGATGTCACAGTAGCTTGGTATACAATGTTGTTGTAGAGGCATTTATTGTTTAGTGGACATTGCTATTTATTAGTGCAATTGCAAGGTTTCCTTTCATCACCCTTCTTTGCTGCATTGCTTTTCATTTTGTTGGATGAATCAATTATATTTTTTTAAGGTTGGGCATACATGAATATGACAGTTTGATGGTGTTTTTTTTTGTTGAATTTTGGACAGTTTGTGTTCTTTTGGGAATGATGCTGTCAGAATTTTGAAAAATTCTTTCCCTACGTTTGTTTTTACTCTACCATCATATGGTGTTCTCTGTCCGGAATCACCTATATATTGTATGTGTGCATGAATATATATGAATATATAGTGAAGGGTTTTCATATTTATGATATACATTTTCCCATTTACTTCATCTTCAATTTTTTTTTCCTCTCAGTTTTAAATCTTTGCCAAATCATTACTATAATGATGGAAGAATTGTTAACCTGCACCTGTTTTCCCCCACTACTTAATTGTTCAGCATTATATTGTTTGGTCAATCAATGGGTGAATGCATCTCTTAAGAGATCCAAGGAAAGGTTGTTCTGCACAATTCTTAGCCGCTGACAATGCTTGGGTTATTGACAGCAGAGCTGACCACTCAGACTGTTCCATATCTTTTGATCTCCCTTGCATCCTTAAATGGATCCTCAAGCATAGGCTCAAAGATTGTCTCTTACATTTTATACTTTTTGCGTAATGTTTCTAGTTTTCAACAACTTTTTTTCCCTCTCCACACTTTCGTTTTGTTTCATTCTACTACCTTTCGCTGGCTGCTTTGGGGTGCTGTTGGATTCTTTTTCGAACCCTTGGCGGTCAGAACACCACAGAATTATGGACTGTGGTGTGTCTCTATCTGGCGCCAAGAGCACAGACACAATCAGCCGTGTCTCCCTGGTAAGTCCGATCCAGTGGACGAAAGGCTTCGAGCAGGCGATACACATAGATCTGCCTTCGAGAGGGATTACGATAGTTTCCTTCATGCAGCTAGAGAAGGGTTTTCATATTTATGATATACATTTTCCCATTTACTTCATCTTCAATTTGTTTTTCCTCTCAGTTTTAAATCTTTGCCAAATCATTACTATAATGATGGAAGAATTGCTAACCTGCACTTGTTTTCCCCCACTACTTAATTGTTCATATATATATATATATATATATATATATATATATATATATATATATATATATATTTGTTAAAAATAGATGATAAAAGGAAGTTTTAAAAAAAGACAGATCTGTTTTCGAGCCAGCGCTCTCGTCAGGATCCTGACGATCGCTGACTCGAAACAGATCTGTCGTTTTTTAAAACTTCCTTTTATCATCTTATTTTTAACAGACGTTGCTCCCAAGGGGTTTGAGCACTTCAAGAATTTTATTAGGCGTTATATATATATATATATATATATATATATATATATATATATATATATATATATATATATATATATATATATTATTGTCTAAAAGTTCAAATCTTTGCCAAGTCATTACTATAATGACTGAAGAATTGTTAGCCTGCACTTGTTTTCCCCCACTACTTAATTGTTCAGCATATATTGTGTTTGGTCTCTCAGTGGGAGATTGCATCTCTTAGGAGATCCACGTAAAGGTTGTCATGCACAATTCTTAGCCACTGACAATGCTTGAGTTATTGAACAGCAGAGCTGACCACTCAGACTGTTCCATATCTTTTGATCTCCCTTGCATCCTTAAATGGATCTTTTGGCATAGGCTCAAAGATCGCCCCCTATATTTTATACTATTTGCATAATGGTCTTAGTTTTTCAGCAACTTTTTTTTCCCTCTCCACACTTTCGGTTATTCTATTTTATTATCCTTCTCTAGCTGCTTTGGCGGTGCTGTTGGATTCTTTTCTGAACCCTTGATGGTGAGAACACCACAGAATTATGGGCTGTGGCGTGTCTATTTGACACCAAGAGCGTACACACAACCAGTCTAGTCTCACTGATGAGTCTGATCCAGTGGATGAAAGGTCTAGGAGCAGGCAATACAAATAGATCTGCCTTCAAGAGGAGTTACGATGGTTCCCTCAGGCAGCTAGTGAAGGGTTTCTCATATTTATTATACATTACCCCCATTTTCTTCCTCTTCATTTTTTTTCTTCTTAAGTTCAAATCTTTGCCAAGTCATTACTATAACGACTGAAGATTGTTAGCCTCCACTTGTTTTTTTCCCACTACTTAATTGTTTATATATATATATATATATATATATATATATATATATATATATATATATATATATAGACGCACACGGACTGTAGTGTGTCTCTGTTTGATGTCAGGAGCACAGAGACACAATCAGCTGTATCTCCCTGATGAGTTCCGATCAAGCGGACGAAAGGCCTAGGAGCAGGCGATACATTGAGATCCCCCTTCGAGAGGGGTTGCGATGGTTCCCTCATGCAGCTAGTGGTTTACTATACTAGATAGGAATGGGGTTTTCACTACCTCTCCAATGGTTGGAATTTGTATATATATATATATATATATATATATATATATATATACAGTGAAACAATAAATTCCAAGGATAAGTACCGAGCACCGTTCCAGCAACTTACAGAGCAGCTAGGTGTTGCAATGACTGCAAGAAATTTTGAATTGTAAACAAAGCTTGCTCTTATGTCGCAGATTGTAGAAATAGGGGGGTGTAAGCCTTCATATCTGCAGTGGTAGATGAATCTGTCTAACTGACAGTATGTGCTTGAGTGGGTGAATGGGGAATAAGTAAGTGCTTCTCAAAATGAACCTTCAGCAAGCTTATAGTCTCCAAAGAGGGAGACCGTCTCCAATGGGGAGAAAGCTCACTAACATATAATCCTGGTCAGATACCGGTATTTCGAAACCTGATTGTTTCTCTTCAGTGACCGCGGAAAGTGGCAATTTGACTCCTCTGCCTTTTCGGTTTAAGAAGAATGCTATACCAAAAAAGGCTGGTGTGCAATACCATAGTATGTTTGTTGAGTTTTCAAAAACCTAACTAAAGGTGCCACCTAAGAAGCAAAAGAAAAATCATGAAAGAGCAAAACAAGCTACATTTTCTTGTGAAAATTAGAAAATATAAAAAGATAACCTCTTAAGACACAATTGCTGAGGGCCAGTTCTTGGAATGAATCCGCAAGGGACTAAATTACAATGAAACAATAAATTCCAAGGATAAGTACCGAGCACACCGTTCCAGCAACTTACAGAGCAGCTAGGTGTTGCAATGACTGCAAGAAATATCGAATTATAAACAAAGCTTGCTCTTATGTCGCAGATTGTAGAAATAGGGGGTGTAAGCCTTCATATCTGCAGTGGTAGATGACAGTATGTGCTTGAGTGGGTGAATGGGGAATAAATAAGTGCTTCTCGAAATGAACCTTCAGCAAGCTTATAGTCTCCAAAGAGGGAGACCATCTCCAATGGGGAGAAAGCTCACTAACATATAACTCCTGGTCAGATACCGACACAAATGGAAATCGTTGTCAGCAAACGCACCCTGAACTATAAACAGCCTGAAAACCTAACAACACGTGCAGCCAATCTGCACGTGCAAACAGCGACATCGGGCCATATAACACCGGCAGTAGGCGACCCAAAACCATCCTGAGGAGAGCGAGCGCTCGAAACAGACCTGTTGATTTTAAAACTTCCTTTTACCATCCTATTTTTAATAGATGCTGCTCCCCAAGGGGTTGAGCACTTTAAGAATTTTATTAGGCATTTAAGTGGTATATTTGATATATATATATATATATATATATATATATATATATATATATATATATATATAATAAAACAAAGCTTGCTCTTATGTCTCAGATTGTATATATATATATATATATATATATATATATATATATATATATATATATATATATATCTGCGCGTGTGTGTGTGTGTGTGTGTGTGTGTGTGTGTGTGTGTGTGTGTGTGTGTGTGATGTAGACATAGATTTTTGTCTTTACTTTTGGATCCCTATGTATGTTTCTTTTTCATTTTCTGATGTCACAGTAGCTTGGTATACAATGTTGTTGTAGAGGCATTTATTGTTTAGTGGACATTGTTCTTTATTAGTGCAATTGCAAGATTTCTTTTCTTCACCTTCTTTGCTGCATTGCTTTTCACTTTGTTGAATGAATCAATTATAATTTTAAGGTTGGGCATACATGAATATGATAGTTTGATGATGTGTTTTTGGTGAATATTTTGGACAGTTTGCGTTCTCTTGGGAATGATGCTGTCGGAATTTTGAAAAATTCTTTCCCTACCTTTGTTTTCACTCTACCGTCATATGGGGGGTTGCACCATATGATTTTTTCTTTTCCTGTTTGTTTTTTTTTTTTTTGTTTGTTTGTTTGTTTTTTGTTTGTTTTTTGTTTTTGTTTTTTTTTGTTTTTGTTCATGTTAATATCTGGACTGTATTGTAGTTTGTAGCTGTAACCACTTTTTTGTAATGCTTCTTGGTATTCTGCTGCTGTGTTGTTGAATACTCTTTCATTGTAATCTCTTGTTTATACCATTAGGTATGGTTTTTAGTATAGATGGTGGGTGGTTGTTGATGTTTACATAGATGGGTGTGTCATTGGGTTTATTGTATGGTTTATATTTATGGTTATTGAGGTCAAGCAATATGTCTAGGTAGTTTGCTACCTTTTTGTTTGCTTCAACGGTGATTTTTAAGTTTTGGTTTTGGAAGATTTTGCATAGTTCTTTATTCTTGTTTTCGATGGTTCTTGGATTGTTGTTTAGCGCGGCAAGGCCGTCGTCTCTGTATAATGCAAATTGCTTTCCGAGTTGCTTTTGGATGTTGAATAGCATGAACAGTCCGACCAGTTCGCATGTTTCGGCACCGTCATACGATCCCATGGTCATATCAAATGTAGTGTTTTTAATTTATTATTATTATTTTATTTATTTATTATTTTATTATTTATTTATTTATTTTTATTTTTATTTTTAAATCCATGTTTCATTTCTGCTGTATAATAAGGTTTTCGTGGTGTGTAGAATGATTTCCATTTCTGACCCTGTTATATTTGTGTGTTTATTAGCAAACATCAGAGCTTTAGTATATAGTTCTTTATCTATGGATGGGTAGAGGTGTACTGTCAAATATGATAAATACTGTATTCTTCTGTTTGTTAAATGTATTGAACCATTGGGTGACTTAATATGAATTCTTCCAGAGGTTGTATTCGGTGTTTGCGTTTACATTTTTCATGACTTTTTCTAGACTTTTCTTACTTATTTTACCTAGTTCTGATTTAGATGGGTTTATTAGTCTACATGTTGGGTTGTTGTGGAATTAGGTTTATGGTCTTTAAAGGTTATGAAAGCTTCTTTTGTTGCTGTTGTTTCCACCCTGTCACTGAAATCCATGCGATGTACGAGTTCCTTCTCTTTTTCTCGGATGTTATTGTGTATAGTAGTTATCAGCTTTTTTGTAGTTTTTCTAGATGTTTTCGTCAAGGAGTTGCGAGTACTCATTTAGTTCCATTTTGTAGTAATTGCTGGTTTTTGTCGGCCTTCACGAATTTTTTTTTTTTTTTAATCGTTTTGTATTTGTTTTATTTTGTTTCTTAATGATGTTTGGAAATCATTGTTGTTTGATTTTTTTAATTCAATATTGGTTATCATTCTTTTCATGTTTTTCCTCGAAAGGTTTCATTTCATCAATGGCCGGTGGAGATCGCCACGATTTGAAGCCATATGTATTTTTCCCCTCCGCTTTTGCATTCGGGTTCAAAAAGAAAAAATGCTTTCCGCCTCATGTTTCGTACAAATTTTTCAGTTTGCTCTATTAATTTTTTTTAGTAGAGTTGTGGATTAGAGAACGGTATGTTTTTTTGTAGACTGTCTAAAATTAACTTCCTCCATTTTAAATTCATAGGCCACAGTGCTCAACATGAGAAACTATTATCAAAAATACTGCTAAAAAGCCTAATAAGATCCAAAGATGCTCAACCCCTTGCGGAGCAACATCTGTTTAAAATAAGGTAGTAAAAGGAAGGGCATCACCATACAATAACATTTCAAAAAGATGCAACCTATGCTAAACAGAAAAAAAATGGTTTATACTATGTAAACCACATCTAACAACTCTAAACACCAAAATAGAAATAATAAACAACTGAAGGCACAAATGGAAATCGTTGTTAGCAAAACACCCTGAACCACAAACAACTTGAGAACCGAGCTACATGCGCAGCCAACCCGCACGTGCAAACACCAGTAAACACACTTTCGAATTGTAAACAAAATTGAAGTACACATGCAGCCAATCCGCACATCAGGCTATATAACACCGGCAGTGAGTGACACTAAACCATCCTGAAGAGAGCAAGCGCTCGGAACAGTGCTGTAGATTTTAAAACTTCCTTTTAATACCTTATTTTAAACAGATGCTGTTCCCCCAAAGGGTTGAGCACCTTTGAATTTTTATTAGGCGTTTTAGCAGTATTTTTTTTTATTTTGTTTACATACATACATACATACATACATACATATATATATATATATATATATATATATATATATATATATATATATATATATATATTTATTTATTTATCGGGGGGGGGGGGGGGGGGGGGGGGGGGGGGATTCAGAGTCAGATATTTTGTCCATAACACCATGACATTGTTTCCTTATCTATTGAAGGCTAGGTTTGTTGTTTTTATTATACTTTTTTTTTCTGTGACAGCCAGCCGTGATATTAACAGTTGTACTACTTTCTCTTCTACTCTTTCTTGTCGTCGCTGCAGGACCAAAGTCAACAGGTAGAGGACTGCGTCAAAAGCAGGGCAGAATGGTATCACAAACACAATCATTGCGTCACGGACCTTGTTCAAAGAAGGAATACCATTTGTAGTCATGATCATAACATAGCCAAGACAAACCCAGCTGACACAGTCAACCATTGCCAGTTTCTGCATTACATGGGCTGAGAAGTACAGACCGCATTGTGCGATCAAGTTGTATTCTGAATTTAAGGGTTCTTCGGTGGATGATAATTTGGCCAACCATTATTGGTAAGCTGATGATAGAATTTACAACCACAATAACAGTGAACCATTGGAATGCCCGTCTAGAATCATATCTGTCAAATAGCGCCATGCGGCAGAGTCCAGACTGCCCCTGAAGTCCCCAGTGTGACAAACCAGGAAGAAACGGGACTGATGACAGCAACGATCCCACACACCACACCGCCACACAGCTTGATGTCAGTGACACCTTGGTCAGTGTCTGTACGCCTTTACTAATGCAAATGACAATGACGTGATCCACAGTGATGAACAACAGTGTCAAAAGCGACGTCTCACACGACAGGTAAAAGAGAAATCCGGCCATCTTACAAGGTACGCTGTTGGTCCAGATGTTTCGGTATTGAGCATAACGAATATGTATTACTTCATTCGCTCCAGCAATAATGCTGAGATGATATCCTGTACATGCCTTTGCAATCATCAAATTTGCATTCATTATCAGAGAGCTTTTCCATTCTTTCCCATTTACTAATACACTTACCAAGCAAAGCGTATTCCCCAAAATGGCACACACACTGGTCGTCCAGAAGAAAAATCCTGTACAGTTCAACTGGTATTAGCTTTGTGCACGAAGGAAGTATAGTATAGGGAGCTAAACACTTTATTTTACCCATCTGCTTTGGAAACATGTTTTCACAGCAAAACAAATGATTCGATGAGAGAACGTTTTCTAAATGGTCACACTTTAAAAACAAATCCAGAGGGAAATCCTCTATTGGGTTAAATCTGGCATCAACTTCAGTAAGACGTGGCATGTTTTTAAAACCGTAAGACCCAATCACTATAATGGCACAGAACGAGATATTGATATATTTGATAACAGGCAGGTATGCAGATAATTCATTCTGTAGTGTGTGAAAGAGTTGTGATCGATGCGTCTAACCTCAGGAGTGAGTAATGAACACGTTTTGTGAATGTGTTTACAGTGTTTGACCTGAGGGGATTTACAGGATTTCTTGCTAATAGTAAAACTCTTAGATTTGACAGCTGTAGAAAAATATCCAGGTTAAGGGATTCCAAAAGGTTGTTGGTGAGATCGATAAACTGTAAGTTATGGAGCTTCATAGCTGAAAAGTTAGATACAGAAGAAAGAGACAAATTCAGATAGAAAAGATACAAATTTGCCGAAAAATCACTCGGTGACATTCCAGATGCTGTAGCATCAACATATCTGAGCTGTGAGAACACATATGCAGGAAACGTGTTTTTGCACACGAATGAATGCCCTTGACAGAAACAACCTTCAGGGCAAGTCATGTTACACAGGAGTTCATCATCCCACTGAGGGCACTGACTCCATCCATCACACAGATGATCTCCATGCACACACACATTGTGGAAGTCCGACATTGGTACTGATGCAAACATTTCACGTTGTTACAGTCTTGTTCAACCTCTCCATAAACACAGTCAGAAAATCCATTGCATCTAGTATACAATGGGAGGCAGTATAACCATTCAGTTGAACAACGATAATGGGTGTCAGGACAAGGCTCTTCTGCCTTCATCTCCTGAAGAGTAAAATAGCCAGTACCGTCCAGGTTAATGTGGAACTGCTGCTTGTCTTCAACAACTATGGCCTGAGTGCAGTCTCTACACCTCTTTGGTCTTGTTAGCTCGCAGTTAGCTTCATCAGAGTCATCTATGCAATCAGAGTACTCATTACAATGTTGGCTTTGCAATATGCATTGACCATTACGACAGAGAAAGCCATAGCATGCTGGATGTTCACACATAGACTCATCACTATTGTCTGGACAGTCTTGTCTGAAATCGCAGACTAATGTGTAGTGCAAGAACGTGGACTCATTACAACTAAATAGGTCATGCGCACGTTTCATGCGTCTTGTCAATGACACAGACACGTTTTTCCACTCATCATTTCGATTGCCAGAGGCAAAGGACTCGGTGTTCTTGGCAAAGGACTCGGTGTCCTTGGCAGAGGACTCGGTGTAGTTGGCATTCCCACAGATGCCAGCAAGATTGACATTCATGAATGTGTGGGTCACGTGACTACCTGCACAGAGCAGTAAGTTTTGTTCGGTGTTTGTAAAAAAATGACAACGCTGTCTCTGAATACGTGGGCACAACTTAAGAGGAAGCCAGACATAGGGCTGCAATTCCTTTTCACATAGTGCTGCTCTGTATAGTGTTGTTTTACTGAAACCTTCAATGATGCCAACATAACTCCAAAGCCCATGCCTAGACATCCTCGACGGCCTGTACAGAATATTGCTCATATTGCTAAAGTGATTCAGGTTGTAGATTAGGGTTCTATCAACCCAGTGGCTGCACTTACTGTACATAAACGGTACCAAGTTCCAACCTGAAAAGTAACCAGTTACAAGGATGAATCCATCATAGTGTCTGGTTAGCAGCAGGGCATCTTTTAGTTCTTTCTTTGTTTTTAATGAAGCCAATTGTTGGTCCATCTTCTGACACTGATAAACCAATCAGCCCCGTTTGCAAAGATTTATCCAACAAAGTTATTTTGAAGCATTTGTTAGTTGAAGCCACCATGCCCTGGCAGCCAGGACTGCTGAAGGGGCATTGCCCTGTTTCATCACGCCCATCTTTACACTCTCTCTTCTGATTGCAATGCAGAAAATGTGTGAAAATCTGGCGTAATGATTAACAGAACAGTTGAACAATTTATTTGTCAGAACATGTGGACGATACTTTTCAGATAAAGCTAAAAAACTAATGTTCAGATGATGTGTACTCTGACAACTAGTGACGTCAATTGTAATAGATGAGGTGATAAATGCAACCGCTGATGTGGAACGCTGGGGGCACAAATATTCATTATGGTCTCGTGAAGCATTGTGCATCCTGTGAGTCATCTTCAGACATCGTTCTCCAGAACACAGGCCTGGCGATCTTGATCGTTGAACACTCATCATGATGACACACTTACATTCCATTTTCATATCATGTCTGAAATGCACTACGTTAGGCACCAAGGGAACCATGAAATATCCGGAATATTTTGTTGTATATTCTATGATTAAATGTTGGCCTTTCGTTGCTTGAATATCAACGGCTACCTCTGGATTATCCAAGTTTTCTATCCACATTGAATTCTTGTCCGAGTAAGTGTAAAATTCTTCTATACTATGCAAAGTGCATTCCACTCTTATACCTACTTTCGAATATATTCTCATTTTCCAGTTCGTGACGCAACACAAATATGCCAACCGTCGAAGATGAGCTCGTACAAACATACCCAGCGCCACCTTCATGTGCATGCTACAGAATATGCTGGAACCACCACACAGCCCGTACACCACTCCTTGGTTTGCTGAAAGCTGGGATGTCTGATAGCTACACTCAGACCTATTTAGCTGGAGAAATGTACGTTCGGTGTTGTTTTGTTTCAGGAAATATTCTATCCCTGGACAAGCATCCACGATATTGAGTGGTCCAGTTGGTTTTTTTATTGGTGTTCCCATCTACAACAGCAGGAGACATAAACATTCACAAAATAGACCATTCAAACCAGACATGAGACCTCGAATATATTATATGTGTTTGTGAATTATTTTGTTCTGCATTTAAATACAGATCACACACACACACACACACACACACACACACACACCACACACACACACACACACACACACACACACACATACACACACACACACACACACACACACACACACACACACACACACACACACACACACACACATATATATATATATATATATATATATATACACACACACACACACACACACACACACACACACACACACACACACACACACACACACGCACACACACACACACACTGTTTTCACGCATGCATGCACTCACCCACGGACACACACACACACACACACACACACACACACACACACACACACACACACACACACACACACACTCGCGTGTACCCCCCCCCCCCCCCCCACACACACACACACACACACGCATACACACACAGAGGTGATTTGATATCGTAAGCAGGATTCGTTTACAGTTATGGGCCTGTAGTGATGTCATGGTGGGAACTAGAGTGTCCCTTCTAGTTTGATATTTACTGTTTTCTCTCCCCTGTCTCATTTACGATTTTCTCTCGAGGAACAGTCAGACAAAGCTGTCACAGACAAGACCATTCGCTTCCAGTCAGTTCCTCGAGATCAACAAACTCTCTCGTTTTTTTTTTTGTTTTTTTTTCTTCATTATGTTTTGTTCTTTAACATGATTGTAATCATGTATTTTAAGTTCGTTATTTGTCACTTTCATTGCGAACGTGTAGGTATGTCAGTGTGCCATACTCGTACTCGTACTCAGACAGAAGTAATGTCACTTTACATGGGAATTAAAGCAATGGTTGCTTACTGTTACAATGACACAAATCTCTATGTAGAAGCACCGGATTAAATTAATTCAGAGCAAACGAACACTAACGTTGAATTTGCTGATTTAATTTCTCTTTCACACTTCCTACATGAACACACGCAAATTAATAGTTCGGACAAAAACATAATCACAAAGAAGCAGCAGAAGCAGAAGAAGAAGAAGAAGAAGAAGAAGAACAACAACAACAACAACAACAACAGCAGCAACAACAACATTAATAACAAGAACAACAAGAACAAGAAACAAGAACGACAAGAACAACAAAGACAAAAACAGCAACAAAGTCCCAGCTTTCAATCCTCCAACCCCAAGTCCAGACACAACAAAAAAAAGCCCGCTTTTAACGTATAATGAATACAGGTGACTTTATTTGAGCCGAACTGAAAGATGAGCAAATCGAACACGGACATGGCAGTGTGTACTACAAAGAAATGCTGGCTCTTTCAAAACAAAAAAGTAATGTCCATGTGACAACTTTCTGATTAACATACTCTAATTTAGAAGTTGCCTAAAAAGTAGATTTCAAAACTTAGGTTCATAATCTTGATCAAACGTCCATAATCACTGTTAATAAATATTCATATTTACACACATTTCCTCAGCATATCTAACTCTTTTTAGCGGCTCTTTTGTGCAGAACAGCGTGTCATGTGCCACAGAGAAAATGAAATATAACTTTCCCTCTTTTGTGCACTTATACCCGGCAGACCTGCTCTGCAGATACTTGATATGTTTAAGGCACTTCAACTGGAGTGATTAAAAACACACATTTTTAAGGGTACTTAAGGGTATTTTGAATAAAAAGAGACTGCCCGTCACTTAAATAGCGGACACAACTAACACCTAAGGAGAGAGAGAGAGAGAGAGAGAGAGAGAGAGAGAGAGAGAGAGAGAGAGAGAGAGAGAGAGAGAGAAGAGAGGAGAGAGAAGAGCTACGAGGAGAAGAACAGCATGAGAAAAGTACGACACAGATAGAGAGTTGAACTCTCAACTATTTGTAGGCTTCTACATCATTAATCCAAGAGGTGAACACCCTATACGTTGGACGTCTTACTTTGAATGAGCCCCTCACAACCCTTGAAATGCTTCAGGAGCTAAGAGCGTTGGGCTGTCCGTAGAAATAAGAGTGGGGGTCATGCGGACCTCTCCCATGGGTAAAATGTTTGCTGACGAGACACAGTTTGATTTGGATTAATTTGAAATTCGATGGGTTGATTGTCCTCACGGAAAGAAAATATATGGTTTCTTGTGTAATTGAATGGCTGGCCTCTTGGAAAGCATATGAACTTATTGTAATTGAAAGATTGTCCACGGGGGCCGGGAATAGCTCAGTTGGTAGAGCGCCGGACTCGTGATCCTGGGGTTGCGGGTTCGAATTTCGGTACAGGGGGATTTTTCCTTCGGAGTTAACATTGGTTCGGACTCCATTCCCCATACAGTCCTTCGAATGAGACTATAAACCGAGGTTCCGTGTGTGGGACACACGCATAACATCTTGCACACACGTAAAATCCCATCACCAACTTTCGGAAGAGCAGGCCAGTTTGGCCGTTGGTATGGATGACACGTTACACATAGCATGCACCTTCCCGAAAGATGGAGTATGGCTGCCTTAAAGGCGGGATAAAAAACGGTCATACACACAAAACTCCACTGTCTGTCTATACAGGCAGTGTCCGCAGGAGCATCAGCCTGCGTACGCAGAAAGAAAGAAAGAAAGAAAGATTGTCCTCTCAGAAAGGATGTATCATTTTGGTAATTTAATAGAAAGGTTTTTTCCCCTTGGGAAAAGGTAATGAAAATAAGAACATAGAATGGACTGTTGTTGATGTGAGGCAAAAACTGGTCGTCGTTATGACCTGAAAAGATGTGTGTAATATGTCCGAATGGACGGAGGTCAGTGTGACATAGAGATTTTACGGTAAGAACAGTGCTACCACATTGTATGAAAGGAAGAAAACATTATTGTTGTAACGTGTGATTGAATAACATACTGTAAAGAGAGAAAAAAAAGGAACTGATGACAAGATGCAAAGCATATAAACGTACTCCCACCTTGAATACATGTGAGATATTCATAAAGAGGAAAAACCGTTTGGGGCCGTTTAAGCCGTTAGTAATGGCTATCTTGTAAACATCGGCCATCATCTGTGACCCATAATGAATATACCTACAAATATTCATATGTGTGTGTGTGTGTGTGTGTGTGTGTGTGTGTGTGTGTGTGTCTGTGTGTGCGCGCGCGCGCGCGCGCGCGCACGCACGCGTGCGTGCGTGCGTGCTTGCCGGCGTACGTGTGTGTGTGTGTGTGTGTGTGTGTGTGTGTGTGTGTGTGTGTGTGCGTGTGTGTGTGTGAGTGTGTGTGTGTGTGTGTGTGTGTGTGGTGTGTGTGTGTGTGTGTGTGTGTGTGTGTGCGTAAGTACGTGATGAGAAGTGAAATCAGCTTAAGTACGTGCATGCGTGCGCGCATGTGTGCGTGCATGTGTATGTGCTTGCGTGCGTGCGCACGCGGGCGCGCGCGCGCGCGCGCGCGCGTGTGTGTGTGTGTGTGTGTGTGTGTGTGTGTGTGTGTGTGTGTGTGTGCGTGTGTGTGTTGTGTGTGTGTGTGTGTGTGTGTGTGTGTGTGTGCGTGACCCAGAGATGTGTTGCGTGACCCAGAGAGAGAGAGAGAGAGAGAGAGAGAGAGAGAGAGACTGACTCCGTAACTCATAAATCACTGAAATGAAAAACGGGATGCTCCTAAATTAGCAAAGAGAGAGAGGAGAGAGGAGAGAGGAGGAGGAGAGAGAGAGAGAGAGAGAAGAGAGAGAGAGGGAGGAGGTAGGAGAGAGGAGACCGAGAGGAGAGGGGAGAGAGGAGAGGGAGGAGAGAGAGAGAGAGAGAGAGAGGGAGAGGAGAGAGGGAGAGAGGGGAGAGGAGTGAGGAGGAGAGAGAGAGCCGAGAGAGACCGTGTAGAGAGCGAGAGAAGAGGGCGAGAGAAGAGGAGAGGGGAGAGAGAGAGAGAGAGGAGAGGAGACGAGAGAGAGAGATGAGAGGGAGGAGAGGAGGGAGGAGGAGAGGAGGAGGAGGGGAGAGAGGGAGGAGGAGAGAGAGGGGGGGAGAGAGGGGAGTGGAGAGGAGAGAGGGAGAGAGGAGAGAGAGGGAGGGAGAGGAGGGCGGGAGGAGAGAGGAGAGGAGAGATAGACTGAGAATGGAAGTGAGCGAGGAGAGAGAGCGATAAAATCGAGAGAGGAGAAAGAGGAGAGGATGGAGAGAGAGGGTGAAGCGGAGGAGCGAGAGGGAGAGGGAGAGAGGACAGAGAGGAGAAGAGCGAGAGAGGGGAGCGAGGGAGGGAGAGAGAGAGGAGGAGAGAGACGGGGAGAGGAGAGGAGGAGAGGAGGAGAGAGAGAGAGGGGAGGAGGAGGAGGGAGAGAGAGAGGAGGGAGGAGAGCTAGGAGAGGGTGGGAGAGAGAGAGGGAGAGGAGAGGGAGGAGGAGAGAGGATGAGAGAGAGAGAGAGGAGGAGAGAGGAGAGGAGGAGAGAGAGGAGAGGGAGAGGAGGAGGAGAAAGAGAGGAGAGAGAGATGAGAGAGAGAGCGAGAGGAGAGAGGGAGAGACAGGAGAGAGAGAGGAGAGAGAGGGAGAGGATTGGAGAGGAGAGGGAGAGGAGGAGAAGGGGAGGGGGAAGGAGGGAGAGAGGGAGCGGAGAGGGGGGAGGAGGGGAGAGAGAGGAGGGAGGAGGGCGAGGAGAGGGGAGGAGGGGAGGAGAGGAGAGAGGAGGGAGAGAGAGGGAGGGGAGAGAGGGGAGGGGGGAGGGGAGGGAGAGAGAGAGGGGGAGAGGGAGGAGGAGGGGGGAGAGGAGGGTGAGGGAGGAGAGGAGGAGGGAGGAGAGAAGAGGAGGGAGAGAGAGAGAGAGAGGAGGAGGTGAGAGAGGCGAGACCAGGGAGAGACGAGGAGGGGAGGAGGAGGAGGAGAGAGAGGGGAGCTAGGGAGAGACAGCTGCAGAGGAGCGAGAGGGAGAGACGGGGAGGGGAGGTGGGGGAGAGGCAGAGGAGGAGAGGGGGGAGGGGGGGGGGGGGCAGGAGGGGGGGGGGGGGGACTTGGGGGGGAGAGGTTGAAGGGGGGGGGCGGGGGTGGGGTTTTGGGGGGGCTGTTGTAACTGATAAAATCACTGAAAGGAAACAGAATGTCGTTAAATCGGGGTAAAAAAAAATCTCTATGAGATAGTTGGGAAATTGAATCTGTGAGTTTACAAACGGGTCCATTTTCAGTCAGAGGAGAGAGAGAGAGAGAGAGAGGAGAGACGAGAGAGGAGAGGGAGGCTGAGTGGAGAGAAGAGAGAGAGAGCACGTGTCGAATGGTATGACATTAAGGGTAGCCTATATAACGTATACGTTTGAAGTTTCAGTGGCTTCCGCGTGGAGTAGGTCAAGTTCCATGCAGTCCTTTAGACTGGCGCCTGAAAGCTTAGGGAATACAGGATCGTGCTGCTGATCGAGCATTACCGATTCAGCATTCAAACACAATATGCAAACATCGCTGTGTAGCTTAATAAAAAAAAAAAATGGATCTTCAAATGCTTAAATCACTGTGCTGCAGGTTGTAGTATGGTGGCGCAGTATCAGTTTTGTTGTGAAAGTATGTATGATACCCAATTACTGTGCACGATAATGGTGTTTCCCGTAAACTGGATTCTTGTTCAAACCGTCATATTTTATAATGGCTGAGGTACACTGAACCATGTAATGAAAATTTATTCATTGTTTGCTGTCCATTTGGCCCATATGAACAAGAACACTGATATGCATGTTTATTAGCTTGCTGTAGGTAAGTGTGAAAACGTTTTACTGAGAAACAAACAAAGTATATTTTTTTTTGTTAAAATCATATGCTTCACAGGTGAATGTCTACATTACGAATCACCTGTACACATATACTATTTGAAGGATTCAGCTATGTACACTGCAACTAAAAACTTAACAATTTGTTTGACACAACTTTCTACCTAATAACTCTATCTTAAAAAGGCCTGACGGAAATAAAGATAATAGCACAAGGGTGTGGGTTTTGTTGTTGTTGCGAAGTGTGAAGTATTTAGGACAAGTTAATATGAAATGACATACAATCTGCAACACACTGTCTATTACACTGTTAACAATACGGATCAATGATTGTTGTTGTGTGTCGTTGTTGTTGTTGTTGTTGATGATGTTGTTGTTGTTGCTGTTGTGTTGTTGTTGTTGTTTTAGTTGAGTTGAGTGACATACACTATCAGAGGTAACCAATCACATTTGAACAGACGCAAAGCACGACAACGTTCGCGAGCACTCAACCTACACAAAGAACTTGCCATTTCAATCTTTGAATGATAACAGGCATTTTTCAGGTGTATATATACACTTGACACTTTGACACTTTGACATTTTATTGTCATTACCAAAAGGTCTTATGACAAGGGGGGTAACAGGGTAATAACACATTCCTCTTTTCATTGCAAACAATGTAACCCATTTATTCGCAATGATCAATCAAAAATCAAGCAAAACAGCAAAACATAAAGAAAAAATAGAAAAGAGATAAACACGAGAACTCCTTTCTCATTACAACAACAAGAACAACAAACGTATATACAAAAAGGGAAAATGTAATGTAATAGATTAATTCGACCATTCACTCAGACACTCGATGACTATATTACTGAAACTCCTCCACCTGTTTAAATTGATATTTTCCGGGATTAGGTACTGTTTTCAATTCACTATTATTGTAAATGCTTCTGTCTGATCTTCATTGCTTCTGCAATGAATCTAGCAACTGATTTTATCACACTATCGTCATCAGATGATAACAAAGAAGCAACATCTTGCCTTTCAAAAACATCTTATATGCAATACATTGAAATAAAAAGTGTTTTTTCGTTGTCAGTGGTGAATCCACATAAAGGGCATGGTAATTCTGGTGGATGTTCCAGACTCGAACCATCTTTTTATTCGCATTGAAACCTAAAGTGCGTAACCTAAATCTTGCGTAATTAATCTATGCCATTTATCAGTGATAACATGAAGAAAAAGAAGAAACTTTCTGTATGGAATATATTCTTAAAAAAGAAGAACCAACGATACTTTTCTTTGCTTTCCATATTTGAATGCCAATTCTGTTTAAAAGAGCAGATGAGCCTATCCTTAAATTCTGTAATAAACTGCTGTTCGTTACCTACTCCTTGGGTCATCTACACTATGCCAAAAAACGCTGTTCTGATAACACTTTCTTTACATTATTAGCCCAGTTATTTCTGCCTTTTTCCATTTGTAAAAGCATCATGTCATAAGCCTGTCTGCACAAACGTGACTGTGGAAGCTTCAATATTTTCAGCCAATACCTAACACATTTCACAAAAAGATCTGATGTAAAGAGGGTACCTGCCCATCTCTCCGTACAAAAGAGTGTTCGATGAATGTATTGGCACCTGAAGAAAAACGCTTCATAGCATAGCTGTGTACTTTTTCAATCTGTGGATTTTCTTCTAACCCCCAAATTTTCAGCTCCATATGTAAGTAAAGGTTCTATCTGTGCATCAAAGATTTTCCAAAATATACCGCAATCAATACAATTCAGCTTTCTTAAGGATCTCAGAATTTCAGAATTTCAATCCCGCCTTTTTTTTACCCTTCTTTAAAGATTCTTCCCATGCGTAACTGAACGTCAATTTTTGTTGAAAATATCATTCCTAAATACTTGTATGAATTGACTACTTGAACATTTGTATTTCCATAAAAACCATCTTTTGTTAGAAGATAGATGTCCCCCCTTTCTGAAGACTACAATGTTTGTCTTATCTAAGTTAATTGTTAAACATAAGCGATCTGCTTCTTCTTTTAATACATTTATTGGTTTTGTAAACCTACAACTGTTCCAGATAAAAGAATAACATCGTCAGCAAACAGTAACAAAAATATCTCTACTGATCCGGATTATTAACTGAATACTATGTCTACCTTTATTAGATAACTCCATTGCCAGTTCATTAATGAAAAAAAGAAAACAACTGCGGACTCAACAGACATCCTTGTTTTACTCCATTCGGACAATCGAAATAATCTGAATACTCACACTTCACACGTACACATGCAAGCACCGAGTTGTAGATACTTCTAATGCTCTGTACAGTTTACCATTCACACCACTTTTACGAAGTACATTCCACAGCACATTGCGATTTACAGAATCAAACGCTTTCCTGAAATCTACAAATGCGACATAAAGCTTCGTATTGCATAATAAATATTTCTGTACCAGTGAGTATAGATATGTAAATATATGGTCTGTGGTACTGTAAACTGGTTCTAAAAACCTGCTTGTTCCTCAATAATCTTTTCCTCATTTTCTGCCCATTTTGTTTTGTTAATCTTTTGTTTAGTATGTGAGTGTAGACTTTACTTAAAATGCTGGTAAGTGCTACTCCACGATAGATGTCCGGATTATTAGTGTCCTCCTTTTTTATAGATTTGGTATGATAATCGATTTTGCCCATTCTAAAGGAAAAAATACCATTTTCAAATAGTTGAGTAAATAAACGAACAAGAAAATCAATTACAGCTGAGTTTGCATGCTTCAGCATTTCTGCTATGATTTTGTCTGGTCCAGCGCTCTTTCCTGATTTTTAAAACGATTGATACCAGCAGCAACGACTTCTTCTCTAGATATAGGATTGATAATAATGGTTCCATTTCATCATCTTCCTGCCTGCCAAATTTGTATCTTTCTTCAGCGCATTATTATCAAAACTATGAAAAAAGCCCCCAAAAATGATCATGCCAATTTGTACTGATATCTCGTTATAAACAAAACGTTTTTTTATTGACAGATCTTATCAATGTCCAAAAATGTCTTCGAATCATCAACAGAATCTCTTAGTTTCTTTAATCTGCTTTCTTCAAAACTCTTGTTCCTTAATTTTCCTTAGTGTAGCATACTCTTTTCGAGCCAAAGCATATTCTTCTCTTTTCTTGTTTTTTTTTTTCCTTAACTATTCTGCATCTCTGAAATCTTTTCAGTAATCTTTTAACTTCCTGTTTCTTTCGTTTACAGTCAATATCAAAAACAATCATTATAATTTCTGACACCTTTACCAATAACTCGAACCATACACGCAACAGCTCCACACAAAGCACTAACAAATGTATCAAGACTCTCATTCACATCAATATGTAATAATTGGCAGGCTTTCTGCAAACTCTCTCGAAATTCATTACATTCTAGTTCATTTTTGTATATAATTGCCTTTTTCATCTGACCATATAACTTTTTCTTCACCTTGCAGTGGTAAATGCTTATCCTCTAAATTACAGCACTTACCTCTCCATATAACTTCAACTGGTAAGTGCCATGAATAAATAGAGTCACCAACTCGCAAATCAAAGTTTGATAACAAATCACTGTGGACAATGAAATAATCAATCACGCTGCAACCATTGGGAGACACAAAAGTATACTCGCCCTCGATATCACCATTACAAAAACCATTTCAAAATGCTCAAATCAAAACATGAAACAAAAGTTCAACAATGTTTTGCCAAAATTATTGATAGCTGAATCTTTAGAACGACGTACACAACTTTCATCATCTATACCAACATCCTCTATACTGCTAGCATAGTTTGTCATCGTTTCATTTACAACTTGCTCGTGACCTGTTCTGGCATTTAAGTCCCCTACAACCATAAAATAAAGTGTATCCATGTCTTTTTTTCAAAATGCTGCAATAGTATCTCTTCCAATAGTAAAAACACCATCTTTTATCAATTATCATTGTATGTAGGGCCCCTTCCGGGACAACATAGCAAGCAACTAGTATAACATCTCTGTCAATACCAAATACATGTTTATCTATTTTACACAGCCACAGCGTTTGTCACAGTCAAGTTTTATTTTTTCTTTCACACTTTTCTGTAAAGTCTTTTCTTACCAACAACAATACCCCTCCTGAATTCCTCCCATGAAAAGATATTTTTCTAGCTGGTACGTGAAACTTTAAATAATCAGAAAATACATTATTATAATCAAACGATGAGTCGAGGAAAAGTTTCTGTGAGGGTAACAAAGTCAAATTTATTTACATAATTCAGAACAAAGAAAGGTCATGCAGTTTGCCATACAAGTTTTCAACATTATAATTTAAAAAATGTCCACTGAGATGAATGGTCGGGCCTGTCCTATGGCTTTCTCGCGGCGGCGCCCGATCGCAGGCTCCTGTCGCTCACAACCATCGCCTGTCCCCCCGCCACGACCCAGAGCTGTAGACCTGCTTGGCCGGTTTCCCATGTAGGTTTGCAAGCATGCCTGCCCGCCCCCGCCCCGATGCGTGCCCCTCCACGTGACGCACGTGCGTCAGTGCCACGGCGTCCTCCGGTGACACAACTCGGGGAATTCCTGCTGGTTGTCTCCGACCCGTGTCGCCTGCTCCCTGTGTAGCTGCGAGAGACGTGTCCTCCACTCTCGTCACCATCGTCACGCTGCTGTTGACTCTGTGTGGTGTGGGCGGCCAGGGTGTCATGAACAGGAGGAGGGGAAGAACCACACACTGCCAAATGTGCTTCTTTCCTTGACTCGGGGAGTCGCCGTGGGTGACTAGAGTCAACACATCGATAGGTTGGGACTGACGCACCTTCGTCATTCACAGCAGTGATGTTCTGAAATGTGTCTTGTCAGCCTTTGATTTCGCACCCTATCACAGCACTGTGTGTCATCTCCACTACTTCCTACCACCTCGGCATATGTTCGAGGATCCGGGAGTTGAGGGCCCAATGACCAACTGACCTTTCTTCTTAAAAGAAATGCTCTTTTCCCTCCCTTCTCGCTGTGGCCTGTGCAAATATTGAGCCTGCGCTTTAATGAGATCATTAGCCACTCTCACCCCCTTTTCCTGCAGTTGTTGCCTAGTGTTCCTGTTAGTAATCACCGACATCTTGTCTCTCCATCTTCTAAATTTCACAAATCATGGGCCTAGGCTGACCTTCACGTGCATAGCCTATTCGGTGAGCTCTTTCAATATCCTCCTCTGTCCAAACGCCTCTGATCATTGGTACTGTTAAGAACCTCCACCACTGCACGGGCACATGTTTTCGAACGTCTCGCTTGGCTGCTTTTGGGAAATCCCGAAGAAGCGAAGATTATCTCTGCGAGAGAAGTCTTCTAGTCTGTCCGGTGTCTATTTTTAGTTTCTCAACCTCTTCCTTGATTTCCTTAAGTGCTTCAGTCAACTGGCGCGTCTCTTCTTTTCTGCCATCAGACTCAACAAACAGGTGCTGTATGTCTGTCGTAATATCAGTCACGGTCTCTGTCAAGTGCCTGTGATCCATTTCAAGTCTGTCACATCTTCTGTTTATTTCTTCACATTGTTGTTTTACTTGACATAATTCCTCCTTAATCTCACCAAGATCATTCCTGAGCAATGTTGTTTGTTGGTGAAACTGCTGTTGAATGGTCTGCATCAGTCTGTCAATCAAGTCTTGCTGTCCTGCCACAGCATTCGTCACCGTATCTTCTTCTTCGGAGTGTGTGTGTACCTGTCCGTCAGGGGTTGGGGCCAGGGTTGGTCTCCACGTCGCCACTGAGGAGCAGCTTTCTCAGCAAGAACACACGGCGTGTGCAGCAGAAAAGGCAAGGACAAAGCACTTGCACGTGCGTGTCCAACTGACACACACAGGTGTTGTCACACATCACATCTACAGCACATGACACAGTTCCTCTTGCGTTTATTGTTTCTTTGAACAGTTCATTTTCTGTTGAAAGCACTTCGTACATGTTTCTACAAAAACTGTCAATCAGAGCAATGATAACACAGCACAGTATATATGTAATAAGGACATCGGCCGAGGTTACCTGCCGTTTCACTGTTTGAGTCCTCGTTCATCTGTCCAAAAACATCAACATTATTACGGATGGCCTTTGACCTATTGTTCAGTCTGCCACAAAAGAGCCGATAGCGGCCCTCCACGTCAACAAGTCTACCATTGTCACACACAAATTAACGACACTGTCCACTTACTGAATAGTTGTAATGTATAACATCTTGAAAACAATTCAAAACAACACCATACAAAGCAATATTTCTTGCCATCGGTAAACACAAGCTGCTGACGGCCGCCTCCCCGTAGCCGCCGCCTTTACCCGTCAGGCCCCCGAGCGAGAGAGAGAGAGAGAGAGAGAGAGAAGAGGGGACTGGAGAGGAGAGAGCGAGAGAGAAACCACACACACGAAAAAGCAAGCAAGCAGGTTTTCCATTTTTCAAAACGTTTCGGCTTTGGGCCTTCCTCGGGGACTTCTTTTTAAGATACTACTGGAAAATCAAAACAGTTCTTAACTCTGTTTTTCTTGATTACTACCCAGTGAATTGAAGATGGCAGGCGCAGGCTCCCAAAAGAGAACAAATCGAAATTTAGTATACAAAGGACATACATATATAAGATGTTTTTCTTCCTCATCTGCATTCAAACTATAAGGGCAAAATCTTGCAACGGGATTTTCACAGGATTCTCTATATTGTTTCTATAAATAGTACCCAAGAGTCTGTCTATGTCAAAGCCACTCTAAGGCAAAAAAGAGATGTCCAGAAACTCAAAGTAATGAATAATTCCGAACCACCACTGCAAAGATCTGTACAAGGACATGTCTGTTTTATCCCTAATTGATGTCGACCATTCTTGGGACATACATGTCAACTAGCCTTTGTTTGAAAATTGGTTTAAAAAAAACACTCTTACGTCATCCACACCTTGCCGCAGCCATAACATCATTAAATCCGGTGCTCACTAGAATTTCTCTGTGTTCCCTGTTACCCAGCACCTTATGCCTGATCATCAAGGTTTACTTGCATAAGATAAGCCTGTTTAGGTAATCTATTCAAGCCCATGTCTAATGAGCTACCGATATTTCAATGCTTTATGTATGAATTTATGTATAAGGGATGCCTGTTTAATTCTGAATATACGAGTGTTTATTAGGTTTTGTAAGTGGAGCGCCACGGAATCTTTTGCAGGTTAATGAAGTGAACTTTCTCAATGTGCTCGAACGTTTGCAGACACATATTCCCCTGAGGGACAATAGAATTGGCTAGAGGGAAGTTTTCGAAATACAAAGATTTTGAAGAAGACTTCCCGAGACATTTCTTTGCAATTGTTAAAACGTACGGCACAGAAGATAAAGTGATTTCTTTGTTTCTCCTTCAAAGAGAGAGGAGATGAGAGAGAGAGGAGGGCGAGAGAGAGGAGAGAGAGAGGGAGGAGAGGGGGGGGGAGGAGAGAGAGGAGGGACGAGAGAGAGAGGAGAGAGAGAGGGGAGATGTGAGGAGAGAGGATCTGAGAGACGAGAGAGAGGAGAAGAGGTGCGAAGAGAGAGAGAGAGAGAGAGAGAGATACTGGTTCTCAATAACTTGTCGCAGATTCAATTGTCTGTGAACGTTTAAAACAACAAATTCATCTCACTTTTGTATTGCTCGTGCAAATATGAAAACTGTATGTATAAGTAAGTAAGGTAATATATTCATTTCCCGAGCTGGTGAACATGGACGCAAGAGGTCAGGAACAGGATTGCCAAACAGGAACAGGAGTGCCAAAACCAGCTCAGTGTTCGGAAGACTCGATAAAAAAATGTCTGGGAGTGGAGAGGACTAAGCCTTACCACCAAGCTAAAGGTCTACCATGCAGTGGTACTAACCACTCTTCTCTGTGCCAGTGAGACCCGGAATGTCGACAGCAGACACGCCAAACACCTTAACCATTTTCACCTCAGTTGTCTCCACAGACTCCTACACATCAAGTGGCAGGACAAAGTCCCAGACACTGAGGTCTTGGAAAGGGCCAGCATCCCCATCATCTGCACTCTCCTTCAGAAATCCCAAGCCAGATGGGCTGGCCACATCGTCAGAATGCCAGATAGTCGACTGCCGAAACCAACTGCTGTTAGAACTGAGTCAGGGCAAGCGCAAAGTTGGGACGGGGGGAGGTGGGGGGGGGGGGGGGGGGAGGGAAACGTTTCAAGAGGAAACGTTTCAAGGACTCAGAGTGTCCCTCAAGGGCCTAACATCAACCTCAACACCTGGGAGTCGCTTGCCCTTACCACCCAGCCTGGCGAAGCAACATCACAAAAAGGTACATGTTCATCATGAAGAGACGTACATCAGAAGCTGAGAGAAAGCTAGCCGCGCGCAAGGCCAGAGCTACCTCCACCTCCACTGTAGCACCACCCACATGTGTCCCACATGTGGGCGTTCCTTCCGGGCCCAGATTGGCCGCACCAGCCACCTGCGAACCCACACTCAGTGATCTTTCATCTGAGATCGAAGTCATGGTCATCTTCGAAATCGAAGGACGAACATTAATATATTTGTAAAGTAAGTCACACCTAGAGTACTGTTTAAAGTAGGCTGACCACACACATGCCTACTCCCGAAAAGGTGGAGCCGAGTGGGGAAGAGGGGGAAGGGGGAGAGGGGGTTAAAGCATGCAGGTAGGGGGAGGACTGGGGGCAGGAAACTAAATTATTATAAATAAGGAGGGGGGGGGGGAGGGAAAAAACATTTGGTGCATACGCGCATTAGTGTGCGCACACATGCGTGTGCGTGTGAGCGTACGCGTGCACGTAAGCTCGCGTGTGAAAAAAAAAAAGGGGGGGGGGGGGGGGGGGGGATATAGTAAACGTGATGGAAACGTGGGGGGGGGGGGGGGGGGGGGATAGGAGGGGGAGACCAGCAAGAGTTGTCACCGGACGAGCTGGTAGGGAGGAAGAAGGTCAAGAGTCGGAGAGGGGGGGGGGGGGGGGGTCTGGAAAACAGGCTTGATTTGAATGAAGGGTGTGGCAGAAAGGGTGGATACTGGAGATAGGGGGTGGGGTGGGGGTTAGAGGCGAAGGGTGGGGTTATCATTTAAAAAGGGGAGTCGGGGGGGAAGGGAGGGTAAGGGAGTGAATCTAGGTCACCATGCTGAGGCCCTCTGGTAAACAGTACGTAATTTGTTGAACCGAAAGATTCACGTCGGAGTCTGTAATCAGTGTTCTCTGAAAAAAAAAAATAAATAATAAAAAAAAATAAATAAAATAAAAACTTTGTCTGTAACTACACGTCTTAGATTCTGAAGGGACTGATAAGTCTGGTCTGGTGGAAATGTCTGGTTACTGAGGTTACAGTGTTTCTTTTGATGCTTGATCTGTGCTGGTAACACGATTTTTTAATGAGGTTTTAGTTTCCCCAACATACTGGCTGTGTGGGCATTTGCTGCAAAACAATAAATAGATGATGTTGCTAGTTGAACAGTCCAGGTGGTGTCGGATGGTGAATGATTCTCCTGTACTGTACTTTTGAGGTTAGCTGTTTCTGCTAGGTGTTCTCGGCAGATCACACATTTTCTACTCCACGGAAAGCACCCGGGTGGTGAAGAGTCCAACTGCACGGGTGGGAAGTGCAGAGGGCATAAGAAAATTTCTTAGGGACTTGCTGTTTGTTTCTCCCAAAAATGGGGGGGGGGGGGGGGGGGGGGGGGACTGGAATGGCCTTTTGGAGTCTAGGGACTGGATTGTAGAAGGGGGTGACGTTCCTGTAGCCAT